>JAVJAQ010004467.1:0-73325 GCA_032362365.1 Zygogramma bicolorata | reverse complement strand
CAAATGAAAAGTCCTGTTTTACTTTGCCAAGCTTTCGCTTCTATTGTGAAGCTTCTTCAGGGCCTATAATTTATTGTTTTTTTTTTCTCTCATCAACATTATTAACTATACTCACAGTAAAAATGGTGTAAAAATATTGAATTAAACATAAATTGGTAAAAAATGTGTATACATGTTTGTAAAATTGTTTTTTTTTTGACAAATGTCATACCCTCACATATATGTCATTTTTCACGTCTATGATGATTTGATCATTAATTCTACAGAGGGATGTATTGATTGGGAAGATTTTAATTATTACGTTTTTGATGTAGTTCCAGTAAGTTACTGTAAATGTTGCTGAGGTTATCAATGTCATTTCTTTTATTCATACAATTTGAAGATTTATTTATTTCGACCATTTCAAGAAAAAGGCGTTTGGAAATATTTTTTTTCTGTACGTAAAATTTTGGTATTGGGGTAATTTGGTTTATGTCCTGTTTCTATAGAATGTTGTGCTAATGCACATGATTTCTTATTAAGTTTTATATCACTTTTATGAGATGTTATTCTATCATTAAGAATTCTAGACGTTGTTCCAATATAATTTAGGTCACAATTGCTACAAGGAATCTTATAAATTACATTTGACTTTTTTGTTGTGTCAGTTTTATCTTTCAATTTAGTATTTAAGTTCTTTATAGTTTTGATAATTTTTTGGCATATTTTGATATTTTGTTCATTATGGAAAAGTTTTATGATATTTGAAGATAATTTTCCAAGATTAGGTATAGATTTATAAGAGAAAGTGATAGGTGAATTGTCATTACATAAATTTTTGTTGATTATATCAGAATCTGTATTACTGCCAGTATTGAAAATCATTTTATTAAGAAGTTTTTTATTAGGATAAGAGTTTTCGATTAATATGTCTCTGAGGAGTCTGAGATTTTTTTGTTTGAGAGAAGGGTGTACTAATTTTTCTATTCTTTTCTTTAAACAGATTATCAAATTAATTTTTACTGTTTTTTTATGAAAAGAGTAGTAATTGATATATCTTCCCGAGTTAGTAGGTTTGATATACCAATCAGTGATCAAGGAATTATCAGTTCTACGGATAACTCTTGTATCAAGAAAAGGTAGGGTGTTATTACTTTCGATTTCGATAGTGAATTGCAGTTTTTGATTATAACAGGAAGATATATCAATTACTACTCTTTTCATAAAAAAACAGTAAAAATTAATTCGATAATCTGTTTAAAGAAAAGAATAGAAAAATTAGTACACCCTTTTCTCAAACAAAAAAATCTCAGACTCCTCAGAGACATATTAATCGAAAACTCTTATCCTAAAAAACTTCTTAATAAAATAATTTTCAATACTGGCAGTAATACAGATTCTGATATAATCAACAAAAATTTATGTAATGACAATTCACCTATCACTTTCTCTTATAAATCTATACCTAATCTTGGAAAATTATCTTCAAATATCATAAAACTTTTCCATAATGAACAAAATATCAAAATATGCCAAAAAAATATCAAAACTATAAAGAACTTAAATACTAAATTGAAAGATAAAACTGACACAACAAAAAAGTCAAATGTAATTTATAAGATTCCTTGTAGCAATTGTGACCTAAATTATATTGGAACAACGTCTAGAATTCTTAATGATAGAATAACATCTCATAAAAGTGATATAAAACTTAATGAGAAATCAT
Source organism: Zygogramma bicolorata (assembly GCA_032362365.1). Classification (NCBI taxonomy): domain Eukaryota; kingdom Metazoa; phylum Arthropoda; class Insecta; order Coleoptera; family Chrysomelidae; genus Zygogramma; species Zygogramma bicolorata. The sequence continues at coordinate 71,620 of JAVJAQ010004467.1, read as the reverse complement.
GTGCATTAGCACAACATTCTATAGAAACAGGACATAAACCAAATTACCCCAATACCAAAATTTCACGTACAGAAAAAAAATATTTCCAAACGCCTTTTTCTTGAAATGGTTGAAATAAATAAATCTTCAAATTGTATGAATAAAAGAAATGACATTGATAACCTCAGCAACATTTACAGTAACTTACTGGAACTACATCAAAAACGTAATAATTAAAATCTTCCCAATCAATACATCCCTCTGTAGAATTAATGATCAAATCATCATAGACGTGAAAAATGACATATATGTGAGGGTATGACATTTGTCAAAAAAAAAAAAAAAATTTTACAAACATGTATACACATTTTTTACCAATTTATGTTTAATTCAATATTTTTACACCATTTTTACTGTGAGTATAGTTAATAATGTTGATGAGAGAAAAAAAAAATAAATAAATTGTAGGCCCTGAAGAAGCTTCACAATAGAAGCGGAAGCTTTGCAAAGTAAAACAGGACTTTTCATTTGGACTGACTGAGAGACCCCGCTATCCATTACAGTGTACATTTCTCCAGTCGCTATAATAATCCACTTTATATATATATATATATATATATATATATATATATATATATATATATATATATATATATATATATATATATATACCATAGATGTATTAGTGTCTGTATGATTAACAATGGAATGAAATTATAGCGGCATTCAGACAAATCATACGAATTTGAGAAAAATAAACTTCTGCGAGCGGGATTCGAACCCACGGTACCATTTGGTTCAAGATAAGACCATATGATAATGAATGTGTACCCTTCCCACCTAACACCTCTGTCAGTCGAAAACCGCCGAAGGTTCTCGATTGAATAATAACAACTAACAATAGAATTTAAGATAAATGACTTCCGAAATTTGCGATGGAGAACTCAGGGTCATTGATAGCTCAGTGGTAGAGCATCCGCCTAGAGAACGGAAGGTTGTGGGTTCGAATCCCGCTCGGAGAAGTTTATTTTTCTCAAATTCTTATGATTTGTCTGAATGCCGCTATAATTTCATTCCATTATATATATATATATATATATATATATATATATATATATATATATATATATATACATAATATTATTTTGTTCCCTATTTGTTGAGTTTTTTCATTACCAAATCGTAATAAATGTTTACCTACTGTTATGCTTGAAGTTTTCTTATAATTGCTGCTCATTGTGTTTTACCATTTCAATAAAACATACATTCTTCAACTGATTGACTTATCTAGTTTGTGCACCTATAGGTACTATACAATAGAATACACCAATATGTTTCAGTGTTACAAATGTTCAAGTGATCAGTTGATTTGTAAATTAAATCCTCAACAGTATTTCATGTGTTCTACATAAATTCGTTGAACCTGATAACTATATGTACCGCTTGGTGGTCATTATTTTGTGGTGGATGCTTATTTCTTATAGTTTTTTTGGGTTCTTAATCTACCACAACCTGAAAAAATAATTGATATTACAATCTATACAAGTAGTGTAGAAAAGCACATTTTTTAATCTACCCCAATGAGTTTTTGTGTCAGTTAAAACAGTTCCTTCTGAATGGCGTATTCCCCAGCCAAGTTTAGTGAGTGGTTTGTGCATGCAACGAATGAAGCTTTCGGATTCAGTACTTTAATCCGGGCTTGAACCCCATTGTGGATCCCTGACATCGTGGCCTGCCCTCTCAGATTCGGTATGTCCAGTCCAGAAGAGGCTCATTTCGCGGTACATTTCTATGAAGCATCTTCTGCCTGACGCGCTGGGCGTGAGACAGAAGAAGCTTCATAGAAGATGAATGAATCATAGATGATAGATCTCAACCCTGCTTCACCTGCGACATTTTGCCGCCCACGCGGGCTGCCGCCCGGGGCGGCCCGCCCCCTCCGCCCCACCCACGCTATGCCACTGTAATCTAGTTAGATATGCCAGTTGAAGCACTCATTTCGGCCATGTTTTGGAATAATACATCCTCGAATCAATCGTTTTTTATCTATTTTTTACTATTAACAATAAGAATATTAACCCAATATAAGTTTATTCATGAATTTAAAATTCTTGAAAGAATCTTCATTGTTTCAACCTGATCATTTCATCTTGAGGCCCATATCATGACTAAGCAGGCGAACTAGTATTATCCTTTCGCCATATCATGCCCATTTTACAACCAATTTTTGAGAGTGAAGTAAACTGAAAAAAAATAAAGAATTCATATGAAATAATGCAAGATATTTTCACTATCAAAAATAATTCCAACAAAATGAAAGCTAATTTCTTACTTACAGCTTTCCCATTCATCCATACAAATGAATTAGTTTCGCCTCTGGGCGCATATCAAAAGAAGTTCTGTATTCCATTTTCACATCATTTCTCAGATAGGAATCTATATACGAAAACTAGTATAATACCTTCCACACACAAATTAATGGAATTCAAATTTATTAAAATATCATACATCGATTTAGAAAAAGTTTTACATTAGTACTATTTTACCGTAGTTGAGCTTGCTAGCAAAAATGTAAACAGAAATCATTTCCTTTCAACTTGTCGATCTCTTCTCACAAAGGTTTGAATTTTGCTGAAACCCACCCTGTCAACAATGAGGAAGGTTATGGGCATGCGCACTACAAATCGTTATTAACTTTTTACAACATCTTTGTATGCTCGGTTGGCATTCTAGGGTATATATATATATATATATATATATATATATATATATATATATATATATATATATATATATATATATATATATATATATATATATATCCGAAAATCAGACCCATCTTCAGCTCTGTCCAAACATCATCAAGAGACAGGACACAATATAGACTTTGCGAACACTAAGACCATCGCCACAGCAAAAACACTACAAGCTCGTATAATTCGCGAGGCCATCGAAATCGAGAAGCGACCTTCCTGCTTAAATAAACGTGACGACGGCCAGAGACTTCCAACTGCATGGAAACCCCTAATTTCCAGATGCCCAGTCCCCACCAAGACATCCGACGGTCCTTCAGTAGCACCCGCTGCTATAAATCCTACCCAACATCCCTCGATACCTCAGTTCGATCTAAGGAGTAGGCAGATTGAGACCTTAGAAAGAACTCGTGACGAGACCTGGGGAGTAGGCAGATTGAGGCCCCGGCGTCAAGTTACAAACCATTGCCCCCTGTGACAACACCTGAGGAGTAGGCAGATTGAGACCTCAGCGTGAAGTCACATTCACCTCTTGAAAATGGCTCCAAAATCGGAGCCGAAACGTCGAGGACAAAACTCCAGACGCGGTTCAACCCGAACTCAACAACAACACACAACTGACCGCGGAAACCTATCCGAACACATATATATATATATATATATATATATATATATATATATATATATATATATATATATAATATGATTTCTATGGTTTTATCCCTCTCTCCTGGATGGACTCGGCCAATATCACAGAGTGAGAGAAAGCACCTCTCTGGTTAACCGAGAACCGAGACGATATACGGACCATATCCCAAGTGTGTCCTGTAGTCCTGTGTCCTTCAATCCAGGTAATTTACCGTCAACCAATAGAAGGACGGAATATCCATATTCCGTTGAAACTGGGCAAATGACCGCAAAGGCGTTTTCTGGCGCTCTTGTATTCAAAACGTATTCGTATTTCCATCTCTCTCTAACTATATGGCTGACCGTGAGAGAGAAGGAGACAGACGAATACGTTTCGAATACATGAGCGCCAGAAAACACCTCAAATTTCGAATCCACACAATAAAGAAGAAGAAATTCAAACGTCAAACAACATGGACGCTCCTGTAAGAAAATATCCAAATTAAGATGTCCACCTTAGCCTAAATAGTTTTCCAGAAACTCGAACACGATTACGAAAAAATAAGGTACCCGAGTCGACAGAGGAATAATCTGGGAACTGCAGGAGTCAGGGAACCAATTGAACAAAAAATTGGTTTTCTGGTGCCGAGAGAAAAGTGTGGTACTTTAATCGCGTGAAGAAGGCCGCAAAAGAAGAACGCTTTGTGAAGTTCATCTTGGAAAAACAAGGTTTTGATGAGAATGCGATCAAGAGATAACAAATAAGCCAAACCAAAACTCGAAAGATTTGTAGTTACCGCACCGTTATAGAAGTTGGAGGAAATGTACCGAGCAGAATTTTGGCAAAGAAATGTGGGTGTAATTAAATTCAACCTGGAGAAACATGATGAATTTCTCAGTCAAACTGAAGGACTTCAAACTAGTCTTCTATTTCTGCAGACAGCAAGAATATGCCCCTAGAGGAAGTTCACTTTCTGCGAAAGATGTCATAAAAGGTATGGAGCGAAAGGACCTCACTAACCTAACAGGGTAAAAGTCTGTTATCCGGTCACCCGAGCTTTTTTAAAAAATTTCTTTTTCAACTTACGTAATTTGAGCCGCTGAACACGAATCTGAAGTCAAAACGTGGCGCTCGCCCTTCGTTCCGAAGATACGGCCCCCAAAGACAAGAAATCGGGGTTGACGTTTATGTTTGTTTATTCAGCCAATTCCGCTCGAAATTCATCCTTCTTTCTATCAGCACAATATACACATTCAATATATCCTTCTTCATCACTTTCCAACAGAATTATAAGCATTTTCCCATTTTCCACTACAAAACTCTAAAAGGTAAATCGTCAAAAGAATTCGAGGTTAGCAAAACAATAGAACGCGCATCGCTTATAAATCATATGCTTATAATTCTGCTGGAAAGTGATGAAGAAGGATATATAGAATGTGTATATTGTGCTGATAGAAAGAAGGAGGAATTTCGAGCGGAATTGGCTGAGAAACAAACATATGCGTAAAACCCAGATTTCTTGTCTTTGGGGGGCCGTATCTTCGAAACGAAGGGCGAGCGCCACGTTTTGACTTCAGATTCGTGTTCAGCGGCTCAAATTACGTAAGTTGAAAAAGAAATTTTTTAAAAAAGCTCGGGTGACCGGATAACAGACTTTTACCCCTAACAGTTTCAACTCATATGATCTCAGCTGCTCAATTCGAAATGAATACTTACTCAATTGTAGTGGTGGTTATATATCGACCACCCGAGTGGTCACTTCGACATTGAATCACTGATGGATAACTTGACCCAAACTAATTGTAGAGTGGTGATAGCGGGAGATTTTAACCTAAATTTATATAATGAATCAGAATTTATTTCTATAACAGACTTGAAATTCAAAGAATATACCTGGATTCCATTGAAATGCAGCTTTGCAATTGACAATATTTTGACAATCTGTATGTCTGCTCAGAAGTAATACATTCGATTATTTCAGAGCTCAAAAACTCAATGATATCCAGGGAAGTAATGAAGGTATTTACAAAAGATTTCTCACAGAAAAAACAAACAAAATTTCACATCTTGAATAAAAACGGTATGCTGTATTGATATTTACTCTTGACCAAAATGATGTCTATCAACGATGGATCCTATTTATGAAACATTTCCTAAACATTCCTTAAAAGAAAGTGGTGATGAAACAAAATAATAATTAAATATAAAGCAGTATGATGCTGAACTCACTGAGTGTAAAAACATAATATATTCTCTGTCTATAGCATGGGAGTCCAAGCTTACAAAGAAAAAAGGGTACAAAAAAAGTAGGGCAAAAAATAGTAAAACAAAATTAGAACAATGAGATAAAAAATAAATAATTCTAGCATGCCGGTCACTAGAACAATCTCGCTGAAGATTCCAACAGTAGTCGGCCATCATGCGGCAATCCCATCTTCCTTGATCATAATTTTCCATAGTTTTGATGTCCTGATGAGATTTTCCTTCCTGTTCTCCACTTAAATTACCTAGGTTTTGTGGAAACCGATCCAAGTGGCTGTGGAGGTAGTGAATTTTTATGCTCATGTTACAACCAAGAGTTATGAAGTTGGAAAGCATATTTTCCACTAATTGTATGTAATTCTCTGCTTTATGATTTCTAAAAAAATTTTTGTACTACAAGAAATGGACATCAAGTATTGGATTCAATCTCGTTCATTGATGTTGTGAATTGTGGATCTTTAATAAGCTGCCTTATTGTGTTCCATTGAATATTCCGGCTTTCAGTTTTTGTGTGCTAATTCTTGGAAAATTACAAGTAATTATGAAAAGTCAATCTTGATCTAAAGCCTTTACAAATTGCTTCATAAGCCCCAACTTGATATGCAGAGTTGCCAATATGATTTTTTCTCTCGAAACCAAAGGTTCCTGAATTACATTATGTTGTCCTTGAATCATGACATTCTCAAAGGCAAATCTCTGTCAACCCAGTGCTGATTTTGTGCTCTGCTTTCCCAAAGACAACAAACAAGGATATTTTGTATATCCACTTTGCTGTCCGAGGAGAAATTTCACCATTTTTAAATCGACACATATCACTCACAGATGTTACAAAGGTCGGTTTTTACCATCATGGGCAATAGGTACCTGAAATGGGGTAAATACATGATAATTTCAAGTAAGAAATTTTGGTTTTGATCTGCAAAGATATAATCGTTTCATTATTTTTACCTGTTATTTGAACTTGAATTGATTGGCCTGTATCTGAAGAACTAGAGCTTCCGCGAGAAAATGCCAGACATTTTTGAAATCAGCACCTCAGAAAGTTGCAAAATCAGTTTATAATTCAGTGGTATCAAAAAAATTATATAAGTTTGTTGGGTTGTGTTATCAATGTCCTTGGTTCATTACTATTGAAAATGGAACCTGATACTATTGCTGAATGCCTCGGCCATACTTACTGACTTCACCCATCATGCTGGTGACATTATTTCTTTTTTTGTATCATTTTGCATTTGTCACTGTGATAATTCTCCGCAAATGAATATATTTATTATTATTTCACAGGAAGCTATGAGACTCCATACAAATCTCTACTCCATGTGGAGTGGAAGTGAACATTTGCCGATTGCCTGAATATTAAGAACCTCTCAGCGATGGCGACAATGACGATCCACCAACAGAAAAAAGTAATACCGGTTTCTATCCCAAACAGACATGGGTGAGTTTCTGAAATAATCAATTTTCGGTGGTTCTTGTTCAAACTTCAATTGTATCGACCGCAGAATACAGAAACAAGTTTAGATAAGCAACGGCATACTTGTGAAAACCGAAAAATATGTGGCGCAATTGCTGTGGTGGTTGTTGACCCCCAACTAAGATGGCTATATACTGGTGCTTTCAGTGTTGCAATATTGTTTCAGACAAACTTGTGGACAGGGTGTAGTTGTTCAAAACTACACCTTAAGGGTGCCCTTGTGGTTGAAATTCCTAAAAATTTTCGAGATCACTCAATCCATGGAACACATTGTTGCCAAAACAGATCACTTTTGGTTAGAACAGAAAATAGAACGCAATTTGAAGTTCAATGAATATCTTCAATGACCTACCTTCAAGAATAATTTCACGTTCTAGTATATTCAATAACCATTTCAAAATTTCGTTGTGAGCTTGAAAAAAAACAAGAGCAGTTTGCTGGCAACAACATTCTAGAGTGCACGCTTTCTGCATATTCTACAAATGCAGTGATATGTGTTTTGGATATTTTCAGTTCAACCCTGAAGATAATGAAAAATTATAATGAATTTACTCACAAAAAAAAATGGCATTTTCTCACTTCACATATCCATAAAATTTGATCACAATTCTCACCCCTATTCGCTCACACGCATTCAGGTGAATAATATTCGGCTGAATTGTGATACTACTTCTAAACCGAGCTTTTGAATTGAGATCACGATATTGTATTGCTCCAATGAAAATATCAACAATCAACTAATTTTTTCAGCACATAGACCAGAACTCGCAACAACATAGCCACTTGGCAACACAGGACCTGGCAAGTTATTACTATAGTCTACATCATCAATTCTTGATCAAGTAGGCCAGATCGGTCGTCTGATTTGCTGACAATATTTTATATGGAGTGAAAACACCAGCATGTAGCCACCTTAACCACAACTATTCAAGAAAATTGGATGGATTACAGAAAACTGTAGAAAAGGCAGGTGCCAGTGCAGGTTTTTTTACAGGAGAAAATCCTGCATTTGCTTTGGCGATACAAATGCAGGATTTTCTTCTGTGAAGAAACCGGCACCGGTCGGATATAATGCAATGCCCTTTGTGTTATTTATTCCTTTATTTAGCACAGCACAGGCTAATATACAATGTTTGATCCTAGCCTGAACGAATTGTTCAAAAGATGATTTCATTTGACACCAGTCTTTGAGTATGCCCATCGACTGTTAGATGGTTTTATGCTGCAAAAGTTGTAGGGGTTATTTCTTGCCTATTCCAAAGATATTTTGTTTTATAGTCAATAACAATAATTTATTGCACAAATTACATACAATAATGTAACAGCCAGTCAAAAAAGATACAATGTTTTTCAGGGTCCTTCTTTAATTCAGAGCTAAATGTAAATATTCATCTACAGAGTATGGTTCAAGTTCAATTAGTAATTTCAATAGTGTTTTTTTGTGCATGTCAAAGTGATGTTTTTATTGAAGAGAAATTTGATGAATTCATGAAATTATAAAGCAGGTGTAGTGAGGAATGACATCGACTTGAGTGACTCTTTCAAGATTCATTGTAAAGCAATTTTATTAATATTCGAATGGCTCTCTTCTGTATGATAAAAATATTATTGGCACTACTAGTGCCACCACATATAACAATACCATATCTAGCTCTAGAGTAGAAGTTAGTATAATAAAAGGTTTTACCCATAGAAATATTTGTATTTTTGTTCAAAATTCGTAATCTGTATCTCGTTTGACTTAGTTTCTTGGCAAGGTAATCAATGAGATAGGAAAATTTTAATGTTTCATCTATAATAACTCCCAGGTATCTAACATTGAGAATTTTATAATTTGCTGATTAAGTCTGATATTTTTTGTAGTGTCGAGCGACTGATTAGTTTTAAAGAACACCACATTTGTTTTAATAGTATCCAATTCAAGTCTTGAATTTTTGAAACTTTGTTCTGCTTTCTTTAATAGGGATGTTCCAACTTGTGATAATTCTGGAAAAGTAGATGCCATAAGTATTAGAGTGCTGTCGTCTGCATAGTTAATGATAGATTGATTGTATTCAGCAATCAATCAAAATCATGTATATAGATTATAAACAAAAGGGGCCCCAAAACACTGCCTTGCGGCACTCCTAGACTGATATCCCAAGTCTCAGACTTTATATATTGATCCGTTTCTGGATTTCTCATTTTTAGTGTCTGTTTTCGACCAGTTAAATAGGATTCGAACTATTTCAGTTCATTATCTTTAATTCCATAATTTCGAAGTTTTGTTCAAAGAATAGAATGATCAATACAGTCAAAGGCTCTGGATAGATCCAGAAAAATACCAGAAGCTATATTTCCTTCATCCAGACGATTTTAGATGTTGTTGGTTAAATCAAATGATGCAGTTTCCACACTTTTGCCTTTCAGAAAGCCATGTTGATTAGTACTGAATATATTGTGATGTTTAAAAAATGTAGTGACTTGCTCGTAAACTACTTATTCAAATTTTTTTAAGAATGAGTTGAAAAGGCTGATAGGTCTGTAGTTATCAAATGATTCATCATCACCTCTTTTGAAACATGGTTGAACTAATTGCGAATTTGACATTTGATGGAAAATGTCCCTTTGTAAGAGATAGATAGATAATGTGAACCAGAGGAGTCTCATGGTAATTTCTTCGTTTCAAAGATACAAGGTGAAAAAATATGAGAGAGTAACAAAATTTTATGATAACATAGTACATGTAATGTTGCTGTATAGAAGATTTCATTTGCAGGAATTTTTCATTCAGGGAGTCCACAACGACTGTTGAAAATTGCTAATTCATAATAATAATTTAAAACATTTTATCACAATCGTTCGGTGTGGCCAAGCGGTCTACGGCGCTGTCTGTATATTCAATTTGGATATTTCACTGCAGGTTGAAACCGCGGTCAGGGCAGAATTTTTCTCACCGGTTCGGTGCGATGGGCAGTGGTTAGTTACCTAGATACTAAATTCTGGTAGGTGGGATATGGATTGAATACACCAAAGGACATGGGTTTTTTGTGTTTCGCAGTTGAAAAAGCAAAAGCGTGTCGTTAAAATCTGTAAGACGCCTCAGAGCGCTTCGGAACCCAAGACAATTGCCGACCTTTGCCCGCACAAGGCTTCGCATTCTGGGCGCATTCGGAAGATATAGGATTTTATGAATCAAAAAATGTAAAAATTATGATAACTTTCAATTATAATCCCTATATCTACACTGCATAGTTTTCGTAAAAAAAATTTTTTTCATACTTTTTGATTCAAAATACCTCCAGTATTCAAATTTCAAGGCCTGATTCCATAAGAGTAGCAACTCATCAAAATTCTTCATTGAGGTTTCAATACTTGAATTTTATGCTGTCCCTTTGGGTAATAAATAAAACTTGTTGAATTGATTTACCTGCTTTGTGTTGAACTTTTCAAGACCTACATGATTTTTTGGAAAGCAACTCCATTTATGCTGTGAAATGGGAAGTTACAATGCCAACTCACTTTAAGATGGAAATTGATTATCAACGTAGAATATAATTGAAAATATTAATTTAAAACTGTACGGTGTAGGACAGAGGAATAAGGAATGTGAATGAAAGGCACCATTATTTTTTCTTTCACTTGCGAAACAATGATAAGAATATAGGAGGTTCCTTTTGAAAACCCTGTTTGAAAATTTTTCTGTAAACCCTGTTTGAAAATATGATCAATTCGGACTATAATTCATTCAACCTTAACCTTTTCTTGGGAGCTTAATGTTAGAAATTGGTGAAAATTAAACAAAATATAGTGTTTTACTTGAAGACACAAAGTTAGAACCTAATTTGGGTATGAAAGGAAGTGTTCAGAACTTGGAAGTATTTGAACTAAGTTGTACCCAACGCCTATCTCATCCTTCCAGAATTTCACAATTCACCTACTTTGAGGCGATATCTATCAGCCCAGTTCTCGTAGAGTCACCCTGTATATATGTTGGAGCAACAACTCATCTTCATTCAATAAACTGTTTTGAATATATTATGACATATAAAAGCTTTCTCTGATATCGTTGATAAGAGTGTTGGGTCGATGTAAGATGATTTCATCTTGTTCACGATGAATGACAATCGAGACGGGCTTTTAGGAAATTTGACAGTTTATAAATCAGATTTGGGTGGTGAACTTTGTCAAACGCTTTAGAAAAATCAGTGTATATGGCGTCCACTTGTATTCTCTGGTCCATTGCCTCTGTGTTTTGAATAAATTCTATGGGATTGGTGGTTGTTGATCGACCCTTGAAAAAAACCATGTTGGTTTGAATCTGCAATATTTTCAACTTTGAAGAATAGTTCGTCAGTAATTATTGCTTTTAAAATTTTATCAAACACTGGTAATAAACTGATCGGCCTATAGTTTTCAACCGCAGATTTATCACCGCCTTTGAAAATTGGAACAACTTGGAAAATTGGGTTTACGTTCTTTGATCAATTTGGAAAAAGTCCCTTCTGATATGGATTTATTGAAAAGTAAATGTAAGGGAGTTATAATAGTATCTATACATGATTTGATGAAAAACTCTGGTATTCCGTCAATACCTGTATGTCGACATCTCCGTCTCTTTCCAGAATGATATTCATATTTCCAGTTTTCATAATATTATTGCTGATGTCTGAGATGAAATCGTGTTTTTCCATGATATCCATTCCAAGAATGCATTCGTCCATGATATCATCTACCAGAAGTGAGTGTTCAGTAGTTGTTCCATTTGATCAGAGCAGAGATTTCTCCTGACATCGGTTGTTTCTCCTGTAGCTGTTTCTATTACCAGGCTCCGTGTTGTAGATTTTATTATTTCCAATCTGAAAACCGATCTTGATGTTCCAGTATCAATGGTGAAAATGAATTTTTGTACAACTGTCATGAAACGTGACATTTTTATTGGTTGTCGAGAGTATTAAAAGATGATGTTTACGAAGTAGCGTGTTGAAAATGTGTTCAACACTAGTGTTGAAAGTATTTTTAGTATAGTATATTATTCAACGAGCGTATAATGATGGCTATTATTCAACGAGCGTTTAATGTTGGCTATTATTCACGGGGTGAAGTGTATGGCCACGAGCCGCATGCGAGTGGCCTTAATCATCGAGAGAATAATAGCCATACGCGAGTAGAATACTACACACAACTAGTGAACAAATTTGTGAAGGTTTTTCTGTTGGAAAGTTTTGTTACATTACATACATATTTTTAGAAACAGTATTATTTTATTCTAACAAATAATTCATACAATACTGTTAACAGGTTTGCGATGTCGTACTCCTAAGCCGAATTTTTCGGTAACAATTCAATTGAAGCTCTTTGCAGCCTCTTCAATATTGTCAAGAACACACTATTCCCCACTAGATTTTTCTTAATTATGCAAGACATTAAACACCAGCAAGAACTCACAATGTGTGAAAATAGTTACTGATAAGAGATGTCGAAATGTGTTTTTATAGAAAATTTAATTTAACTATTTTATTATGAAAACAGTACAGTTGTACAAAGATGTACAAGATATTTCTGTTAAAAGTAAGTTTTATTTTGTTCGTAAAATATCAATGAGTATCAATTTTCTTCTCCTGAAGATGCTACCTCGTTGGCGAAGGCAGCGTCGAGTGCAAAAATATCAGTTTGGTGTTAGGACAATTGATCTCTAGAAAAATTTTCCAATTGAACCTGGTAGTTCTTGACCTCTCCTGGAATCGATCTCCGCCTCTTCATTACTGGCTTCGTACTTTTGTTTTATCAAACAGTTCATTTGTAGATGTCCAGCCTTTGCGCAACAAATCCTGGTTCTGCTTTCGTTTGTGGACTTTCAACCCATCGATAACTATCTGTTTTCCGATTTGCTCAAGGAATTCTTTTGGTTCTTGTGGATGAGATAAATTCATAAGTCACTCGATGTCAGCACCGTATTCCTGCAAAATCTCTCTTTTCTGCACGTATCTGCTTTGAGATTTCAACTTGCTTAAGAAACTGTTGGCCGTATTTCATCTATAATGCCTCCGTGATGCGCTGTTCAGTTTCTGGAATATTCTACCGCTCTTTCAAAAGTTGCTATGGTGGTGCTGAAGGACATTTTGGGAACAATACTGCAATTTGAAAGTAACATCGCAGAGCCACTTTGAATTAATCTTCAACTGATTCACACCACTTTCGCAGCCTATTATCAATGAATACACCGAAAAATTTTGTGTTTTAATTTATTTTGCATTGTGGCAGAGTGGAATTTCTTCAAGCGAACATTTGAATGATATTATATTCGTTTTCGATGCATTTAAAGATAATAAATTGGCATCGCACCAGCTTTTCACCTTCTCCAAGTCGGATGATATTATCTTATGTAGCTCCACTGAGTTTTTTTTACTTCCACAATATCGTTGTATCATCCGTGAGTAGAGTGTAACGCCTTTTCCTCGCGTTAAACAATATCTAGCGCCCTCTATCGGTACGGACGGTACCTCGGGCGCCAGCTGGTGTTTTTAGAGTGTCACCAAGCACCACTACACCGGGCAGCTGCAGTGAAGACGGTAATCCAGGGGTCTTGGTGAACTTGACAGCTTTCAGATGTCAGAGAGTCAGATTTTACTTGACTCTACTGAGATTCAAACTGGTTTACCGACAGCTAATTAAGAAATTAAAAACTCAACTAATGAAAGGAAACACCAAGTATAACTTACTAATTTATTTTCGGATCAGTGAAAATTCTAAATACGAACTTTACTTCTCTATGAGCGATGTACGATAGCAAACAAGAAGGACGGGGCGTGTAACGATTATCAAGCAAACAAACCGGAATTTAGTTAACGAAATGAGTTAATATAATTCGGCGCTGTTATAGGGAAATATTACGGTTGGCACATGCGGTTTAAAGCGGGAGGGGGTAGCAACTAAAAGCAGGGTGACAACTTGAAGCAGGGTAGCAGAAGCTCTACAGTATTCGTGCCACGGTATAGCCTGTCATCCACCAACCCGATATTTAGTTCTGTTCACCCTGTATACAATTCACGACGCTTCGATACGGCAAGAATAAAGAACAGGAATCAAACCTCAGTGTAACGGACACGAAAGGCTTGACGTAAGGAAGAGACAGTATGCCCCAGTGTAGCGGACACGAAGGGCGGAAGGAAGAGAGAGAGAGATAGCAAACACCAGTGTAACTGACACGAAGTGCGGTAAGGAAGGAATAAAGACCCCAGTGTAACGGACACGAAGGGCTGAAGGAAGAGAGAGAGATAGCAAGCACCAGTGTAACTGACACGAAGTGTGCGGTAAGGAAGAGACAGTAACCCCAGTGTAACGGACACGAAGGGTTGAAAGAAGAGGGAGAAATAGCAAGCACCAGTGTACTGACACGAAGTGCGGTAAGGAAGAAATAAACCCCAGTGTAACGGACACGAAGGGTTGAAAGAAGAGAGAGAGAGAGAGAGAGTACGCGACAACAAAAATTCCCGGCGCGTTTCTCGACAACTTACTCGGGGTGCTGGCGGACAGGCAAACACAACTTACGGGTTCCTACCTTTCGGTCGGGTCACTACGGCTTCTGCTGCGTTGTATCGGTGGCGGTCGATCGGCTGGTCGGTTGGTTCTCTGCAGTGGTCTCGTTGCTCTGCTACGGTCGGTGAACTGAACGAATTCCCCTATTCTGTGCTCGCGTTTCAATTTATACCCGGACCACTTGCGCACTCATAGTCTGCGATGATGACGATGCTCTGACGTGCGGTACGGGAATAGGTGATGGCTCGGAGTTGTTTCGTTGAATTACACTATTCGCAGGGGGGTCCGGATTAGTCCGGGTTCCGGTTAGCGCGGAGCGGAATTTATGAGCGCATGTGATAGGCGGTGACGCTCTGATCATTTTCCCGAAAGAACGGTATTTTTAGGAGCATTTATAACCGACTTACCGAGGGGTAGTTTAAAACATAATACTTGTAATATGCTCACTGAAAGTAACCTGAAAATAGTAACTTCGTTACACACCCTTCCTACTTCGGGAAAAAAAAGAAAAAAAATGTAAAGCATACCCTTCTATCTTAAAAATTTTTTTTTCTTTTTTTTCAAACAAATGCGGAAGCGTCTCGGGAAAATAGCAAATACTTACAATTATTGTACCTAAATTAACATTTCATCTTATCAAATACCTACATCACCTAATTCGGGTAATCGAATGAAAAAAACTAAAATCAGACGTCTTCCCTGTGGAGTCAAAAAAAAAATTTATTCAGGTCGGATTCGTCTGTTACAACCCTAGTAAAACTATTCGCGGTCTAACAATGTCATATAAAATTAAACTGAGAAAAAGAAAAACAAATTATATTTCTTGGTACGGCTATTCTTCCATCCTTCTGACTTATCGGGAGCTTCTACGGGTGTCGAACGGATGGGGACATCCACAATCTAAACAGGCAACGTGTGCTTGGGGGTGTGGGCAGCGGCAGGACGGACAGGGCCCAATAAATTCCCTCTTACGGGAACTTTCCTTTCTCGCCGCTTTAGCTTCCCGACGAGCATGGGAAGAAGGGCTGCGGGAATCACGTCGGGGCCGGTCTTGTTTTGAAGTGTTCGGGCAATCGCACTCTCGTGATAAAATGCCCACACGTCCACAACGGGAGCAAAATAAAATTCTTGCTTTCCGCCTGCATTCTCGACGAGTATGACCTGGTTCTCCGCACCGCCAACACAACTCCCTCTGCAATGACAGGTATTGGCCACTCTTTAGGGGCGACGGTTCTAATTCTGGCATCGGTTCTGTAAGTCGCCGGCTGTCCTTGGCCCAGAACAGATCGTTGCGTGGATCCCATTCGGGGTGGGCAATGAAATATGGGTGGTTAGGAGACGGGTTGCTCGATGGGGCAGTATTTGACGTGTTCTTACTCGTTGTTTTCGGAGGTTCGAGGATGGCTGCGGGCGGAGTATCAGAAAACGACGGGCTGATCGGACCTTTTAGTGGAATGACATCTTGAATTCCAACGATGCGGTGTATTCCCGGAACTGATTCCTCCGGCTGTTCCAAGGATGAAGCGGGGGTTGTTACCACTGGTGCGACTTCACTCATTTCCTCGGACGGACGAGACTTGTCGGTGCTTTGCGACGGCTGTTCGGTTATTCCTTGTTCGGTGTCCTGCATGGCCTCTAGGAGCTCGGCGGCTATTTGGTCTGGTGAGGACAGCTCTAAACCCAGGTCCAGGACATCCATCCTTACAAGGTCCAGTGTTGGTTTCCTGCAACGGCCGTTCTATTAGATCAGGGTTGTAGGTACACGGGAATGGGGCAGTAGAGCAGGCGATAATGTTCAACGGTAGGAAAACAAAACATTTATTCTATATAAAAATAACAAAAATTAACAACTATAAATATGGCCCTGAGCAAAAAAAAAACTAAATAAATAATCCTTCGAGGTCCTATCGCCTCGTGCGTTGTTTTAGGGCAACCAGACCCTTATCACCGTCCCGTCTGACGCTTTCAGGCGGTGCTTGTGCGCCTGAGTGGGACGGTGGGCTGGCCTCAGGCGGCGGAGCTGGTCCCGCAACTCCGGAGTCCAGGTGGCTCGGTTGGGGTTTTTGCGGAGGGCGTCCACCAACTGGTCCACCGACCATACATAAGGAGTTAGGGGATTTGCATCGTCCGCTGTGGACGTTCCTGGCGCAGGCTCCAGTACTTCCGGTTGTGGGAGCTGTGGTCCCACCTGGTTCACTGGGGTGACAGGACTTCCTGCTTGTTTGTGTCCTGCTTTCCCCAATTCCTCTTCCAGGAATGTTGGTAAGGGCGGTGGTGGGGGCACGACAGAAAGCGGTCTCGGGGTTGCCAGTGAGGGCGGCGGCGTAGATACGGCAGGGGTCGGTTTCAGGCATGCTGGCGGGGTTGACTGAGGAGCTACAGCCGTGGTCGGTATACGGACGGGCGGCGCCTGACAAGCCACAGGTTTTGGCCGAGTGATCTGCCGGACAGGAAGAGTCCCCAAGGAGCAGCTCTTCGGCCGGCGTAGAGCCAAATCCTTCGCCAAGATTCGGCATGCCCTCATCCGTTTGCCCTCCACCTTCAGGCGTTTCTCGCCGTCTTTCTGGGGGGCAATCAAGGAGTTTGGTGGGGCGGCGTCCCGAGGCGGTTCACCGGGTAAACGTTTCGGCATTGTCTGAAACGGAAAGGGCGGTTAGGGGTCGCGATGACCCTGCGGAATGCATCGGTCTCAAGTCCTTAATGTGAATCCGGTGGAGCTTCTTACCCGTTCGGGACTTCAAGTCATAGACGACGGGAGAAATGACTCGAGTTACGGTATAAGGGCCCGAATATTTAGGTGCAAGTTTAGCCGCGAATCCTCTTTCGCCAGAGGATAAGTGATGATCCCGTTTCATCACCTGGTCTCCCGGATGACATCTCCATTCTCGGTGTCGCAAATTATAGTGTCGGCTCTGATGAGAAAACGCTCTGGATAAATTCACGCGAACTAGTTCAAACGTTTCCCGGAGGTGTTTTAGACGGTCTGTGTGCGGCGCGGTGTTTACTCTGTCATCAACAGCGTGATCTGCAACTTCTACATGGTCGGTGGCGCGGTATACAGCTTTGGGTACGTCTAATTCTCGTCCAAAATTCAGGAAGGCGGGGGAATGGCCGGTGGAGTCATGACGGGCGGTATTCAGAGCGAAGGTGAGTTCGTTCAAGTGTTGATCCCATTTGCGGTGCTCGTTTTCGCAGAATTGTGCTATCATTGTCTTGAGGGTCTTATTGGTGCGTTCTACTGGGTTGGCCTGCGGAGTGTACGGCGGAGTTCGTCGGTGAATGATAGAGAGATCATTGAGTAAACTCTCAAATATCTGACCCGTAAACTGAGTACCGTTATCACTCACAACGGTCTTCGGACAACCAAAGCGCAAAATAATTTCTTCATACAATGCTTGCGTAACGGCTTTGGCGGTGGCGCTGCGTAACGGACGGCATTGTACCCATTTGGTGAATCGGTCCTGGAAGACAGCTAAGAACCGGTTTCCTCGACTAGACCGTGGCAGGGGTCCAACTAGGTCGGTGCTAACACATTCCCATGGCTGGTTGTTGGGAGAGGGTTGCATTGTACCTGGCGGTTTCATCTGAGACGGTTTGTATCTCTGGCACGAGAGACAGCTACGTACGTACTTGGCAATGTCACGGAACATACCTGGCCAATAATAACGGTTACAAGCTCGAGCGATAGTCTTCGCAATGCCTAAGTGTCCTGCTGTCGGCACGTCATGTATTTCCTTCAGTACTGCTGTTCTTGCTGAGTGCGGGACGCATACCTTCCAGGGATCAGATAGTTCGGGGCCGGTCAGGTTGTTTGAATCATAGAAATGTCGGTATAAACGGTTGCCACGGATACAATAATCAGGGTTGGCCGCAGGGTTATTCCGTACTTCCTCCATTCGACGTTTATACCAGGAGCAGCCTTCCCAGTTTTCATCGGCGGTTATCTCCATGCACGGGCTATCGGATTTAGCGGATAAAGGTTCACGAGACAAAGCATCGGCTACTCGGTTCGTTGTGCCACGACGGTACACAATTTCAAAGTCGTATTGCTGCAAGAACATACTCCATCGTGCCAGCCGTCCAGCTGGGCTTTTTATGGAGTGCAGCCAGCGGAGTGACTGGTGATCTGTCATTACCTTGAACTGATAGCCTTCCAGGTAAGGACGCATCTTCTCGATACTCCATACAATAGCAAGACACTCTTTCTCGGTCACGGAGTAGGACAGTTCGGGTCCAGTCAGGGTCCGACTTGCATAGGCGATGACATGTTCGCCGTCATCTGAATTCTGAGTCAGCACGGCCCCCAATCCACTGTCGGAGGCATCGGTCTGGAGAGTGAACGGCAGGCTAAAATCGGGACATGCCAAAACGGGTGCTTCGGTTAGGCATTTCTTCAACTTCTGGAAGGCCTCGTCTTGGTCGGATTCCCATCGCCATCGGTACCCCTTTTTTAATAACCGGTGCAGAGGGGCAGCGATCGTTGAAAATGACGGAACGAAACGGCGATACCAGGACGCCATTCCCAGGAACCGTCGGAGGTTTCGTACGTTGTTTGGTGGTGCCAGCTTCAGAATCGAGTCCACTTTTTCCGGGTCGGTGCCTATGCCGGCGGAAGTGACGAGGTGGCCCAAATATCGGAGCGACCTTCTTCCGAACAAACACTTCTCTGGATTGATACGCAAATTAGCTAGGCGTAGTCGGCGGAAAACTTCTCGTAGATTGTCCAGGTGTTCCTCGAACGTGCGCCCTAGGACAATTATGTCATCTAGATAGGTGAAACAACGGGGATCCATATCCGGGCCAATTATTCGGTCCATTAGCCGTTGGAAAGTAGCTGGAGCCGCGTGTAGACCGAACGGCATAACTCGGAACTGGAATAGTCCGCGGCCAGGTACGGTAAATGCGGTAATGGGTTTACTCTCTTCGGCCAAGGGTATCTGCCAATAGCCTTGCTTCAAGTCTATACTCGATATGTATCTAGCTCCCCTTAGTTTGTCCAGCACAGAGTTTATGAACGGCAGGGGATAGGCATCCTTCAGAGACACAGCGTTCACCTTCTGGAAGTCGATGCAGAATCGAGGTTTTCCGTCTTTCTTACGGACGATGACTACTGGTGAGCTCCAAGGGCTTGAAGACGGTTCAATAATGCCTTCCTCTAGCATACGGTTGACCTCGGTGTCAATAATTTCCTGCATTCGGGGGTTCTGGGGTCGATATCTTTGTTTAATCGGTTCGGAGTTGGAGAGGCGGATGGTATGTTCCACTAACGGCGTTACACCTCGAATATGCTCGAATGAAGGTAATTCTTGTCCTAAGAATTCCTGAAGGCGGTTTTCTTCCTCAGGTGTGAGAGAAAGTGCTGTTTCTGACGTCATAACCCCTATCGGACTGCATGGTTTGACTTGTGCGGCCGGTTGGATGGTTCGGCCTTTCAAGAGAATCTCTCCGGTTCCTAAGTGGAGAGAAAAGCCTCGTCGGCGGAGTATATCCATACCTATCACCATATCCGGAGAAAGTCCTGGTATATGACCAAAAGTCTCGGCAAATCGTATTTCACCGATGGTGATCTCGATCTGATAAGAGCCCGGTACTTGGACGGTCTGGCCATTTGCTAGCCTCACAGTGCCAACTATAGCGTCTATCTTACGTAACCCTAGTATTTGCCACTGATCGACGACGCTGTCCCCTATATACGAGTTCACTGCTCCGGTGTCGATTAAAGCCTGTACGGTGCCTCCTGGCAACGCCACGATTATATGTGGCCGATTGTCGGAATCTTCAACGGTTAACGGAGATGAGGCTACTTGTTTCGGATGCTGTCCTGGCCTCACATCGGTACAGCACCCATTTAGTTTTCCGGCCTTTGACATGGACAGTCTCGTGACATTACGCCTTCTCTCTTACAGCGAGAACAAAACAATTTCGCGGGAGCACGGCATTGTCCTCGGAAATGACCCATCTGTCCACATCGCCAACATTCACGAGAGGATGCCGGGGCTGAGGTTGAGGGGAGGTTCGGAGGTTCTCGACTGCTCGTCTGGCGGTTGTGTCCAGCTCTTCGGTCAGCTTCCATCGATCGTCGGTCAACGTCAATCGGTCGTGGCGGTGCCTGTTGTCGATTTCCAGAGAAAGGGTGGGTAGAGTGGTCCAATTCTGCCTTCAATATTTCATACTCCCGAACAGCGGTTGCGAATGTGGCTATGTCCGTGAAGTCACTGCGGCGGATCTGTTGTCGGTATTCCGGTCTGAGGTTGCGGTATAACCACTGAAGCTCCTGAGCGGCTGAAATTCCTCCGTGACGGCGTATGAGTGTCTGCAACTCGGTTATATACTGAGCAGCTGTTTCATTCGGTTTCTGAAGCCTTCGCCCAATTGCGGCTTCCAAGTCCACCAGGTAATTAACAGGGAAGAAAAAGTTTCGGAAATCCGTTACAAAGTTTGCCCATGTCCTCCAGGAGTGTCGGTTGTTCCTGAACCACATGGCCGGCATATCTTCTAACAGCTCGGGTATGACTGGGAGGAGATTATCTGGATTAATTCCTTGAGCATCGCAAATGTCCTCCAATCTTTCCAAAAAAGCGGCCGGATCTCCTCTTCCATTGAAACTTACTTTCCAATCTTGCACTTTCACGGATGGCATGTGGCTGTTTGGCAAGGTCGGGGGAAATGTCGATAGCCCTGATGGTAGTGACGATGGTACGGTTGTTGGGAGGGAATACGGTACTGCATACGGCATTGATACCGGGAGCGATGATGGCACGGAGAACTGCTGAAATGACGGTTGTGCTGACGGTGCGGAAAACTGTTGGAATAACGGTAGAGACGACGGTACTGACGAAGGTACTGAAAACTGTAGAAATGACGACGGTACGGCTGACTGTAAGGCAGAAGGCAAGGAAAGCGGCAGCGATGGTGGAAATGAGAATGGTAGCGAGGACGGTAATGAATACGGTACTCCTGTGTAGGTTCCACCCGTCGAATATGTCGACTGCCCTGGGAGTTGTCCGTTTGTCTGCTGGCTGAAGGTCGCGGTGAGATGGGTAGATGAGACTGTCGTGGTGGGGTTAGTCGTCGTGGACGTCGTTTGGACAACTACGTTTCCTGGTGGATAGGTGTACGGTGATGTCATTATAGGACACGGTGATGTTCGACCCTCGCGTAGAAACTTCACTAATCGCTTTCTCTGCTCCTCTACGGTCCCGGGAACTTCCAAGCGGAATTTTTCCAACTCTGCCTCCAACTCTTCTTTCCGTAGACGGTAGACCCAGCTTACTCTGACATCACTTGGTTCTGTTCTCAGGTTCGTCTCCTTTATCAATTCTTCATCGGAGGAGTTCCCAGATTCCCCTTCCGGTCTAGACATAGCTGCACGCACGTAGTTAACCTTTGTATCCGCGGTTATTCGAAAATGTCTCTTATTTCGTACTCAGGACTTCGGTATCTCGGAAACGGTAGGAGTTAGAGTCAAACGGATAGCGTATTTCGCTTCAGCGACCCCGAAAACCCATTAAACGAGGTGTCTTTCGATGATCTATCTCCAAATTCAGAAAGTTGAAAAATCTGTCAAAATGACAGGTCAGCGGATTCGATCGAATTCGGTTGATTTGGGTATAATCGACCCTCAGGAAGCGTTTTGCACCGGTCTCAAACGTCTAGAACGTCGGATTCAAGTTGATTAACTCCTAGGACGTTTTCAACACTTTTTCTAAATTCAGCAGCCTGAATCCACCACGAAAAGTCTTCTTCCAGTCTTCTACACGGTTGTCACGTAAACGGTCACTCCCAGCGGCTCAACGTTGATTGCAATCGCTTCGTTGACCCCAAAAACCTATAAAATGATGTGCCACTTGGCGTCCTAGCTTCGGAACAACAAACTTCCAAAATCTTCCAAAAAAAAAAATCACACGTCAGCGGTTTCCAACGGATTTCGGTTATTTCCACACTTCGGAGTATGTTTTAGTTGGTGTTCTCCTCGGTCACGGTACAGTATTAAAAAAAACGGTCCCTGCTCGGGCGCCAATTTTGTAACGCCTTTTCCTCGCGTTAAACAATATCTAGCGCCCTCTATCGGTACGGACGGTACCTCGGGCGCCAGCTGGTGTTTTTAGAGTGTCACCAAGCACCACTACACCGGGCAGCTGCAGTGAAGACGGTAATCCAGGGGTCTTGGTGAACTTGACAGCTTTCAGATGTCAGAGAGTCAGATTTTACTTGACTCTACTGAGATTCAAACTGGTTTACCGACAGCTAATTAAGAAATTAAAAACTCAACTAATGAAAGGAAACACCAAGTATAACTTACTAATTTATTTTCGGATCAGTGAAAATTCTAAATACGAACTTTACTTCTCTATGAGCGATGTACGATAGCAAACAAGAAGGACGGGGCGTGTAACGATTATCAAGCAAACAAACCGGAATTTAGTTAACGAAATGAGTTAATATAATTCGGCGCTGTTATAGGGAAATATTACGGTTGGCACATGCGGTTTAAAGCGGGAGGGGGTAGCAACTAAAAGCAGGGTGACAACTTGAAGCAGGGTAGCAGAAGCTCTACAGTATTCGTGCCACGGTATAGCCTGTCATCCACCAACCCGATATTTAGTTCTGTTCACCCTGTATACAATTCACGACGCTTCGATACGGCAAGAATAAAGAACAGGAATCAAACCTCAGTGTAACGGACACGAAAGGCTTGACGTAAGGAAGAGACAGTATGCCCCAGTGTAGCGGACACGAAGGGCGGAAGGAAGAGAGAGAGAGATAGCAAACACCAGTGTAACTGACACGAAGTGCGGTAAGGAAGGAATAAAGACCCCAGTGTAACGGACACGAAGGGCTGAAGGAAGAGAGAGAGATAGCAAGCACCAGTGTAACTGACACGAAGTGTGCGGTAAGGAAGAGACAGTAACCCCAGTGTAACGGACACGAAGGGTTGAAAGAAGAGGGAGAAATAGCAAGCACCAGTGTACTGACACGAAGTGCGGTAAGGAAGAAATAAACCCCAGTGTAACGGACACGAAGGGTTGAAAGAAGAGAGAGAGAGAGAGAGAGTACGCGACAACAAAAATTCCCGGCGCGTTTCTCGACAACTTACTCGGGGTGCTGGCGGACAGGCAAACACAACTTACGGGTTCCTACCTTTCGGTCGGGTCACTACGGCTTCTGCTGCGTTGTATCGGTGGCGGTCGATCGGCTGGTCGGTTGGTTCTCTGCAGTGGTCTCGTTGCTCTGCTACGGTCGGTGAACTGAACGAATTCCCCTATTCTGTGCTCGCGTTTCAATTTATACCCGGACCACTTGCGCACTCATAGTCTGCGATGATGACGATGCTCTGACGTGCGGTACGGGAATAGGTGATGGCTCGGAGTTGTTTCGTTGAATTACACTATTCGCAGGGGGGTCCGGATTAGTCCGGGTTCCGGTTAGCGCGGAGCGGAATTTATGAGCGCATGTGATAGGCGGTGACGCTCTGATCATTTTCCCGAAAGAACGGTATTTTTAGGAGCATTTATAACCGACTTACCGAGGGGTAGTTTAAAACATAATACTTGTAATATGCTCACTGAAAGTAACCTGAAAATAGTAACTTCGTTACAAGAGTAACTACCAGATTCAAAGTACAAATTTGTAGCAGTAGGATAAAGATGCAGTAAACACGCTAAAGACTGGTTCATATTGTATTAGGAGTGAAGTAGAGAAATACATTAGTTGTTTTCATCATACCTAGTTTTATTTATCTGTACCTACTAAATATCTCATCATCATTGTTGAAAACTTGAATGTACTCCTTTTTTCCTTCACAAATACTCCTACACGTCGCTGCAATTTTAGAGTGATAGAGAATATAATATAATTTTCCCTATTTGTTTCAGGAAAGCTTCGAATCTGGTTAATGGGGAGCCGTTTTTCCATGACAAGAAGAGTCAGCTGAGTTTCCCTGATGTCCACTTTGTAGCAAATAAACTTGGTGGGTTCAGTTTACCTGCGGGTGATGATCCAATTCTGGTACAAGTTGATGTTTTGCTGAAGTTCGATTGAAATATCCAGGCAATTGAGTTGAATATGTTGAACACAGTGTAATCAGAATAATTGATCATCCCATCGATTTACCAGCATTTTTCAGTTATTTTTTTGGGAAAGTACCTTCAGATGAAAATTACATCTCGAAATTACTTGCCTTGAATTATTTAGGAGAAACATGTTTGGTTTGATACATGTCTCATTTTGTTTTTCAGGTAATTATTCCATTGGTCGAATTCTCCATATAAGACTATCAAATGGAGCCGAGAGTATGTGAATGTAAACTTACTTCAATTTGCAATCCTTGATACTGTAAAAATATAGTATCTGTATATGCTGGCAATTTCAGTGACTTCAGCGACTTCAGCGTTATTGTTCCTCAGGTGTGTGCATCATACTTGTTGGTATTTTTCCCCTTTACCTGTCAATTTCTCACAGATTTAAAATTTGTATCTCAATGAAAAATATGTATCTTAATGTGAATGTTGAACTCTATTGAGACCAGTAATGATGAAATGAATGTAAATATTTCCTCCTCTTCCAGATCAGTGGGAACCACAACACAAATATAAATATAGTTTTTATAGTTCATCATTTATCGGGCGTAGGAAAAATAGCGTATGCAACGCTCATGTTATGGTTATTAATATTCTTGTATAAACCAAACGAAAGTCAGCTTCGGCTTGTTTCCTATTTTGGTTAATGCTCGCGTATTGATAACAGCCATCATTACACAGAGTGGCCAACCAACCTGGAAAACCTGGTAAGCTGAGGGGAATTGATTTATGGGTCCTGGAAGTCAGAGAAAAACTTGCAGAAAAGCCCAAAATCAGGAAATTTTATTTCTCCGGCCATCTATCAAAAAGGTAGATGTATTAGTGTCTGTATGTAACAAATTAATGAAATGGTAGCGGCATTCAGAGAAATCATAATTTGAGAAAAATGAACTTCTTCAAGAGTCTTTGATAGCCTGAAGATTTAGAAGTTAATGGGAAACCTTAGGGAGGGAATACCAATGGTCCAAAGGATATGCTTGTTAGGAAAAATCTATATTCACCATTCATAATAAGGTATATTTGGTCATATCTGATTGCCTATCATTATAATGTGTGTCACTTAACCCTACAATGCGCAATTTTCTGTACAAGTTGGAAAAAAATATTTTCTCGTGTATTTTGTTGTCTAGAATCCCACAAAAATAGTTAAAAAAATCTGAATCATGTATTTTTTCGGAAATTGAATGAAAACCTGTTGTATCATATTTAGGACAAAGCGTATTTAATACTATAATACGTAATACATTACATCAGTACCTACTATTTCTAATTTTTATGAAATTTCACAAAGCAATTGTGGTTTTTATTCAGACACAAATATACTCCACATTTGCTACACTTTATTTGAGAGCAATATTTACATGTGGGAAACTTGCAACGTTGCCTGGTTTCAGTATAAATGGGCCAATGCGACTGCCCATCCATTCTAATATCCTTTGGTGGAATGTAGGAAGTTGTCGCGGAGTTGTCTGGCCCAGTTCTGCAAAGGCAATCAGCAATTTCTGCCCTAAACGCTGCCAATGGTAGTATTTTCTTTTCGCCCCTTTGGGTCGCAGTTCTTTTATATAGCAGCCAAGCATTTACCAGAGTAATATCCAGCAAATGGTAGAAGAGCCTCATGTACCATTTTTTGCTCCGCATGACAATTTTGTAACGACCAATTAGGCTGTCTAGGAGGTCCACTCCTCCCATGTGCCTATTGTATTCAAAAACAAGATTTGGACATTGAACCTCCACTTTTTTTTTGTTTTTTGTCGTAACGCTTTACCGTACCTTTTGGGAGTTCTCCTGTGACAGTAGAGAGCAAGGTAACATTTTTGTTATCTTTCCAAGCAACAGACGTAACATCGACACCATCAAAATTGCACACAAACTCCCACGACATTCCCCGATCGCTTTTTTTCATCGTCTCTTCAGAAGGCAATTTACAATTAGGAAGTCGATTTCTTCTTACGGTGCCCAATGCAAATATACCTTTGGTTGCCAGAAATGACATGAGTGGAAGCGATGAGTAGTAGTTGTCGAAGTAAACAACGTAATTTTCTTTATTTGGAACGACTCTGCATAAACGTACCACAGTATTCGACGCAGCCCCTAAATCTGGTTCGTTAGGCAATCTGAATTTCGGTAGATTTTCTGAGCCGGTATATATTTCAAAGTTGTAGGAAAACCCACCAGCTCCACAAAGAACAAACAGTTTGTACCCCCACTTATGAGGTTTTGCAGGCATGTATTGCTTCAAGTGATGCCTCGCCTTTGTTGCACATAACTGCTCGTCTACTGACAATTTCGCCTCCAATGGAATACTTCGAAATTTCATGCAAAGTGCATCTATAACAGGTCTCAATTTATAAAGTCTATCATGGTTTTCATTATCTCTAGGCAACATATTCGAATTATCGTTGAAATGTATTGCCGCGCGTATTGCTTCAAAATGTTTTTGACTCATTGTTTCTTTTATTTGGGGAAATCCCAATCGACTACTCCAGAATGATCTTGTATTAGGCATATGTATGATAGACATATATATACATATGCCCAAATATTTCTGCAAGTCAGCAATTGTTATCGTTGATATCTTATTTGGATTATTTTGAACTGTGTATAAATTTGACTCATCGACTATTTTTTGCAACAATTCATCGTCGAAAAAATATTTGAAAAAGGCAAACGGAGTTTCAAGTTCCATGAAAATACTACCAAGTTGTTCACTACCTTTGAAAGCTTTTGCGTCTTCATCCAAAACTAAATTCCCTTTTCTCCACCTAACACCCGAAAGTTTTTTCTTCATCTCTTTCTGAATCTCTCTCTGATCATTCCTTTCCATATCGGCAATAGCTTGAACTGTATCATCTTCTCCTTCAATGTTCTCAATTTCTTCTATGATGTCAATTTCATCATTGCCCCCATCTATTCGCTCAATGTCTAATAAAAATCGTCCGCAAACTCAATAGGAAGGTCCCCAATTTCAAATTCATCCAAAGCATTTTGTAAAGGGATTTCCTCCTCATTTTCCACTTCCGACTCATAATCGTCTTCACTATCTGAAAAGTGTTCAATACATTTCTCTTATTCAGCTTGAGTAAGGTATTTTCTTGGGTATTGTTTTCTGGATTCGGACATTATAATTTCTGGAACTAAAATCTATAATTATTCGAAAAATTCGAAGACGAAATCCAATGCTGTTCATTTTTTGTTAGAAATACTACACTTGCAAATATATCAGTCTAAACCATTATGTCTCAAATTTGATACATCCAAATATAACGCCGATTTTATGACAATATATTTTCAGGAAGAAAGAAGTAAAGAACGGAATGTTATCTTATTATGCTGATCTCACCTTTACTTGATAAACCACTGATATTTTCAAACAAATTACGCACAAAATCACATATCTTCAAACCCTGTGTTCACACTTATGAGTGGTAGGCGATACTGAATGTTTTGAATCGTATAAATCCAAACCATATGTTGTGCCTTGGATATTGACCCTTAAATACGATATACATAGAGGTGTCCTAAATATGAAACAGAGCGTCTCATGCACATATTAGGAATATGCAAACAGTTTAACGTACAAAATAATGTGGTGTGTCGAATTTGATACAATGCGCAGTATAGGGTTAATTTTTGGATGTGTTCAATACCAAGAAGAGACCTCCTAACTTTTGTGACGCTATCATTCATTTTGTCGGGGGGAAGGGTGGAAACAGCAATCATAATTTTGTAGCAGGCGAACCTTTGTGTATCCAACCTTATCTTGATATTCCTTCCTATCCGTGGTCTACCTGTTACGTTCCATTGTAAAGTCGCCCTGATCGACCCCTGGGCGTGAAGATAGTATCTCTGCCCCTCTCCTTTCCTTGTTACTTCCTTTTGAGCAATTTTTTCATACAATGAAAGATGTAAAATGGAAACACGAATATGTGAATTGTTGTACTATCTGGAAATGATAACTAATTTGTATTGGTACATGGCTATAATTCTAAATTTTTACATTCGCCCACTCCAAGTGTGTTTTCGTTTCCACCAGTTATTTCGAAACAAGTCAGTGTGATGATGCTGATATCACTTGAAAACAAGAAACTGGACTAATTGCTCTCTGCGTTATGTTTCGGATGGTGGAAATATCAAATGCTTGCAGATATTTACCGAGAATTGAGCCTTGTGGTACACCATAACTTATTGTTGATATGTCTGATCTATATTCTTTTGAAACCTATACTACGGTTGCATGAGAAAGTGCTGATAGTTCTGGTATGAAGAACAGTGTAAATTGTGTTGGGTTTTCATATTTCTTGGATTTGGTGTTTATGTAGAACAAGAATATTATCTGTTTCTGGTTGAGTACATTTCAGAAATATGTGATTTTATCTCGCGGTTCTTCATATCATTCTGAATTTCTGATATATACAGGATTGAAGGCAGGTCCATCTGCACGAGATATTAATGATACTGATCTATCTTCTGTAATGAGAGTGTTATGTTGATATATAAATAGCTGCTTATCAATGATTGTATACCACACATGATCGTCCAGTTTTTAGTCGAATTTTGACAGGTTTCAGCATATGTAACGTCACTTTGATGCTGAATATTTGACTTGACGAACTCTGACATTCTTCATTATTACTTGATAAATAATAATCAAATATAGTGTCGACGCCAACTAAGATGAAATTTTGATGTGCATGGTACCTGCTCCAGAAGATAGCTATTGGTCAAGACCATTTACTTCTGTAGTTACGTCCACTGAGAATGCGAAATATGACTTACGTGGGGTATTTAAACAGAACGATTTTACGTTTCTGCGCAGACTCGTTTAAATTGGAGTTGACTATATCTCATTATTATACAGACCCTAGATACGAAGGATGACATTCAATTCTTGTTCTTATACGACGTATACTTCCTATTTTCGGCTGTGACAGCACTTATGACGCTGAATATTTGGTCAGAAGAAATCGACGAACTCTGCCATCGGTCTCCGGTATATGCTAACAAGATGGGTCGTTTTTTTTTTTCGAAAAAATCACAGAAAATATTTTTACAGCACGGTCAAGTCTGACGAATGTTTCGCTGAAATCAAGGAGCATCAGGTATATGGAGTGTTTTTTGTCTAGTTCATTGAAAATGTCAGCTGTGATGAGAAAGAAAGCATGTGCAATTCGATTCGAAATCAGAATGGTCATCATTGAATTATGAACCCCGACATATTGCAGCATTCGATACTTTGGATTTATTTGTATTCGATTAAAGAGTTTTGAGAAAGTTTAAAAGTTTTGTCGTTTAAAAAGAAGTGCTTGGAAATGAAAAATGAAGAATTTTTTCATCTGTACCTTGTATAAGCTACAAATTTAAATTCCAAGAAATTTGACCAATGAGAATCGGTAAAGTGGTAATTTCTCCTTATTTGTTTTTTCAATTCTCTAATACAATTAACATTTAGTATCTCTTTAAATTCTTTCGGTATAATGAAATGTCTTCGCAATACCAAATTTCAATCCCAAGTTTTTCATCTGCAACAGTCCTACAAATTTCATTCAAGGCCAATTCTTGTAGAGTTATGATGGTGTTAGACCTTTTCAAAGTAACACACCTATCGACCATATTAAAACTAGAACAAAAAAATCGTCTCATCATTAAAAAAAATCCAAATCATAACCTCATTTCAAGCTATAGTGCCCCCAGAGTAAAGTGTCAAATTATTTGGGGATTAATTTTCGTTTGTCGTCATGTAGACTCAAGGCTTTTTTCATCTGCTTGATGCTGAAAACGTTGTGGGCGTATGAGCGAATAGTACACTATTCACGTATTTCTTCCTTGGGATTTTTTAGACAATCGACGATCTTCGAAATTGATTTTATTTTTGACTACATTATATAGAATTCCCTATGATTTTCTGGTAACTTTTCCGCCTTGCACCTTATAGGCGTACATTTTGGAACGTAGCCCTACAAAATCTGTGATAATTTCACCATTTGCCTCATCTTTCATTAAGCCAGGAATTTTTTTATTCACAAGTGGAATTCGAAACTTATTATCGGGTGAATAATCTGAAGTATCAAATTTTGATAGGTGTTTTTTAACGAGTTCCGAATACAAATTTTCACACGTTATGTCGTCCGTGTCTGAATACATTAATTTGCAATTTTCTTTACCCAAAGTGGGTATCATGAAGTCGTAATGGAAATCAAACATGCATGTTTTTGAAATGTCTGATATTGTCATTCCAATGTACAAAGGTTTATTGAATATGAGTTCAGCTTTTCTCAATTCAATAGCCATCAAGTCTGTATCGATAATGGTTCGACTCTGAAATCGGGGGCTTGATATTAAACTTTTAGCACCATAACGACCGTTCCACGAATTGACAAGTTTGACCACCCGGTGTAACCGGATGTTCTCCATTGTTTTTCCAAAAACGGCATTATTCATTAGTTTATATAATTTTTTTTCGAAAGAACTGGTGGCCACAGCCCTTAGACGAGTATTCATTCCGATATAGAGACGCAGCCACACAGATTGTTTGAATTTCAGAACCCGATGAATTTTCGATAGAATCAAACCGTTATTCAGTGCCTGTTCCAAGTTGCGATAGTGCAAAATATATTTGTCTTTATTATACAGGGTGCCCATTAATTTTTTCTGTTTGGTGGAATTTGGTGTAGTTCGATGCTCTGGACAAAATGGAAAATCTTTATGTAAATCATGTAATCTCTCAGGATACTCCAAATCGACTTCCAATATGTAGCCTTCCGAAGCATTGTTGGGGATTCGAGTAACATCTTTATCAAAATTTTCAACACACTGAAAACTGTCGTACGGTAAAAATTCCGACATTGCCCACCCATATAAATTATTAACGTCTAAATATGAAAGATATTTCGAAGGTTTCTCAGCATCGTATGCTTCCATATATTCATTATTTGCTCTTAAATATCTATTCGAACAAACCGATATTCCACCCCTTATCCCCTTTTCTACGAACATAATC
The DNA here is from genome assembly GCA_032362365.1 of Zygogramma bicolorata. Classification (NCBI taxonomy): domain Eukaryota; kingdom Metazoa; phylum Arthropoda; class Insecta; order Coleoptera; family Chrysomelidae; genus Zygogramma; species Zygogramma bicolorata. The sequence goes on along the minus strand of JAVJAQ010004467.1, from coordinate 39,927 downwards.
ATGTCAATGTCTTTAAAAATTTGTAATTTACATTTTGTATACTTCAACATAGCATCCCACGTGTACCCCGGCATAGTATAATACCACGCAGGATCCAACCCATTAGTCGGTATGTTTTTTTCCCGAAACTTCTCAAAAACATCCACCATTAATAAAATATCTGTTTTCAAATATAGGTCCGCATACGCCCCTAAATTTGTTATTTTGAATGACTCCCAAACATTTTGTGCGTGAGCATATTTCTCTTCTGTTATGTGTTCATCGTTCAATTTATTATAGAATCCTTCTCGTGATGGTAACTCAGAGTCGTTTGATTTTTCCATGCCATCTATATAATCGTATGGAAATACCCCCTTCTTGGTGAGAAGAGCGAATTTCTCAGCATCTAAATGGATACATTCTTTTTTTAAAATTTTCAGATTATTTTGATTCAATGTGGATGCTAATTCATCCAACGACGTTCCCATGAATCGGAAAGGATCTATAAATCGAAATTTAATTTTAGTTGTAGCATCGTTCAGTGTAAAGGAAATATATTTTTCTTTATTTGAAGGAAGTATGCTCACACATCCTCTTTTTGCGAGATCTCTTATAATGAAGTGACTGTCGTATCCTGAAAGATTATGAAAAGTAATGGGTACCATGAATAATTTTCGAAAATTGACGTTACAAGGAGCTTGATGCGCCCACCCCCGGTACACCCCTGTAAAGTGATTTTGATCACGTACGATAACATCTTTGGGGGTGAACGGCTTCTCACAAATATGACAAGTCGTTGCAGCGATTGTATTCAGAGGCACTATCATCGGCTCAATATTCTTTATTTTAGATTCGACAAATTTTGCAATATCGGACAACTCGTCAGCAAACCATTTCATACAGTCTTCACCTCGATAGCTTCTGAAACGAGAGAGACTATCGTCATAAGAATACTTTAAGTAGTAGCCTGCACTGGAAGGTATATGTCTTTGGTATTTTGTAGTTTTGTTTGATATGCTTTCATTACATTTTTCCAACAGTGACTCAAAATCAGCGAAAATCATAAATGGGCATTTTTGTTCATAGATATTATTTCGAAATTCCACAATCATATGTAGGGAACGAAATTTTACAGTCGTTCACTCTTTCACACAAAACAGTATGATCATCCAATTTTTGTTCAAAATAAAAATAATTCAGACATCTATCACATACAAATTTTTCACAGTGGTCTTTATTCAATTGGGAACTCAATAATCGCGATATGTTTTTAATCCAACAGTAATGAAATTTAATTTCGGTTTTGTCATCATCAATAGGAGGAGCCTCATAATCGTTCAATTTTGGAAAATATTTATCTTGAATTAATAGCAAATTAACATGTGTGAGTCGTTTTTTGGTCATGCGTCTGGCAGGTACTACCACATAAAATGATTGTTGATTTGCTTGATTCAATCCTAAAGTGTAAACATTCACAGAAATATCATTGAGTTGTTCAAATTTGGAAATTTGATGTATCCCCATTGGAGTATTCAGCCCTGTAGTATTCAAAACTGTAGAATAGTGCGGATAATTTAACATTCTGTCTGAGTTTTTTTCTACAGGATATAAGGCGCTAATGATACTCCACAAGAAGCACATTTCATCATCATTTCGCACATTTATGCATGCATGCTTACTTGCGATTTGTTTCGGTAGCGGGATGAAAGGAGAACCGTTACCAATTTCAAATTCATTTATTGCTACTTCCAACAAAATAATTTTACTCAGAGCCCAACCCGACATGTGTTCCTCAAATTCACCTAGTTTATTCAATATTACATCCACAGTGTTTTCATTGTACCAAGCAGTCAAGTCTTTACCTGAATCTATAACTCTATTTGGGGTACTGAAATATTTCCGATCAACAATTTCCCCATCATTTGAATTTTCAATAAAATCATCTGAAAATGTTAAGTTAACTTTGAGAATTGGCATTTCTTTCAAAATTTTGGAAATCTCACGTTTGAATAAAAAAAAAAGCATCACCTAGAAAATTTTTAGGATCTTTATGGGTTAAATTGATGATTACCCCCGTTTTTACTCTACGATTGAAAACATTGTTAACATTTCGCCACTTTGCCCTGGAGCTCCGTCGTTGTAAACCTGAGCATATATGTTTATTATTCATCATTCTGATAATCAGTCTGAAGCGTTTCAATTTTCCAATTTTTGTAATTATTTTCTTTTTTTCCCCAACCGATAAGTTAATTTTTTTCATAGCTAAAACGCATTTTTGTGTATGCTTATTGATAAATTGTACAGCTCTTTTGGCAATATCATCTGAATAATTATCCCTGATGAGTGAAAGATATTTATCAATTACCGACATTGTTTTTGGAAAATCGGTCATTTGGATTTTATTTATTGACGAGACTCACTGATTGTTCAGAAATTATTGGTGCGATGAAGTTGTTCTGGTTGCTGATGGTTCTGGAAGCTGCTGAGGGAAGGCTCTGCTGAGATTTGAGGCTGGGGACTGCTGAGGACGCTGCTGTTGAGATTTGAAGCTAGACTGCCGGGGGGACTGAAGTCGATGAAAGGCTACTGAGGTGGTTCTGTGAACGCTGTCGAAATGGTTCTGGACTGATACTGTACACGTTGATGTTTTTATTGTTCTGAAATAATTCCGTTTTTTAGTACAAAATGTAAAAGAAATTGAGAGTGTGTGTGTTTCATGGGATGATGGTAATGATCTATGAATAGAACTTTTGGAACAAAAAATATTGCATAGAACCACGAATTCTCTGCATATTAAACTACGATAATAACCTTAATTTTCTACAATTTCAAATGAAGCAACACGATTGGGTTTCCCGATGTCAACCAGCCCCTTGAACACAATAGCGTATTTTCCAGACGAAAATTCTTCCAGGTAGGAGTGATAGTCCTCCGTCACTCTCTGCGGCAGAAATGACACCTTCTCATCCGAATCCAACAACACCGTCTCACCAAATTTCCCTCGTACAATTTTGGCTGCTAAAATTTTATGCGGCGTCCCTATAGGCAAATCAGCAACTTCAATGATTGGTTTCTTCTTGGCTATGACTGATTTGGCGTTTAATATTTGTAGATCTATCTCTGAGGATGGATGGAAATATTTGACTAAAATCGTTAAATTTCGGAACCGCTTCGAATTTCAAACTCAATGGAAAACAGTAAAGGACTGTTCAGAGTAGGAGCGACGAGCGTCACGTCGCGATAGCGTAGCGGCGGGCGACGCGATGCTGTTTCAGAGTTGGAGCGTTGCATTCGCGTCTGCGACGCGTCAAATATTCAACAACACGCTTTTTTTCAGTTCATAAAATGGCTCCAACAAGAACAGTTCGGTCAGTGCGTTTGTTTCTTTTACTGGACATGCCATATCATATAGGCCGATTAAACAGAAAAGTCGGAATTCACCCCATAAATAAAGAAAGGCATTTGTTTGGTGAATTCCACCATTTATACTATAAATGTATCCAGACCGATTTCGGAACTACCTGAGAATGTCCATCCGAACTTTTGATTACTTACTGGAAAAGGTTGGTCCTCACTTGGAGAAAACAGTAACAAACTTTGTACAAAAACGCTACATTTCACCTGCAGAGCGACTTGTTACTATAAGGTAAGAAAAGAAAACATACATTGTTACGTACCTATTTATATAAAAAATCAAACATAACATATTCCTAAAAATGTAGAGAATGTAATATATTTAGTATTGAAAATGAGAAATCGATGAGATTGGGAATGATGGACTCTCTGAATATGATGGGTGGTGTAGTGGTGTTGGTTGGTTTTCAGGTGCTGCAGGTCTCACAGTTTCGTTATGGGACATTTCGTCTATAATAACTTGTTGTATTTTATTTCGAATCTTTAATTTCTGAATGGGTTGGAACTTGTTCATATATGGAATGAGACTTTAAAAAAAATTCAGATCCTCACATTCTGGCGCAGGTGCATCTTGTGCTAATGTTTGGGATAATATCTTCAACTTTTTGTTTTCTATTTCAAGAAATTTATCGTCCCTCGTGTCACACAGTCTTTTTCTGTTGGCCTTGCTTGTAGTGGAAGAAGTCGCGGATGGTGGTCTGAGCACAGATTGTGACGCTGATGATACTGATGAAAATGCCGGTCTCGGAGATGTTGGATCAATATTTGATTGCGTCTCTAAGTCTTCTTCTACTTCAGCCTTATCATCTTGCTGAGAGGAAGATAGATTTCCATATTTGCTGGCCGGAGTCATTAGATCTTTCAAAAAAGACATCATTTCAAAATATGGCCAAGAAGATGAATTGCTGTTGGACCCATCTCCAGAACGGGACACTGGAAGTTTTTTCAACTCACGGCGATATGTGTCCTTTTTATTTTTCCACCGAGCTGCTACGGCTTCCTCTGGAATAATTTTAAATGTCTTAGTTTTAAGCAATACTATACTTTATTTAATATCGATATATTTCTTAACCATTTACAAAATTTAAATAAAAAAATTATTGTTTTATACATTTCTTTTGCAACTCACTCAACTTATTTACAGATTCCTTGTCACCGGAACCACCTATAAACATTTGGGACACGAATTCAGAATGGGATATTCCACAGTTTCTGAGATCGTAAAGGAAACATGTCTCATTATTTGGGAAAAATTACAGGATGAATATATGCCATTTCCTAACCAACAACAGTTAGAAGCAATAATTGAAGAATACAACACACTATGGAATTTTCCAAATTGTTTCGGATCAATTGATGGAAAGCATTGCCAAATAAAATGTCCCCCCAAAAGTGGAACAACATATTTTAATTACTTGAAATATTATTCTATCGGACTACAAGGGGTTGCCGATGCTAACAAGAAATTTATCACTATAGAAGTGGGTTCAAAAGGATCTGAAAGTGACGGTGGAGTTTTTCAGTCTTCGACACTTTATAACTTGTTAGAGACAAATCGACTGAATGTACCTGATAGAGCATTAAGTACCAAATTCTAATATTATTCTGCCAAATGTCATGATAGGGGATGAAGCCTACCCGCTAAAAACGTATCTAATGAGGCCATATCCACGACCAAGAAATGGAATGTTACATGATGAAAAGCAACTTTTCAACGACCGTCTTTCACGTGCTCGAAAATGCATTGAAAATGCATTTGGCATATTATATCAAAAATTCAGAATATTGGATACAAGTATTTTACTGAAACAATCAACTGCTATAAATGTCATCAAATGCGCATGTATACTCCACAATTTAATCAGGGACTTTGATGGAGATTCTGATACAGATTACAATAATATTATGGAAAATAGACAAAACAACATAAATTCAAACGCAAGAGCAGTTCGGAACAATAGAGCAACTAATACAGCTATAGAGATACGAAATACATTTAAACAATATTTTATCGTCCAGAATATATAAATTTTTCAATACTAAATAATTATGAATGAAAAATTTTTAGGTTGTGTTTTTTACCTAATTAAATATACTGTAATTTAATATAAAAAAGAAACTTACTCGATATTCCTAATATTACTCCCACTTCAGAATAGAGCCTATCTCTTAAATTTTTATTTTTGTATGAAGGCAACTTTGTGTTCCATAACGGGGGTCTTGACTGAATTTCTGAAATTAATATTTCGGCAACATCCTCAGTGGAACTCATTTTAACGACTGGTCGCTGGTACGTCGCCACAAAAAATCAATTCGATTTGTATCCGTCGCTGTCGCGGGAAGTAATCGCAACGCGTCGCCGCGCTGGTCGCTCTTACTCTGAATGCTTGGATTTCATAACACTGGGTTATTTAACCGTCGACGCGTCGCTCGTCGCCTCGCTATCGCGACGCGACGCTCGTCGCTCCTACTGTGAACATTCCTTAATCCTTCAAAGGTGTGCATAAAAACAATTTGAACTGGAAATGATTTTTAAACTGGCTCTGAATTATATCACATTCAAATTCATCTGAAAGCTGAAGTAAGAACGTATGAAAATCAATGAAAACCACAACTCAGAAGATGAGCATGGGAAACAATTGAAAAACACTCTCTAGAAATAATTGACGCACTTGTCACTGGTATCACTCAAGTATGAACTGATTCTTCAAAGTGGCTTGTTAATCTTTGTTCCAACTGTTTTATATTCGATGTCTGATAACGTTCTAGAACAAATAGAATGTTTTTCAGAACAAAAGCGATGAATGTTTGTGGTTTCTATGCGATAAGAGGCATTCTCGAACGAATTCGACACAAAAATAAGTTTCCATGCGTATTCGACCGTTATTTAAGGTTTTTCGTCATTACTGATAACGCGATGAATGTTGAAAAACAAGTTCTCATGTGTATTCTGTTGAACTGCGCCTTGAAATACCATCAAATAGACACTGGGCAAGAAAATAGGGCATAACTTGATAAAACGTTTTAATAAGTAATCTTGACTACATCGTCGACATAACATATCACACACACGAGTACACGGATACGGATACAGAGCTAAAAACAAAACGATGACATATGTCAATTACAGGATTGCCAACATACTGACTTCAATACCCACCCCCAATTCTGGAAAGTACATATGCATAAAATATAAATATATTCAGTATTCACCCGTTCTGTAATATTGAGATAACATTCATTTTCTCTCTAAAAATAAGAAATCGTGATAAGGGTAATGCTTTAGTCAAAACATCTGCAATTTGTAGATTAGAAGGAACAAAAATCAACTGTGCAACACCTTCCCTAACACAATTTCTTACAAAATGATGCTTAACATCTATATGTTTAGATCTTTTGGTTTCTAATGTTTTAGCAATCTTAATACATGACTGATTGTCCTCATATACCAAAATGGGTTGAACTTCAATAAGCATATCTTTCATCAATTGTTTTAAAAATAAACATTCAGTTAAACACGCAGACAGTGCAACATATTCTGCCTCACACGTTGATAATGCTACTACAGATTGTTTCTTTGATTTCCACAGCACTGTATTATTATTAAGTCTTAGAACAAAACCACTAATACTTTTTCTATCTAGAGGATTATTCGCAAAATCTGCATCAACAGAGGCATGTATTGTGAATGATGTTTGATTTGACTTGTAAAAACATAAACCATAATATTTTGTCTCTTTTAGATATCGTAGAATACCTTTCAAGTGCTTCCAATGAGATGAATTGAAATTATGTTGAAATTGACTGAAATATGTTATTGCAAAAGCTAAGTCTGGTCTTGTACCCAACATTATGTACATAAGACTGCCAATTAATTCCTTGTAAGGCAATTTCTGTAAAACAGAAGTACTTTCTGGTTCTAGATTTAATTTTGGTACCATCGGAAGAGAAGCTCCCTTACAATCAGTCATACCAAATTTTATCAAAATTTTGTCTATAAGATTTCTCTGTAAAATGTACACTTTTTCTTGGGTTCTTTCAATTTCTAAACCTAAAAACAACAATTTATTATCAAACATGACTTTCATTTCAAACTCTTGTGACAACTGTTTCATAACCAAATTCAAATTGTCTTTATCATCTGAGATTAAAAATATATCATCTACCCATATCAATAAATATGTTTCTGCTCTAATGTAGAGACACGGATCTACCTTTGAACATATGAATTTCAGTGAGTTCAAAAATGCATTCAACTTTTCATACCAGCACTTTGGACTCTGTTTGAGTCCATATAAGGCCTTCTTCAGCTTGCAAACATGATTTAGTGGACCATTGACTCCCTCAGGCAGGTACATGTAAACCGGAGCATCCAAACTTCCATTTAGGAATGCTGACTTCACATCCAACTGGCCCATGTGATAATCCCTCTCCACAGCCAATACTAGAAGTATTCGGATTGTTACCATACGTGCCACTGGTGTATACACATCTTCATAAGGTACTTCATCTTGCTGGAAACCTCTTGCTACCAACCTTGCTTTCTTTGTAGATTCACCATTGATGATGATTGATGATGATGAGCTATAACCAACTTTTTCTCAGAGTTCCACATTCTGAAACCATTAGGTGCATAACCTAACATTTTCATTTTGATACTATGTCTCTGAAATTTGTCTGTTCTATCTTCTTCTGGTATATGAACGTAGCCTGTGCATCCAAATATTCTGATGTTATCGAGTTCTACATTATGTCCATACCAAATATTTGCTGGTAATTGGCCTTTTTCCAATGTTGAGGTTGGTAATCTATTATTAAGATAAGCTGCACATCTGATAGCTTCACCCCAAAATGATTTTGACATCTGCGAATCTAATAGCAGACAACGAGCCATATTCATTAGTGTCCTATTGAGACGTTCACTAACACCATTCTGTTCAGGTGTCCTGGGGACTGTATATATATTGTACTTCCATACCATTTTTCTTGCAGAAGTCCTTGAAATCTCTGGAGGTATATTCTCCACCATTGTCACATCTAAATCTACTTATTTTGGTTTGGAATTTATTACAAACCATTGCTTCATATTCCTTAAATTTTTCTAAAACCTCACTTTTGGTTTTCATGAGGTAAACACATGTGAAGTGGGAGAAATGGTCAGTAAATGAAACATAATACTTCATTCCATCATAAGTTGCAGGAACAAATGGTCCAGCTACATCAGAAGACACCACTTCTAATATTCTTTTAGGTTTTTTTTCAGTGGGCAAAACTTTCAGAAATGAGGAACGTGTTTGTTTTCCTTCCATGCACACCTGACAAATGTTCTTTATGGGATAATAGGAAGAATGACCCATTCTCCTATGTAACAGAGAACTCTTCTCATTGGGAGTCATATTTGCTGAATCTTCTTCAAGTACAAAGTCAATAATATACAAGTTTCCTCTGATGCTTCCCTCAATTACAACTTGGTTCCTTTTCCCAACAATTTGCACATTACAGCCTTCAAAAATCACTATTAAGCCTTCTTGTTGTAGTCTTTTTACAGAAAGTAGATTGTATGGTAAATCACAGCATTCCAGAACATCTTTTGTTTTGATGTTAACATTGTCTTTATTTTTCAAGTACAAGTTTCCACTTCTGTTGGCTTTGATTTTTACATCCCTTTTGGCCACACCAATGGAATAATCCACGAATTTTTCCTCCTTCAAATATTTTCCTGTATTTGAACAAATTAAATGATTTGTTGCCCCAGAATCAACAGTAAAAGAAATAATTGTTGAGTTGTCAAAATTATGGGAAGTGACATTATTGACAGTGACACACATCCCTGTTTCAGTATGACCAACATTAGCCAAAAAGGTTATGTCCTCTTCTTCTGTTTCTGAAGCGATATAAGTGCGTGACTTTTCCACTCCGCGTTGCTCCGGGCAGTCAACTCTTTTATGCCCAGGTCTGCCACATTTGTAACACTTATACCGGAAATTTATGTTGCCAGCACTGTTACCTTGATAATGTTGTCTATTGCCTACACTGTGTCTATTATTTATGTTTCTCACATTGTGTATTTGTCTTTGTCTATTTTCATGACGGAATTTTCCACTTCCACTGACTAGAGCGATTGCTTCCTCGCTGTTAACAGAGGCACTACTATTATTCTGACGAGCTTCTTTTTGTAAAAGTTTGTTTTTCACAAAATGAAAATTCATTTCACTAGGGTTCTGGCTGTATAGAACGTCTATTGTAGTAGTAATAGCTTGGTAATGTTCAGGCATCGCTGCCAGCAACTGGGAAATAATTTCTTCATCCTGGATTTTTCCACCACTACTCTTCAAATCTTGAACAGTCTTTTCATATTTCGTTATGAAACTTTCAAGGGAACCACTTTGATACATCATGTTTCTGAGCTTTCGCTGTAAATTAACTTGAACTGATAGTCCACTTTTTGTGTATGTCCTTTGAAGAGTCAAAAAGATATCTCTTGCAGATTTCTCATCTCTTACACTATCAAGGATATTATCCGCCAACGCCTGCACTATGATACTCCTAGCTTTGACATCCCGTTTCTTGAATTCTGGAGTTTGTCTCGTAGTTTCGTCCATAATTTCCAGAACATCTAGTACCTCATTATTTTCCAGTACTAGTTTCATACGAAACTCCCAATTTGAGTAACCGGTCCCATCAAATTGTTTAAATTGTCCAAGTGACACTGCCATCGCCATTTTGGTTTCCAGAATAATCATTCACTCCTCTGACGCTTTCAACTTCTATCCCAATTCTATATTAGTATTTCAAAAGTCCAAGAAAAGGTTGTCTGGGCCCATAACCTGTTGAACTGCGCCTTGAAATACCATCAAATAGACACTGGGCAAGAAAATAGGGCATAACTTGATAAAACGTTTTAATAAGTAATCTTGACTACATCGTCGACATAACATATCACACACACGAGTACACGGATACGGATACAGAGCTAAAAACAAAACGATGACATATGTCAATTACAGGATTGCAAACATACTGACTTCAATATATTCGACACCGTTAGTTGCGGTTTTGTTATCACTGATTACTCATACATGATGAAAAACAAGTCTTTAATTTTGTGCGATGAATTATTCAAATGAAAATCAATTTATAATGAAGCATTTAATTCATAGTCATATTCTACATTTATTATCTTCGAAAGTATCGTTATTACATATGCTAGTATCAAAAATACAATGATAGAAATTGCACATGGACCAAAATCAATTTTCCTACGCTTTTTCTCTCCTCTCACAATTGTTGGTACGGCAACGATGATTAAGGTTAGGTGGGGTAAAATTAGTAGAAATTAAGATCAAATTCTCACTATGATTTTATAAGTACCTGATACCTTTGCAAATTTATCAGAGTATTTAGGTAGCAAAATATTTCAATTTGGTTAAAATATTTGATTTTTTTAAAACAATGTGTAGGTATGCTCTTACCCCATTGAATTGGGGCAAGTGCATACTTTTGTGCGATTAATGAGTGCGTTTTATTCCATTTCTCACGAACATTTTTATATAAGAAAGATTGATTTTGGATAATTTTTAAGGGAGTTACAAGCTTTTTTGGATAAGATGTCGGTAGAGTGAAAAGTCAGAAGATGTTTAATTGTATGCCAGAAATTTTTATTTGGCTTTAAACAACTTAAAACTTGAACAAATCAACACAAATGATCTTCCTGAACTGACATAAGAAAATATTAACCTCTAATGAGAAATTGTACTTTTTGGCACGCAGTCACATCAAATTTTTGATTCCACTGAACTTTATTGAAAAAATAAGTCTTCCACGTCGATCAGTTGTGGGTTGAGGTAGAATTCTAACGATGTTCTCCTCTGCGCTTGTATCAATGTCTTCCCATTGAGGCTATATGAATGCCCCCTTTTATGACCTGAGAAATTTTATCGTCCATTCTTCCCCAGCTTTTTCAATGATTTGTCCTATATAATGTCTTTGTGTTTTTTTTTAGTATTATATTGTACTAGCACCCATTTACCTATTGCTAAGAAACAGTCTTGCTCCTCGTCAGAAACATCAGAAAAGACTTCCGCATCCAGGGGCCTGTTTCAAGAACGTACAAGTCTTGTAGCTACAAGAGAAACACAAAGAAAGACGATGATAAATAATTGTTTTTTACCCGTTTTTCACCCGTACCTGCTTTGTCTTTCTCTTGTAGCTACAAGACTTGTACTTTATGAAACAGGCCTCTGATCGTCCTCGGAATCAATATAATCTATGGAGGCGTCATCAGATTCGCTTGTTTCAGGTGCCACGTCGGTTTTCTTTTTACATGACTTCTTTGCCACCTCTTCCATTTTTGTTTTAACCTGTTTGGAGGTAATGATTTCTGAACCAGGGGCGATACGCTTACGTTTAGTGATCGGGTCTTTTTTGGATTGTTTGATAGTTTCCAACAAAAGCTGCTCAAATGAAACGTTTGGTGGTTGATAAACTTTGCCGTTTGGAAGATTTGGCTCTGCAGAAGAACTCGCTACAGGCACAATATTTTCTACTTGAGGGGTTTCTTGAGTTGTTTCTTGTTGCGTGTCTTGAGGTGTTTCCTCCTGCGTTTCTTGAAGTGTTTCCTCCTGCGTCCTCTTCCAACGTTTAAGGCTTTCGGGATCAAACACGCTTTCAGATATCACGTTCGGATTGTACGGAAAAATACCTGCCTTTTTGAAACCAGTTGAGATTGTTTCCGTAAGGAGTTCTAGCCATGAGCTTTGGACCATGGTGGAAAATGTAGCCTTTGGTGCCTTAACACCTATATTGTGTCTCTGCCATGTAACTAATTTTGCGTCCCATTTATCTTTCAAAGGTTTAAACACTGATAGATCTAGCGGTTGTAATAAATGGGACGTATGGGGAGGCAATTTAGGGATTGTAATATTTTCTTGAATGGCAAGTTCGATCATTTTCTCAGTCACATGTGTGCTGTGGCCATCGTATATCAGTAGTTGAGGTCTTTCCGCGCCCATTGTTGGAATAAGTGTTTTTGCTAAATAATTGTAAAAAACATCAGCTTCCATCCATCCGTTTTTGGTAGCGCCATGAGCGGTACCGGGAAAAATTTCATTATCTGGAATCCAAGAACTCCAAAGATTTTTTGCTTTGAATAATATCAATGGCGGTGCTTTTTTTCCTGCAGCATTTACAGCTGCTACTATGGTTGTATTCTCCCTTCCAGGACTGCTCACAGTTCTTGAAGCAGTCTTTCCAATTCCACCCACTACTTTAGTTTTGCTGGGATCAAGACATGAACTTGACTCGTCCAGATTCCAGATTTTATCTGACTGATTCATTGACTCGAGATCTTGAGGCGTTTGTTTAAGCAAGTTGAAGTAGGGATATATAATAAAAGGATCTGTCATACTTTTCCGTGCATATTCGATACTCTGAGGTTTTTTTTATCGATAGTGAATGCCGCTTTTTGAAGTTAATAAACCAGTCTTCTCCAGGCTTGTTGAATTCAAATGGTGTTTTTAGATTATTTTTGTCAACATATTGTTTTACCAACTCCAACCGGCTCAAGCCAAATCCCCACGTCTCCATTTGTTTTAAACAATTTGCCAATTTTCGTTCATGTTCTTCTGGAAGTGCGGGCGGTCTACCGAATGATGAGCTTTTCGTTCCACGTCTTCCTTTTAGGTGATCTCGAATGGTTGATAATGGAATCCTGTATAACGCTGCAGCTCGTTTTGGTCTTATTACACCATTACGAATTTCTTCCACGGCACGTCTCAAGGTTTCTTGGGTGTACGATTGTCCTCGCTGTGAAGTTCTCACGTAAACTCGTGGCATTTTGTGAAAAAACTACAAAATAAAATTAAGAAAATAAGAGCACACTCCATGTGCACTTCCCCCTTACGACAAATGCGCACTTTTCCCAATATCAAATTTTGCCGGGGAAAGTGCACACCTAAGCGAATTTCTGTTCTTAGCTTAACTTCTAAAAAACCAACATGCCCCCATTGAATTATACCAAAAGCGAACACTATCACAAATAAACACTTTTACACTTACCCAACGACAAGATAGAAATCAATTATCAGAACGAAATAATCCAATTGACACAAGGATATTAAAATTCACGTTGGCGTTCCAACAGGTTTTGCCAAAGTGACACGCACTGTTTCCGCGTTTTATCGATTCCTAACGATGAGGTATGAACGTTTCAATTAAAATCCATAGACGGCGCACCCTGAACTTTAGAAATTAATTTTTCAGGGTCGTTGGATGCACTTTCTCCAAAATCGCACCTACCCCACCTGACCTTACTGCAGCATCCCCACATTTTTCCACATCTCTGCTTCGAATATTCTGGAATAACGTCTTGAATTTACCCTTGGATGTCGTATTTTTGTGAATATTGTTGACAAATAGCGGTAATTTCAATCTTTTGCTACCGGATGCATTCATATTGATGAATACTGCCATAAATTTCATCTCAATCGTTATGGAATTTCAGCGAGCAGATTATTTACTAATGGGCTGGATCCTATGTAGAGGGTATCTAGTTTGCGGCACTATACGATTGAATACTCTGTCGCTAATATTCATATTATTCAACTGCTTCACAACATTCTCTTTTTCTACGTGAAATTTAATATCTCTACGTAATTCTTGAACACGTCCACCTTGTCTATTATCAGTTACTCCCCCTCTTGCGTCCAGCATCGCACGTTAAAATATGGAGGCCTCGTTACGCTCGCCCAATGACCACCAAGTTTTTTTCAATAACTCCAAGCGGTTGAAGAGGGGAAACATATCGCTTCTATTGGCGATGAACAGAAAAACGGTAGGTAGTTAGAGACACTGATGGAAATTGTAGTCCATCTGACTGCAAATGATTAACACTATTTTGCCGTATAGATACAAAAGCGGTGAGAAACGAACATACCGCTTTCATTGGTGATGAATAGAAAAGCGGTAGGTATTTGAGGACAACGGTTATTCTTACTTCAACTCCGATAGACATTTTTTGTCGGACCCGAAGAATTACCGCACTTGACACATTCACAAGAACGGTTATTTTTATTCCAATTTTGTCGAGAATTCCTGACAAGACCCGATTAAGAACTACCGCACTTAACATTAATCTTTACAAGAACGGTTATTCTTATTTCAATTTTGTCGGAAATTTCTGACCCGATTAGGAACTACCGCACCTAGAATACATCTTCACAAGAACGGTTACGACAGCGTCGACTCAATGACACGTACCCATGTACCGTCACATGTACCGATGTCATATTCCAACTCCAATCGCGGGACGTGACCTTGAAGTGAGCCAAAACTCTGGTTGTATCCCTACTCAAAACAATAACATATTCTTTAATAAATTAAAATGTATTCTATACAAAAAGTGTGACACAAATCTAAAGCATCAGTATCAAATATAGAATACAATAAAAAAATCTCATTCTTCAGATTTGCTGAAAGTAATAATTGAAAAAACAGTAGTGAAATAAAAGTACATTTATGAAATTTTTATAGTTGAAATCGCCTGTGTTTTCATATTGAATATATGATGGCCCCTAAAAATATGAGTGGGGCGCAATTTCGTTATAATTTGAGTTAAATCTATAATAGAATAATCGTCTATTTGGGGAAATATAAATGATAATTGAGATCCATGAATTCTCCTCATTAACTTGCAGTATATTTGCACTGTGAAGAACTTCAACAATTTGTCCAATATAATGAACGTCTTTTTTTTCTTTCATTTTTGAACTGCACTAGCACAAAATCACCAACAAAGTATCTTTTCGGAAATTTGTTTTCCGATTCAGATGAATTTGAATGAAAGAAAACATTACTCATCTCAGAATCATCTGATTCAAGAGCGGATTCATTGAAAGCTATTTGTTGTGTTTTCACATCGTTATCAACTTTCTTTTTTTTTGGGTTGTCTTTCGAGGAGTTGTTGGCCTTCTTTTTTAAACTCTCTCTTTTTTCATTTCTCTTTTTTTCCAATTCCAGTCGTTTCTTATTTTTTTCTTCCATTCGCTGACTTTTTTTTCCTTCCTCCAAACGTTTACTATCCTCTTTATTTTTGAAATATTGTCGAATAGAAGGCCTTGATAAAAAACCTTTTCGGAATCAGGTCGCGACATTGACGTACATATACGCATTCGTTGACAATGGTTTGATGCACGTCTAAATGTTTTGGCAAATATCACACTCAGTGAATCGAATGTGTTATAAAAGAAGTGTCGTGGCTCCGATTCGGAAGATTCATAAATAAACCTTTAATCGGGGACGATTCTACCCAATAGGGCAAGTTAATTCAGTGTTGTTCAGTGTTTATTTTGTAAGTATAGGTTTATAATGAATGATTGTCGTTTTGAGTGAATGTGTGAATCAATAAAGTTTGTATTTGTGTTTTCACCAGCTGATTTCATCCTGGTTATCACAAAGACCATCTGAGCTAATTTAACCCCAAGAAAGGACCAATAAGTTCCTTACTTCCCGACAATATTCTCGCCACAGTTCCGAAGAGGCCACAGATGGTATTTTTTTTGGAACTCGTTTCATTTCATTTTTTTTTGGTTCTGGCCAAAAGAATATTTTTTTAAACGGTGTCGGTACTTTACTGATATTGGGATCATTATATTTTTTTTACATTATTTTTAATAGGAGTTGGTCTCGTTATTCTTACTGTATTGTGATTGCTTGTTATGATCAGTTGAGTCAGCTAGATCTGATAGGGGTTTGACAATCTGAATATTGTGAACGATAATTTTCTGTTTAATAATCGAGTTTTCCAGTTTTTTTCTTGTTCCCTAAATATTTCAGCACTATCAACTGATTTTCAGGAATTGTATAGACTGGATCACAAATATAATTTTTTTGCAATTTTTCGTGAGGCTGATTTTGAGGCAGTTCTATCAATTCATCTTCAATAATTGTTTCAGCGTTTTCAATATAAGTTTCGGTGAATTGGTTGATAGGAATTATATGATTGGTAGAAACAGTATCAATATTATTAATATTTTCTTGTAACCGTTCATGACTCTGGTTTTCAGATAGTTCGGTTGATTCATCTTCAATAATTATTTCAGCATCTTCAATGGATGATTCAGTTAGTTGATTTATAGGAAATGTATTATCGGTATGAAGACTGTCAAAGTTAAAATATTGTGTGGATTTTCAGAACACTCGTTTTCAGGTATTTCTTGTGATTCATTTTGAATATTTTTCCGTAGTAAAAAAAGGTTTTTCTGCCTCACCTTGCCAAGTATTCCCTGATTCTTTAAATGAAGCTAAGGTTTCTTTATCAATGCTTTTCTCAATAATATGTAGTGCCTTCGAATTATCTGGAGATATTGTTCGTTTTTGGGTACGGTCGTCTTTGAAATATCTCCAGAATTTTATATTATCTGGATTGAAGGGAACCAATCCACATGCTTTAAAGCCATTTCTTATAATATCCGGAATATTTCCCATTTCTTCGAGAGTGTTATTCAAAATTGGAGCGAAATCTTCCGTATTTAATCTTTGTCCATCATTATTCATTCGCCATTGATGAATACTTTTCTTCTACTCCCTTTTCAGTGGGCGAAAAAAAGCAGCATCCAATGGTTGGAGTATGTGCGTTGCATTTGGACACAAGGCAAAGATAATTATTCTGTTTGTTGCGCAAAACTCACTGAGAGCCATGGTGAGATGGGATCTGTGTCCGTCCACATATAAAATTACTGGACAAGTTACTTTATTCAATATAAGCCAAGGGTGGAAAATATTTGTGAGATACTCAAAAAATGTTTCACCCGTCATCCAACCCGAGTCACTTTTGCCAATTCCCCACGTCTCTGGCACTTTTTCCACTATTGATTTTGGAATCCGTTTATAGGAATACACAACCATGGGAGGCGGAAGACTACCTGATGCTGAACATGTAATTGACCATATTTCACCTAAGAAAGATGAGGGATTTGTTGTTATGCCGTTGGCATTACTTGCTGTCAATTTAATGTCATCTGTCAATTCTAAATGTCAAATGCTTGTTATTTATTTATTTTTTTTGATTATTGTTTCACAAAATTCATAATGCTTCCCAAATGGTCCCTAAGACATCCAGGAGCAAAGTGTGCTGTGCCCCATTGCAAAAATAGGATAGGTGTTAGCCCAAATTTAAGTTTTCATAAATTTCCATCAAATCATGATCTAGTGGAGAAGTGGTGTTGGAACATCAACATCGTTAGTCCAGATGAAAATAAACTTAAAAAGTTGAGACTATGCGACATCCATTTCGATAAGACTAGCAAAAAGCTAAGTCTCCCTGTGTTTTTCTTATCACCTGAACAGACGGTGGTTGAAAGTCCAGGTAATTTATCAACATTGTTATTTTGAATCGTTTCCATGAACTTTGTCTACCTAGATAAATTTTGAATGAACAAGTTGTTTTGGGTCTTTCAGTAATAATATATTTACATTTTCAGGTGTAACTGAGGATATTGTATATAGCTTTCCTGAAGGTTTAGGATCTACTGTTGAAATTGATGAATCGACCAGTGAACATGAGTTAACTATACCGTCAGATGATACTAGATTTGAAAATGATATTACTTCATCAGATGTTATGAGAGAACATAATTATTTCATTCGTAATATTGAAGAAAGGTTAAAATCCTGTGATAACAGAATTTGGGAGCTTGAACAGAAAATAGATAATTTAAAAACAAGGAAGTTCAACATTTATGTGGATTCTATTGTTCGAGATCAGTGTTTACTGAACTTTTATACAGGTTTTGCCGACATTGGAAAATTCGAGTGTTTTGTTCATATTTGTTCAGATTTGAAAAAAATGTTCGATCAGCAGAATAAGAATATAAAATTCTTGGAAATTGATATAAAGGAACAGATTTTCATATTTCTAATTAGCTTGAGATTGGGACTACTTGAAAATGATATTGCAGTCAGACATGGTATCAGTCAGAGTTATGTTTCTTCCATAGTCAATTTCTATTTGGATTTGGTTTATCTATATTTCAAGAGAATCCCAATTTGGCCCACCAAAGAAACTGTCAGGAAATATATACCACAAGAATTTTCAAAAAGGTATCCAAGTACTAGGGTTATATTGGATGCTACAGAAATTCTAATTCAGAAACCATCAGATTACATAGTACAGTCCTCAACATACTCTTCCTATAAATCTGCCAATACTGCAAAAGGATTAATTGGAATAACTCCCAATGGATTAATTTCCTTTATATCAGATATATATCCTGGTAGAATGAGTGGCAAGGAAATATTCAATAAATCTGGTATTGCCCTTCTACTAGAACCAGGAGACGCTGTGATGGCAGATAGAGGGTTTGATTGTGCAGGAGAGTTAGCATTAAGAGATGTCGATTTACATATGCCACCCTTTCTCCATAGTTCCCAATTCAGCCCCAGCCAAGTTCAAGAAACTAGAGACATAGCCAGTAAGTAGTTCATTTTTGCATTGAAACATTTTCTCAAATGCTGTTAAAATATCAAAGAAATTGAAACAACGGCTACAGAACATTTACAGTTGAAGGACTTCGGACAATGACCTTCTCGACATCATAAGACTTAAATAAATACATATACTACTACTTTTACTCGTGCAGAACTAGAATTATTTTACAGGTGAAATAATTTCAAAATACACAGTAAATAATAGAAGTTTGACATTCTTCCCTTAGCTGTATACTTTGGGAGAGAATGTGATTGTTTCTCCAACCCATTAACTAATAAACAATCTTGATGTAAAATACTAAGCCATAAACAATATCAATGATTATACATAAAACGTTTTTTTTTCAGATTTAAGAATTCACATTGAAAGAATGTTTGGAAGCATAAAAAATTATAGAATTCTCAAACCAGGAATTCCAAATAAAATGGCGAAAAATCTACATAAGCTATGGTTGGTTTGTTCGATGTTGCCAAATTTTAATAATTACCCGCTGTTGAATAGAATTACAAATAAAAAATAAAACAAAGATATTATAGTTTTTATTTAAAAATTTATTAGCAACCAGTCACTATGACCCATACATTTTTTCATATGGAAAAAACTTGAAGAAAAAATTTGTTAAAATTGGCAAGTATGTGGCAGTCCAGTGTCTTCGGCAAATTTTACATCCTCAAGAAAGATGTCTGAACCACTATCAACCATGAAATGACATCTTGTTAAACCAGTTATAGCAAGCTGGCCTTGAATTTGATAAAGGTATGGGTGAGTGTTCTTCAAACTTATTTCATTATTTACGATTTGTAAATATGGGGCTTTTCCTTGTTCTATGCAATCTCTTATACACAATCTATCCAATAAACCACCCTTAACTAAGGTTTTGATTTCTAATAAGTGGTATTCTCCAGTTAAATCATTGAATATGAGACGATCTGGTGATGCTGCAAGAAATGGTATTCCAGGATTTATGACAAGGCCACATTTGAAACTCTCGAAATGTTTATTCAACTTGAGATATTTTTTTAGAAGTGTTTCTTCATTATCCAGGCCCATTTTGGTGTATGAAGAACTTATTCTTTTTTGGGTCCATATCTGGTTGATGAATGTTTCATTTATATTTTTTTTTTCTCCTAATTATCAATCCAAATTTAGATGACGTAACTCTAAATGACCTTTCATTTCTCCACATATCAGAGAAACTTTGTTCTTTCGTATACCTTTCAATTTTCCTGGCATCATCCAATGAACAACTACATCTTTGAATCAGTTCCTTGAAATGGGGTAAAACGTCTAAATCTGATGACGCTATGATGGTTTTTGCTGTAGATTCCCACTTTACCATCAAAGGAAGTTCCAAATCCTGTCTGATTGGTGCATCATCTTCTAGAATTAGTGGCAAATCTTCAGGTTTATTGTTATTGGTATTCAGCACATCAGAGGAAAAATTCAAGCCACAATCTCTTAAAAGTTTTGAATGTTTCTCAATCAAGTTGGAGTTTATTTGTGAGCTCACAGCCTCCAAACATCTATTATAATTATCTGATTTTTTAGAGTGGGGGTTCACTTGAAGGCTATTTTTTGTGATAAATTCTTTCTTCATGTCGTGTTTCACGAATTTCAAGTCTTTGAATGGTTTTTTTACAGCTTTATTCTCATGTCCGCAGCCCCATATTCGTTTCTTTGATGTTGATGCAATATCATCATCTATGAAAGTTCGCAACCCCATGAGAACATTGGTACTGTGTTCAATCAATTGCCACAAAAGTGCGAAAATATGCTTGCAGCATTCCGATTTTCCGGCAACGCACTGACAAAATGCACTGGTAATTTCATTATTTCCTTCCAGTTTAATGAAATTCTGAAAATGAATATTTTTCATTGAGGCCTGAACTTTTGATTTAACAAATATATAATCCGTTCCATAATTAATCAATATCCCAGAAACTTTATCCGCTTTATACATTCGATACCCACTGCTATTGGAACTGGAAACTCCTGAATCAATTTTTGATGAATAATTCTGAATAATACATTCTTTAAAAGGAGGAAATTTCTCCAAATTTTTCGTCCAGTTTCCTTTGGGTAAGCTGAAAATGAGAAGTAATCATAATTAGAAATGCTTTATTGTCATTAAAAAAAGCTATTTATGATACAAGTTCGTAAAGTGGACTTTTTTGTATGAGCATGTACAAAAAAGCCCTTTACGAAAGTGTATCATACAAAGGTTTTTTTCTTCGACCATTACTATATTGCCAAATTATAACAATTGTGTCATTAATTTGGATGTTTTATGTTATGAATTGTCATCGTATTATCAAATGATGACTTCCGAGTTATATTAGATGCAAAATACTGTATTTTAAAAAATGCATAAACGTATGGAACAGTGTGTAGAAATTTACTTTACGCACTGTTGATAATTTTACACACAGTTAATTTGAATAAAAAATGGTGCCTACTATAGGTACCAGTGAAAAATTAAAGTATTACCATAGTTGAAAAGGGAAACATTCTCAATTAGAAATTGAAATACATGATTCCCCAGGAAATGGAAACAACTCTAGGATAAAATGAAATTATTTTTGTAATATCTAACAGAAAACAACTACTTCCCCGGCTAATACCACGCTTTAAATTGAACTACATCTATCATGTATTTCAATTTGTAATTGAGAATGTTTCCCTTTTCAACATGAATACCTTCCAAGAGGATTATCTTGGACGATGGAAAAATGGCGACTAAAGTTTGCCTTTCAGCCGCAGATGATTCTATAATTGAAATTATGAACATCCCATTCATATTGCCAAATAAAAATCAAAACGCACTATTACCATAGAATACTATGGTACTGTACTTACTTGTCCATATTATTTATCTTATATTTCTTGAAATCCAAAAAGTAGCGGTACAATACTCCTACACTATACACTATCAAACAGCCAAACTTTACAAGATTAACTTGAAAACTGTGAATTACTTCAAAAATTTTCAAATATATAACCACAGAACACTAACAAATAACAATTTGAAATTGACAGATGACTTTAAATTGACAACCAGTGCTGCCAACTGCCTAACAACAAATCCCTCATCTTTTTAAGGTGAAATATGGTCAATGGACCATATCGGATAAGAATTGAATTGGAAGCATGTTCATTATCTATGTGTTGGCATCCATGAATATTTGTCATTAGTGTCAGTTATCATTTATGAGAGAGTCTATTGTCATTTGTCAATCATCAATAGTTGTTAATTTTTACTAAATTACAGAGTTTTTGATTTTTCCTTTCAAGATTTTTATAAATATTGATAGTTTTACCGCAGACTAATTGGGTTTTAGTATATATTCTGCCATGGAAAATCCTGTTCGGAAGAAAAAGTGCTGGGCTTTGAGTGGTGGTGGTTTTAAATGCTGTGTGGATGGATGTACATCATCCAGTAAAAGAGAAGAATTGAAATTTCATAGAATTCCCAAAGATGAATATGTAGCTAAACGTTGGCTCAGAAATCTCCGGATACCAGTAGCAGAACTGTCAAGCCTTAGAAATCGTCGAGTTTGCAGTAAGCATTTTGCAGGAGGTATCAGTAAAGGCAGAGAGAGTCCAGTTAATTCATTTCAGAATGAAAATGGTATGTCTTATGATGGGTTTATGCACCCCTACCTGAGAACTAAGAGTTCATCAATAGGGAAACAGCGCGACGGTTTTTGGAACTTTCCCTAGTACTAAGAACGTTTGCATTGTTTCACTCTTAGTTCTAAGTCTTAGGTTTAGGTTTAGTTCTTACGTAGGGGTGCATAAACCAACAATTATTTTCTTCTGTGGAATTTTCGTTAGCACAGTCCCTGTATTTGAGAATGCTCGTTTGTTGTCACTTACAAATTTATGCCTTCTGAACATGTGAAATCTTGGGAAAGCCTTGATTGTTGATCATGATATGCAATTTCAAACGTGGAAGTAGGATAGTTTAGTCCACAGGAGGAACGGATAATTTAAAGAAAAACGGCAATCATCTGTGCTGAAAAAGCATATAAATAAAAATGTGATTGCATTGCTGTTTGAGATTTTTCATATTAGTTAGACAAAAATACATGAGTAGTACCTAAAGAGTAGTCTCAAATTGGTGGAGTGCGCTGATTATATTTTTTCCCTGTTGATTCCTGTACATAAGTTTATAATTATTAATTATGTTACAAATTTAAAAAAGGTGATTGGGTTATTACCAACATGTTCCATTGATGATCTATTTATTTTGTGGAAATTCATATTGAATATGAGATAACGAAAATCACTTTTGTCTAATTTCCACTATAACTTTTATTCGTCACGACCGGTTTTGGCTCATCAACCATTATCAAGCAGGTATAGTTACTTGTCATTATCAAGTAACATAGTTACTTGATAATGGTTGATGAGCCAAAACCGGTCGTGACGAATAAAAGTTATAGTGGAAATTAGACAAAAGTGATTTTCGTTATCTTATATTTATTACCAACAGAGCTGTCAAAAATACTTTGAAAAAGTATCTAGTTACTAGATAAGTTACTCTTCGAAAAAATATCAAAAGATACTTTGGGTATCTAGTTACTCTTTGAAAAAAGGAACTTTAATACTTATCTTAAGTTACTTTTTGAGATACTTAATAAGATACTTTTTCAGTTACTTCGTAATTTGTACAAGGTGTCTCAAAAGAAATTTTATATTCCAAAAATCGATAAAAAATAAAGTAAGCCGTTTATCGATTTTTTTATTAATTATTAAAATACACTCTTTGGGAATTTATTTGTTGAAAATAATGTCGTCCAAACGACATTATTTTTAGCGACATTCATTCAATCAAAGACTAAAATTTCTGGTGACCGATTGACAGGTAGGCTTCATGATGGTTCCGTTTCGTGGCGAATAATTTGTTTTAATTGCGCCAGGGAAGTTGGTTTATTAACGTAGGGTTTACGCCCACGAAGGAGTCGAATCATCAATACCTGAAAAAGAATTGAACATAGACCTATATACACTACCTCATACAAAAAATATCTGGAATTACTGGAATTATTCATAAATTTGAAAAATGTAATAATATACAGGGTGTTCCATTTAAAATAACAAAGTTGACAGCTATTTTCATTATAACCGGGAGTGCCACTATGTTGAAAATATTTTAGTCGTATGTCCCCCACCCACATCAGTAAGTTGCCTTATTTTCAAATTTTTGCTGGTTATAGTTTTTCAATATCTAAGATACTTTTGAGTATCTAAGATACTTTTGAGGATCTAAGATACGTTTCAGTATCTAAGATACTTTTTAAAGTTACAAGATATAGTTCCTTTTAAAAAGTAATCAAGATACTAATTACTTTTTACCAAAACAAAAAAGTAACTAAGATACTGTATCTTAGATACTTTAAAGTAACTAAGATACTTTTTTCTGACAGCTCTGATTACCAATATGTTGGTCTTTTTTTAGATTTTGCAATACAAAACACTGATGATGCTGAAACTGGTCACGATCCTGAAAATGGATGTTTCATAATTGCTGCCACATCTGCTATTCCGTTGCAAGTCCTTACACAACAAGGGGAACAGAACAAAATGAACAAAACAAGTAAGGTTTCTTTTGTGTAATTTTCATTAGCACACTGTATATTTGAGAATGCTCATATGGTGTTACTTATAAATTTATGCCTTCTGAACATGTGAAATCTTGGGAAAGCCTTGATTATTGATCATGATATGCACTTTCAAAACTGGAAGTAGGGTAGTTTAGTCCTCAGGAGGAATGGACAATTTAAAGAAAAAAGCAATTATCTGTGCTGAAAAAGCATATAAATAAAAATGTTATTGCTTTGTGGTTGAGATTTTTCATATTTTTAAGACTAAAATACATGAGTACTACCTAACAAGTATCCTCAAATCGATGCAGCGAGCTGACTTAATTTTGCCCTGTTGATTCCTGTACATATTATGTACAGGAATAAAATAATTCTAAACTTATGCACTGCATAAGTTTAGAATTATTTTATAAAATGAGTAAAAGTGATTGGGCTATTACCAACATGTTGACCTTTTTTTAGTTTTTGCAACACCAAACACTGATGGTGCTGCTGAAACTGGTCACGATCCCGAAAATGAATTTACCATAACTGCTTCCACATCTGCTATTCCATTGCAAGTCCTTGCAGAAGGGGAAGAGAACAAAAAATCCGAAGAACAGTTATCATGTGATTCTGGAAATAAAAGCTTTAAAGATTATATTCTTAAGAAGACATCTACACTGAAATTTTATACTGGCTTTTCTGATATAAAAAAGTATAATATGTTTTGCAACATTTGCAGTCAATTGAGGGAAAAGCATAACGAATTTTCCTTCACAAGGATTAGAAAAGTGAATGAAAAGACCCAACTCTTTATATTCTTCTCCAGATTAAGAGTTGGTATTCTTGAAGAGGATCTTGCTATCAGACACAATTTAACTCAATCAAGTGTCTCCAGAATCTTCAGAATCTGGCTAAATATTATTTATGTATATTTCTTGCAATTACCAATTTGGCCTTCAAAGTCATTGGTCAAACAACATATGGCAGAGTGCTTCAGAAGAAGGTATCCAAGTACGAGAGTAATTTTAGATGCAACTGAGATGATCATTGAAAGACCTTCGGATTGTAATATTCAGTCTGCCACCTATTCCTCCTATAAAGCCTCAAACACTGCTAAGGGACTAATTGCAATTTCCCCCAATGGCTTTATAAGTTTTGTATCTGAAGTATATGGTGGTAGAATATCAGACAGAGAGTTGTTCATAAAATCAAAATTACTGCAAAAATTGGAACCTGGTGATTCTGTAATGGCTGACAGAGGTTTCCTTATTGAGGAAGATCTTCGAGCAGCAGATGTAACTCTAAATATTCCACCATTTTTAGATGGAGCACAGCAACTTGGTGAATTTGACGAGCAAACCACAAGGGATATAGCAAGTAAGTTTTTTGGTAATCTCAATTTGTATATCATCAAATCTGAAGTGTGGCCGGTAGCCCAGTGAATAAATGCTGGAGTTTCAAGTCCTTGGTGTGAATCCAGGGCAAGGCAGGGGATTTTTCAAGTTTTCTGTTTTGTAAATCAGGTTCGACGAGTGCTCACATGCCTTGTACAATGCTTTGTGGGTTGCTCCAATCCCAGTACGTTGTGCATGCTTAGAACATGCCGACCACCTCAGTCATGCCGACCACCTCATTGGTGCTGTTGTGGGTTTATCTGGGTGTTCCTACAGCTGCTAAAGCAAATGCGCCATTCAAAAATCAGTATTCGCTTCTGTCAAGAGTGCCATGGCAAATAATAATAGCCGTTCCCCCCCCCCCCCACAGGCCATGCTTTTGGGTACACTCCTTAGAGAGTGTTTGTGAGAGAGTTTTATTATTATGAGCTGTGTATACTGAATATTAATCAGTATTTAATCACAAAAATCGAGTCAATAAGTACAATTGCCTGAAGTTAATGAATGTTTGATTTAGGAATACCAAAATATTTTTTTATTTTTACTTTCAACCCACCCGAACACAACATCAATACACTATTTAAATTTAATTATTACATTTCTGTGATGCTCTGAAATGATTCCTAATGTTTACTATTTGGAAACATTTTATTACTACCATATAAGTAACCAAGACTCATTCTCCCCATTACCTTCTAATGAGAAACACTTATTTTTTCAGGTGTGAGGATACATGTGGAACGAGCTATAAGGCAGATAAAAATATGGAGGATTCTTAGGGGATCGATTCCTAATTCCATGAGTGACCAAGTAAATCAGCTGTGGACTGTGTGTTCAATTCTCTCAAATTTTACTAGGTCACCGCTGTTAGAAAAATAATATCAGGCCAAGCTACAGATAAAAATAACAGGCTCTTTTCACACAAAATAAAAGAAGCCAATGGCCTATACTAATTTTCATAAGATAGTTCCTTAATGAAAACCCCGGTTTTCTCCCCTGCAAAATCGCTTTTTAGGATTTTTCATACAAGAAATAATAGGGAAAAAAATTACAATTTTTTTGTTTTTTTTTTTTTAAATATCGAAAGGTATTGAACTATCTTATAAAAGTTAGTGTAGACCATTTGCGTTTTTTTTTGTGTGATAAAAAACCTCTATAGCTTGGTCTATATTTGTTTGTAGTTCTGTCACAGTTTCCTTTTGTAACAGTGATAATAATGTGTAGGATATTATAGAATATTAGATATGAAATAAAGTCTTCATTGATGTCAACTCTTTTCTTTAATGATAAATTCATAAAAAATGTACATGTTACAGGAGAAAATCACAATATGAAAAATTAAACCAGATACTATTTTCGAAGGGATTTTTCGTAGTGATGAAAATAAAATGAAGTTAAAATAGGCAAATATAGGGTTACCCACAAATGTTCGTCGAAATCTATTTCTTCAATAAACATATCACAACCACTGTCTACCATAAAATGACACTTATTGAAACCAGTGAGTGCCATTTGCCCTTGAATTTGTGCATAATAAGAATGAGTTTTCTTGAGAATTATATTTCCTTCCTGGTCTATTTCTAAGTAAGGTGCTAAACCATTTCTGACACAATCAGCTACTTTTAAATTGAAACCTTTCACTAGAGTTTTTATTTCTAATAAGTGATATTCTTGAGAGTATGAATTGAAAACAATTCTGTCGGGAGATGTAGCGAGAAAGGGTACACCAGGATTAACACATAATCCACACATACTTAGTTGGTAGTGGGGATGTTTCAAAATATATTTTTCTGCAGCCTTTTGTTCATTATCTATTCCTAATTTCATCGCTGCAGTTTTGAAAGAGTTCTTGGGCCAAATACGATTAATCATCTGCTCATTAACAGGTTTTTTTCTCTTGATAACCTCACCAAATTTGCTTGATGTTAATCGTATCCCCCTTTCATGATACCATAGTGGACTGCTATTTTGATTTTTTGTTAGCTTCTCCAATTTTACTGCCTCATTTATAGATATCTGACAGTGAACCAATATCGCAAGGTTTTCGGGCTTGAGGGCCGTGTATTGGAATTTTTAATTCCGGAGCTTTCGGCTACATCTGCGGCAGCCATCTTCAGCGGCGTAGTCGTAGGTCAACTCTCCTGTGCGAGTCTACTATGACTGGTGTTACATCTGGAGGTGGCGACTTGTTCTTATGAGGTTGGATCGTGTTCTGTCGGACGTCGGATTCTCTGGATATGTCGGACCGTGGCGTTAATTTATTCAGAACCGGATGCCAAGTAGACTCGCACAGGAGAGTTGACCTACGACTACGCCGCTGAAGATGGCTGCCGCAGATGTAGCCGAAAGCTCCGGAATTAAAAATTCCAATACACGGCCCTCAAGCCCGAAAACCTTGCGATATCACAACACCGGCCGTGAAAGCCTACATTCTTTCATAAGTGAACCAATAATTTGTCAGTATTGGGGATGTTATATGTTTCTACGATATCATGAAATTCGTTTTCCCACTTTGAAATTTGTGGAATATCAATTGAATCCCTGCTGTCATCGTTTGATTCGTTTTCAATGTATATTTTTTCAGGTCTGAATTGATTTGATTCAATCACATCAGCTAAAAAAATTAATCCATTTTCTTTGAACATACTGTGATGATTCTTCAGCATATCTTCAGTCAAAACATTTTTTATTTTACAGTGTTTGAGCAAGTCTCTTCGTTTGTTAATATTTGTTTCTGTGGCTTTATCTTTTTTTGATGGATCTGGTTTAATAAAATTCATTTTTTCCAATGGAATACTGAGTGATACATTTGATCCTGTACCCCATGCTCTTGTTTTGGACGTACAGGCTATATCTTCTGGTACAAAAGACTTCTCTTCCCTTATGAAATCTAGAAGAAGCCATAGAATTGCAAAAGTGTGCTTACATCGGCCTGAAAGGCCACCGATGCATTGGCAGAGTCCGTTTGTCACTGTTCCATCACTGTTAATGCAGACATGAGCTGTATAACTTTTCTTTCTCATTGCTGCCTCAATTCTTCCTTTAATGATAATTTTTCTTCCATCTTCATTGTAGTGTAGAAAGATATTCGACACTTTACCGGCCTTGAACATCCTATAGCCCATAAGAT
This sequence comes from Zygogramma bicolorata, assembly GCA_032362365.1. Classification (NCBI taxonomy): domain Eukaryota; kingdom Metazoa; phylum Arthropoda; class Insecta; order Coleoptera; family Chrysomelidae; genus Zygogramma; species Zygogramma bicolorata. The sequence continues at coordinate 10,935 of JAVJAQ010004467.1, read as the reverse complement.
GATGCTTGACATTCCCAGTTTCAGCATTTTTATATAAAAGAATGTGGTCCTCACAGAAATTTTTTGGGAATAGATCCAAATTTCGAGTCCAGGGCCCCTTGGGTAAGCTATACCTAGAATCTTTTTCAGTTTGAACAATGGAAATGCAGTATATATTGACAACTCATACCTGTTTTCCATCTTCTTTAGTAAATGATATCATAAGTGCTACCAAGGCGATTCTTATCCGATATGGTCCATTAACGCCGTCAAACATTCTTTTTCGTCGTTATTGATAAAATTGTAAACGGTTTTAACGCCTTTCTTCACTAACACTCTTTCTCCTTTGGGGTTGAGCATGAAACCACTTTCATCTAGATTGAACACTCGATCTGGATGAGAAGTTATCTCAAGCCAATTTTCACTTCTCAAATAATTTTCAATTTCCAGGAACCAATTTCTGATAATGCCTTCTGTAAGTCTTGTTCTAGAGAGTGTGATATTTTCAGCACTTCTTTCAGAAATTTCTGGGTGCCTTTTCATGAACCCGTCAAACCAACTTCTGCCTGGTCGGCCTTTCGCAAAATTATTAGGACGTTGAAAGTTCTTGCAAAGTATTTCAACACTATCCAGAAGCTGGTCTTTGGTTCCAGGAAAACCACATGCTGCTATGTGAAAAAGCCAATTTACTAAAGAGGTTTCCTCTTCTTCAGTTAAGATTGTGCCTGGCCCACTTGTCTTTTCTTCCAGATATCGCCCGTTTATTTTAGTAGAGATATACAGCCGATTTGATGCCTCCCCCCACCACTGTAGGGCGTGATTAATGGCTCTTTTAATGTTCCACCACTACTTCAGGGTGTGGTTAGTTTATTTCAAATGTTCCCCACCACTTCGGGGTGTGGTTGATGCCTTTCAAATTTCCCCCACCACTTTGGGGCGTGTCTGAGGACTTTTTAGGCATAGTGGGAATTACGATTGACGAGATGTGACGTCATTATCTGAAATGCTTGGGTTAGGGGAGATTGCATACACGGTAGTGAAGGCAGCATGTCCATACTGCAGAACGTCTGCATGCCACGAAGATCCAGCAGCAAGTGATGAGTAGTTCTCACCGCAGTGCTCATCGATGTGGTGGGAAGGAAGAGGGGAGAATCCACCAACGCCACCAACACAGTGAATGGAAGAGGGACATGTTCACCGACCAATGCTCATATGCTCTCTGAAATCCAACCACTGCATTGATGTGGTAGTGGGGTGACAGACACACACACAATACCTCTCGTAGTGGAGAGGGTGCACATCTGCACAAAGCTCCGAATATTGAATGATAATTGCAGCATACTGTAATGTGTTGATGGGGAGTGTGACACGCCCCCATGAGCCACTTCTAACTCTCACCGATACTCTGATTGGATGTCATACAATGCCTCTCGAAGTATAGAGTATTTCTGTAGAAAGCACCGCCGAATGTTCATAGCAGCACTGCAGCTTGGATTGGGAGATCCCTACAAATCGTCTGCCAGGGGAATAATTGATCAACTAACGAATTGTGTGCATGGATTGATAGTGGAGGGGTAGCTACTTTTTCATTATGAAAGAAACGATGAGTATGACGCAGAATCATTCCAACACTGGATCTGCAGCAGTTAGCAATTGGTGGAGAGTTGTTCTGCCTGATAGAAGGAACGGTGAGTGTGTTTTTCTGTTGGGAATTGTTAATATTTTTCCATATATATTTTCATCATGTCTGATTCTAAAGTGGACTTACAGAAAATCAATGATTCGATTACAAAAGAAGTTGAAGTATTAGAGCAAAGCCACTTATCATCCTTACCTTTAAATGTGGTGTATGTAATAAAGAATATGTCACTTCATTCCACTCGGTTTGGTTAATCAATCTTACTAACGTTACAAGACGTGAGCAATGACAAATTATTCAAAACATGGCTATCCAAACGTATTTCAACACAATTCACTGATGATGATATAACTTGTATGAATTCTTCAAACGGTAAATATACACTGGAATATTTGGGTCAGAGTCCACAAAGCTTTGCTGGCATGAAAACTCGTTCTCTAGTCAAATTCGATTTAATCGTATAAAAATTATAGTTTTTTATTGTAGGATAATTTTGTAGTATTTATATATTACAGAGTAGATGTAAATTGTATGGAATTAATTTAAACATTTTCACATATTGTTGAACGCACTCACTTAACACACTGGAACAATATGATAAAACCTTATGTGAGTATCCTTCGTGATATGATGAGTTCACAACTAATTTTCTGTTATTTGATTTCAGTTCAATAATTTCAAGATGTGGATGGAATACGCAAGTGAATACTGGGTCGAGGCCAAGGATCTCGCTTCATCCATCGATAGACTGTCTTCGGAATTGAAAGCCTTGAGTAAGAATGCTGAGCATGCGAGTGATCATGACCTCGGTGTGTATGATGAAGAACAGATCGAATTGTGTCCACGTGATGCCGAAAACTACAAGAGTGGTGCTGAAGTTTGTGACAAATTTCTTGATGGAATTATAGAATTGCATCAACTCTGTAATCTATCGACTGAGTTGAATCTTAGGAGATTTCTTTATCGTATTCGATCATACCTACCAGAATGGATCATCCAGGACTTCCAACTGAAGGATGAAAATCGTGAGGACATTGAAGATGGTCAAGAAAATGATGACTACGAGGAAGAAGTTATTCTAGATTGTTTATATGTACCAATAAATCATCCATAGTATTGAATTAAACAAATTTGTATCATTCACATGTTTTATTGTAGAATTGGGTGGCTTGGGACAATTTCGAGATTTAATTGACCGTAATTGAGGAACTTTTGAAAAAATTGCCATTTGGAAAAGCCAGTATCATGCCAAATACTTAGAACTACATGTTAGGATACAATTGGATCCAAAAACATCAACCTATTAAAAAAAAATTAAAATCATGCTGTCCCAAGTCACCCGTTGATTTTGAACACTTGGGACACGCTATTAATTTGCATGCTTGTCGTCAAGAAACGCGTTTGCAGGGTGTCTTGGGACATATTGAATTTTTTTTACTAAATTACCGAACAAATATATCGAAAACGGGAACAAAACTGAATAATTTTTGTGGATTAGGATAATTTAATGACAATGCACAATAATGCAACGGTGTTTTTAATATAATGCTGAACAAAGTCATTCGCAGAATACAACAAAACCAAAAAAAAAATCAAAGAACATAAAACAAAATAAAAATTAATGGTCGAAAACAAATTTCCTCAAAGCGATTTCGCTAAAAACCATGCCTCCTCTCCTCAATTTTTGTGGAGGTGGCAATTTGACTATGAACTTATGCGGTTCTATATCTCCTTCATCTTGAATGGTGGGGAAGAGATAAGCATTTCTCTTTTTCGAATTCGGTTAAAGATAAGAACAACGATGTGGATCTTTCCTAATAATTTGTCCTATAAATCGTTGACGCCGACCTTTGGTTGACTCGAGCTGAATTACTACGAAGTCATCTATTTCCAGGTCACTGTAGCTTGTTTCATCTGCTTCGTATGTCTCATCTGGTAACTCTTCCTCTGTAATCTCATTATTTTCAGAATTTATAGAATGATTCATTCCTTCTTCGAGAGGGGTTACATTATGATCTGCCGAGTCACTGTCAGAGAGATCATACATGGTTTTTCTTTTTCACGTTTCTTTACTTTGGATGTTGCACTTTACAGCTGCAACATCCAATTTCTTCTTTCTTCAAAGTGCCTTAGGTACATCACTGGCAGATTCATCTCGGGTGCTGCCAAATCGACTAGTGTGAAGAAAAGCCTTCAAAGTTTCAGTGATGGACTTTCCAGCGGCATTGTCATTAGGATTGCGATCTTACTTTGGTATCTTATTTAAGACAGCCTCACGATCAAGGGGAATCAATCGTGTAATTTTGAATCCTGCCTTAATATTTTCTGACTGGTTTGTGCCACCTTTTTCAAGGGTCTGGCGTAATAAACTGGGGAACATATCTTTTCTCAAAAGACCACGATTCTTCTGTTTCCATAATTTTAAAATATTTCGCCAGGCACCTTTGATCGGACGAAAGCAGCTCACATCAAGGGGTTGTGTAAGGTGGGTACTATTGGGTGGAAGTAAGATGAATCGAATGCCGTTATGTCCACATTCCTGCAAAACATTAACAGAAATGTTACTCGATAGATTATCACCCAACATTATTTCAGGCCCATTCAGTTTTTTGAGGTAGGGTAGGGCTATTGTCAAAAACCAATCTTCAAAGAGTGCCATATCGAACCAACCAGATTTACTACGATTGTAGCGAGCATTAAGTGGCCCCCTTTCAGTCCAGGTGCTCCAAACATGGTCGGCTCTATACACAATGTACGGGGGCAAGGTTTCGCCAGAACCACTTACGCAGAACATTACGGATGTGTTACTTTTCGAAAAGTCCATTACTCTTTCGGCATGCTTTGATTTTTTTCTGACCAATACTTTGTTACGACCTGGATCATCTACGAAGCCACTCTCATCATAATTAGGAATATTTTCAGGTGGAACATCTTTCAATGAGGTGGACAAATTGTCAAAATATTCATTCAATATTTCTACAGATACAGCGGCCCTGCTTCTTTTGATATTTTCTGACAAGCTTAAATCACGGTGCCTTGCAACAAACCCATAATACCATGAGTCGCCTGGCCTGGAATTGCAAAATTTCTTGACATTTTTACAATGTCTCATAACATAGCCATGTACTAAATCTTTAATGTTTTCTTTTTCCAGTGGAAAGCCCCATTCACTTGCAGTTATTATCGCTTGTTCAAGTATGTTCTCTTCTTCTTCAAGGGGTTGTTTGACCTATCGGAGCCTTCATGTATTCATTATGAAATTTTCTTTCCACAGTGGATTTGGGAATGCCGTACTTTTCAGCAGCTGCGCGATACGTCAAGCCGTTCGTACGAATATCGTTTATAGCCCTTTCCAGTGTTTCCTCTGGGAAGTCGCGATATGTGCGACTTCCTAAACGTCTTTTATATTTGGACGGCATGTCCCAAGTCACTCTACAAAAGAACATACAAAACAAATATGGTAGTTCTACAGAAAATATAAAAAGGTTAGGTTAGGTGTAATATAGTGAACTTTTAGGACATGTTGGAGAACACCAAAAAAATACTAGTTGTGCCAGTGTCAAATACTTCTTCGTGTGTCATAGGAAGTATAACAGTCATAAAAAATTGTTATTTACTTATCTCTTTTTCACTTCCGAAATCCACGAGCTTATTTTTTTGATCCAAAATACGCACTGTTATATTGTGAATCAATTGACGTCCTTCTGGGCTGACAGGCATATATATAATATTGTGTGGTTCCTTCGTGAGATTGTATCCAGCTTCGACGTCAACATCGAATGAGAAAAGAATGCGGGACTCTTCATTATTTATATATGAACCAGATATTATATTCCAATCCAAACGGATGAGTCTCACAATCGTTATATTAATCGGCAATGAGGATTCATGTATTTGATTCTGTGGAAATATGTAAAGGTCAAATCCCATGCTCGCAATAGAGTTTGGATGTGTCAGATCAATTTCATATTTTGATCGCATTTCACATTTCATTGTATTATTATTGGCATTCTACCAAAATAAATTTATTGAAGGAAAAGATGTATGGCAGACACAATCGGTCGGATGAAGTGAAAAATAATGCCTTAACCATCGCATTATTCAATGCGTATCAAACCATAACATCATACACTCCTTTTATTCACTTCATCTATTATTTTTCTCACATAATATATATTCTTGTTACAATATTTACACTTATATACAAAATCTTAATGAACTAATTTGTCCTACATACTGAGTATTTACAATTCCAATGTAATATTTACAATATAACAAATATTTACACTTGAACTAATTCACAGAAATATAAACAAAATATTACTGAGCTGACTAGGTGGACCAAAAATTGACCATATGGCCCTCTTGGTTGTCTTGTACAACTGTTTGACAGATTCTCGCCAAGACGCCTTCTCGTTATATGTTCGAACAGTCTCTTGATGTGTCTCATCCAGGGATTGAGACTGTCGAACGAGTCCCGATTGCTTCTCTGCCATTGCTGCGATCTTCCTTTCCAGTTCAGCCTTCTCTCTCACCAGTTTTGTCATCTCCCTAGCGGCTTCCCCTCGCTCTCTGGAATTTTCCTCTTCACACCGAGTATATTCAGCCATTTTCCGACTCGCCTCGTTGTAAGCTCTTTCTGCTTCATCAAACGCCGTCTTAGAGCCCTTTCAGACGAGGATACTTTATGCGGGATACTGTATGCGAGATACAGAATCACAGCCGCATACTACCCAGATACTTCTTTGGAATACTTTTGTATTACACATTTCTTAACAAGCTTCAGTGCAGTGCAGTCGATCATGAATATTGAAGAGTGCGTTATGTTATGGTTTATATCTAATAAAAAGAAAAAAATTAAAAGGAGACGAACTCTGTGGGTTCATCCTATAGTTGAATTAAGGGAAGCTAAGGGAATATATAATTTACTTCATCAAGATTTATTACAAGACACTACAAAGTTTTTTAATTATTATCGAATGTCTCCACAATCATTTGAAGAGCTGCACAACATTTTAAAAAGTGAATTAACCAAGCAAGATTCCACAATGCGTAGAGGTATTCAATCAAGAGAATGGTTATCTATAACATTAAGGTAAATAACAAATCGTAATACTTTTTCTTTTATTTATGAAAAATAGTTTTAATGCAAAATACAGAAAGTTGATATTATTTATATATTTATATTTAAATAATGCATTTTTTATGTGACCTTAGTATTCCTGAAGAAGGTCCACAAGTGATCCATCTGTTGACATATTGTCACTCGATTCTACGGAATAGGGAGATTGGAGAGGAGTAAGGATTTTTTGTTGTAAGTTGTGTTGTGTACTTGGAAACTGTGGTAATTGATAATTTTGTTGAGAGGTGTGAGATGATTGTGGTATTGGATTATTTTGTTGAGAAGTTTGTGGTGATTGTGGTATTTGATTAATTTGTTGAGAGGTGTGTGGTTGTGGTATTGGATTATTTTGTTGAGAGGTGTGTGGTGATTGTGGTATTTGATTAAAATGGTGTGGAATATTAGAATACGGTTGTGGAGGTGTAAAAAAAGCTGAAGGATGCATAGGATAAGTTCCTGAAAAATAAGGCGTATGTGGAACAGGAGCACCATGAGTGGTAAAAATGGCTGACTTAATTGCCTGAATGATTGCCAATTTCACATCCAGCTTTTTCTCAACTGGCACTCTTTTGAAATCTGCCAGAAGCGAAAGAAGGAAATGTCGGTCCTCGTCTTTTTCTAACAGATCCTCATTTCTTTGGCGTTGCTCAAGACTTGCCTTTAAGACTGTTACCATTTCTGAAGAATCATCTGTAGAAGTATTTTTTCTTTTTTTTGAAATAGGTGTATAGCTCATCATTGTTTCTCCATTGTCTTCTGACAGTAAAGTTTCGTTGTTCTCCGTTGGGTCCTCTGTAATGTTAGAGCTTGTCCTAAAACAGTAAATGTTCGTTATAAGATTCTTTAAAAATGTCAAATTAAACATTCTTACTCTTTATTTGAAGGGCACCGTAGTAGGAAGGATAGTTGGTCGAAAAATACATAGGTTTTCCAAGTCGTCCCATCACCACTTTTCTTTTTTTTTCTTCTGCTCAATTCTCGAGCAAATGAATTTCGTAAATTTTTCAATTTTTTTTGTAGATTTTTTCCTAAAATATTTCTAAATTTTTTCTAAAGTTAAAACAAGTGTTATATATAAAAAGCTTCATTTGCGGTTATTATTTTAGGTACCTAGCGACTGGATGTTCTCTAACTGATTTACATTACACCTACAGAGTGGGAATTTCAACAGCAAGCGAAATAATACAGCACACATGCAAGCTAATTTGGACCAAAATGAAAGAGCAATGTATGCAAAAACCCACAAGAGAAAACTGGTTGGAAGTAGCAGATGGTTTTTTTTGAAACGCCAATTTTCCCCATTGCGTGGGTGCTATTGACGGTAAACATATTCGAGTGATAAAACCACAAAAAAGTGGATCTTTGTATTTTAATTATAAACATTTTTTTTCAATTCAACTCTTGGCAATGTGCGATTCAAACTATTGTTTTACGTTTGTGGATATTGGGGATTACGGCAAAAACAGTGATTCAAGTATTTTTAAAAATTCGGAACTTTACAAAAAGTTATCGAGAAATAAACTAAACCTTCCTAATCCCGACTTTTTACCGGAAAAGGATGACTGTAAAATCCCCTATGTTATTATTGGCGACGAAGCGTTTGGATTATCGTTTAATGTAATGCGTCCATATGGTGGAAAATTTCTGCCAATACAGAAAAGAATTTATAATTACAGACTATCTAGAGCACGAAGGTATATTGAATGTACTTTCGGGATTTTTGCTAACAAGTGGAGAATATTCCATCGTCCTCTTAACGTGTCTATTGAGTTTGCTGAAGATATTGTGAAATCCTGCACTGTACTTCACAATTTTGTGCGAATACGCGATGGATACAGACACGAGGATACGTTATCCTACGAAGGACTTTATGACAATGAAGTCGAGGCTACCGAGGCATACCCTGCTAGACCAGCGATTGCTATCCGTGACTATTTTGCTGAGTATTTTATGATGACTCATGCACTACCTTGGCAAAATAACTGTATTTAAGATATGTGTGTTGTAGTACAAATAAAAATATATTTATCCCTGGCAATTTTGTTTAGATTAAAGAATTAAAAATAAATTATTTAGTAAAGCAGATTTTTTTCTTTTATGTCTCACATTGATTTTTGCTTCAGTTGTGCAATTACTTATTCCCTCGCTTATACTCAAAAATAGTCACGTTGAGATCAACTCGGTACAATACTCGCACATCACTTCGTGGTATGAAAGTAATTAAAGGCTCTTAAAAACATTTTTGGTACACTAGATTAAATTATTCAATTATTCAAACACAAAACAAAACTCCTCACTCACTCACTTGGTAGCGCTGTAGTTGGCCGCGCATGAAAAGCGAGGTGGGGGGTACTGACACGAATATGGTGGAAACTGAATTTACTTGTCGTTTACTTCTCTACGTTGGTATGGGTGTTCAATTAAAAAAACGCTCAAGTTGACTATGAAAACATTTGTTGATTTTCACGTATGTCTTGGCATATTTCATAAAGTATTCTTTAATGTGACAACTACTGACAGTCGCCATATAACAATGTCTTGAACAATGTATTTATAAACATAACCTAATTTTTCATATGAAGTAATAATACACATTACTTTTTGTTACTGTCCTTTTCTGTTAAAATTCCAAAGTCTACTTGAGCGTTTTTTTAATTGAACACACGTTATAAAAATGTACTTACCATATTCGTTTTGTTGAACAGATGTCATTTCCTCAAAATTATTACACATTTGTTTGGCAATTTCCACCCAACATCTTTGCTTTTTGTTTCTGTCAAAATAATCTTCATGACTAGTGTTCCATAAACAAGAATTTGGCTCTATCAAACTAATAAACTTCTCGTTATCGAAAACGGCACGATCCATAGTTTTTATTGTTGGTACTACTCACTACACTTCTGAATAAATACTGGCCGCCTATGAAATCGAAGTTTTTGCGTCGCAAAAGTATGCGTGTCTGAAAAGCTCCATAAGCCACCATGATAATTCTGTATCTCGGATACTCCTTCGCCGCCGGGCGGCTGAATTTTCAAGATTCAAAAATTCTGTGGCGGGATACTGTATGCGGCGTCGAATGCCGTGTGAAAGGTACAATTTAACTGCATGCTTTTTCTGTATCTGAGATACACGCGTCTGGGATACAGCGTCCTCGTCTGAAAGGGCTCTTATATCGACTTGACAACTTGACGATATCGGTATGGGCAGCTCGGATTGGGGAAATGTCGGCGATAATGGGCTCCTCTGCTTCTACTGGTGCAAGAATAGGGGGGCTCGGACATCGGAGAGTACAGCTACCATTGTACAGCTTCTTGCAACCTGGCACCACACGAGGCTTCTTGTCAGACTCTTGCCTGGACATAGATGGCAGGAGGTCGTCCGCCATATCATCTTCAGCCTTCCTTTTCTCCACCACTCGAGGCTTCCTGAACGGTTTGGATGTAGATGAAGATGGTTGGTCCCCGCTGCATCTCATCTTTTTCATCGTTGATTTCCGTCCATCGTCCTCGGAGGCTCGTTTCACTGCACTACCACTAGGAGCTGTCTCTAGGGATGACAGAGGGGCTGGCAGTCTTTCCCGTTGTGAAAACTCCTTTACAACAGTGTCCGACCATGGACTCGATCTGATCACCTCTGCTCCTTCGTGGCATCTTTCGATTCAGAAGTGGTGGTGTCAGAGGAAGTTGAACTCGACTGCGAACTTGAAGATGAACTCGAAGACGAACTCGAAGACGAACTCGAAGTGGAAGTGGAGTCCCGACTGCATCTACGAGACATCTCCTCAATGAAGGCGCCGTTAATTAGGCCAAAATCAACGGTTGATACAGCTTCGGTATTGAATTCCATGGCTGATAATAAAAACATACAATGAGACAGCTTCATGAATATAGCAATGTTAACTTACCAACTATTTGTTGTACTGGTATATTCTGCTTCTGCTGGGAACTGGTAGTAGTAGGCTTCTGGTCGACTGGTCACTGCACAATGATGAGTTCTCAAGTGGACCTCTCGTTTTATACACCCCACTTCACTCCCACCTAGTATAGCCACACCCCTATTTTACCCCCACTCTACAACCTTCTCCAATCAGAGAGAAGCTACTACCTCATCCAATTAGAGTGAAGCTACTCACCCCACCAATCATCACCTCATCCAATCAGAGAGAAGCTGAAGGGCCCAACCAATCATTGACAAT
>JAVJAQ010004464.1:0-12234 GCA_032362365.1 Zygogramma bicolorata | reverse complement strand
TGCCACACCAAACTTTTTTTTCGGGTTAAACAACAATGCGAAAATGGGCTAGATTTGATAAAATCGGGCTAGATTCCAGAATTACAGAATAGCGCATGTGCAATGGATAATTCGACCTGTAATGTGGGAAATTAGTTTGACCTTGAAATGGAATTCGTCCCTAATAACTGAGTTTCAATCTAAAGATAAACAGGTTAGGCTAGGGAGAGAGAGAGAACGTCTTGTCTTACGTGTTGGTAATGTTGGTCGAAAAAGCGGTTTCGGGATGTTTATTTTTTGTTTTTATAATGAACCTTAAATACACATTCCAATTATCAGAAAGTAACGATATATATGTTTTAGTGTTATACCAACCTATCCATGACGCTTAGATATGAGTTCTATATCAAATTAACGGATTTTTTTTTATAAAAGAAAAACAACAAAACTCAAAATTTTGATCTTTCATTTAATATAATTTCTAAATTAATGTGACAAGATTGACAAATGACAAGTCATAACACTGAAAACTGACAAAACTGACAGCTGACAAGACACAGCGTTAACTGACGTTTTCTTTTACAATTATCAGTTCGTCCGGTTCGTCGGTTCCTTGGTACGGAAATATTTGAATTAACAAACTTCATATTCAATAGGGTGTGTTCGTTAAAGTAAAAATTGAATAAAATATATTTTTCAAATTTAAAAAATCGGGCTAGATTTCTCATTGGGGGGGCTAGAGGGCTAAATCAACTCGAATCGGGCTAAATCTAGCCCAATCGGGCTAGCAATGGCAACTGCTAATAATCAAATCATCTCTAATTGTGAAACTAATCAGGTTGAACTACTGGGCATTACATTAGATAATAGACTCAACTGGTCTGCACATATTTCCCAACTGAAGAGAAAACTCTCGGGTTCTCTGTTTGCTCTTCGCCAATTGAAGCACATTACTAATGCAAATATATTGAAAATGTCATATTTTTCACTGTTTCACTCCCATATTAGTTATGGTGTACAACTTTGGGGAAATTCATGCTATTCCATCCAAATATTTAGGATGCAAAAGAAGGCAGTGAGAGTACTGGCTAATATTGGATACAGGGATCACTGTCAAGAAACTTTCAGAAAACAGAGCCCAGATTCTATTTCACGAATTCGATTATCGAATTGTTTAGAATATGAGTATATTTTCGGTACAGCGCATGCTACAATCACAGTCTGAGCTACTCGACAATCGAATTCGTGAAATAGAATCTGGGGGCAGAATTATGCCATTGCCAACTTTATTCCTTTATTATGTTTTGATTGATATACATAAGAGGAAATCATCTTTGACGAAACAATGTCAATTTCACGAACATAACACACGAAACTCTCACCATATTAGAATACATCGATTTCGTCTTCACTTATCGCGAAAAAATTCTTTAGATTATTCTCTGTATAATATCTTGCCTCAAGATTTCAAAGAGCTCAGTATGAATACTTCCAACAGGAAATTAAAAAATTATTTGTTGAGGCACTGCTTCTATTCTGTCGATGACTTCAGAACACATTTTTGTGGTAACACTCATGTCACTACTTCTCTTTGATTTTCAAAGTTTTTGTATATGTATTGTATATGTATACGCGATTCATGTTATTTACTTGTTAGTTTTGTCACTTCTTTTACATTTTCATACATCTTTAAGTGATTTTTAGACGTAAGCCAAACATGACTTTCTACAAACATATTGTATTATGTAACGTAGTCAAATAAAATATTCTATTCTATTCATCTTTCAATATTTCAGTGAGACTGACAGACAAATCACTGCACCATTTTTCATAGAGATAAAGTTAGTCAACCTTATGGAAATATGATTTGAAGGAATGAATACTACGGGTAGGTGGCACTAGGGATTCTGTTTCCAAGTCATGTCATTTTCGTTTTTGTTACGGATGTCGTAGCTTGAATCACAAATTTGCATGGTTACTTATACATATTATTACTTATACATATTACCAAAAGATGGCAATCAATTTAGACACAGAGGTGGACTTTTTCGTCAATATCGTAGATCACTCATGTTTTGATGATTATTTTGAAGCCTAAACTTCCATTTCCTACAAAAACTTTCATTGTCAATTCTATTTTGAAGCTTCATTATCTTTCTTTTAACATTTCAGTCAAATTGACAGACAGAACTCTGTACCAATTTTTTCCTGCAGAGTACGAAACTTTGTCGTGCATTGTCAAGTAAACGGAAATGTCTCCATTGTACTGTAGATGGTGTAACGAAAACACTTTTAATCCTTTTTACACAGGCATTGACTAATGCCAATATTCATAGAGATATAGTTATAGTTTTACCTGTGTAAAAACGATTTGAGACGTTTATGTTAGTCCCTCCACAGCATAATGTAATTATTTCTGTTCACTTGACAATGCATGACGAAGTTTTCTATTCTGAATGAGAAAATTGGTGCGGAATTATGTGTGTCAGTTCGACTGAAATGTTGAAAGAAAAATAATGAAGCTTCAGAATAGAGTTGAAGATAGAATTTTATGAAGGAAATGAAAGTCCAGGAATTTATGCGTTATTCAGGCTACGTCTGTAAGAAAAGCGAAAAAGACATGACTTGGAAACGATATCACTAGTGCCATCTACCTGTAGTATCCATACCTTCGTATATTTCCATAAGGCTAACACATTTGCGGACAGTGTCTGCATATGCAGTCATTCATAGAATAGAATATAATTTTTATGGGTCATTTCTACACCGTAGTGTTTAGACAAGTCATTTCTTTTTATAAGTACTAGTTCTACATACATATACATACATAACCCGTTTTACACTTATACACATATTATATACATACCAAAATATCTCAATAACATATTTACACAGTTATCATTTGCGAGCACCATGACAGTTTTCATAAAATTATAACACATACAGTTCTACATAAAACATTGAAATACGTTTTGGAAGCAAATCATAGTTTATATTTGAACTCTAAAATACTGTAGTGAGCACTGGACAAAAGATGCGCTTTCAGAGCATTCTCAAACTGAATTAGAGGCAAATCTTTCATTGAGACCGGCAGTGAGTTGAACACATTGATAACAGCGATTTTTCTTCTGGTTGATTCCAGTCTCTGATTCGGTACTTGTATATCGTTTCGATGTCGAGTATTGTAGGAATAATTATCTCCGTTTATAGTGAAGCTGGCTCGATTTTCCTTGATATTCAGAGTATGACACATAATAATCGCGGAAGGTAAAGTAAGGATATTTAGTTTTGTGAACCATGGTTTGCATGTTTCAGTTCGCTTAATACCCCCTATAGCACGAATTGCCCTTTTCTGGACTGTAAAGACTCCTTCTGCATGTACCGACATTCCCCGCGTAATGAGTCCGTATGTCATGACACTATGAAAGATTGAGTGGTAGGCAGTAAGGGCTGCATCCATTCCCAAGACATTTCCGTTTTCTGATAATGTAGATTTTTCTGGAAAGATTTGTTATCAGTTTGTCAATATGTGTTTCCCGAATTAGTCTTGGATCCAGCCATACCCCCAATGATTTTTCAGCTTCACTACCATAAAATTTTGTTCCAAATACTATTGTTTTTGATTTTTTTTTATTGAGGCAGAGCTTGTTTGCTTCGAACCAATCGGATGTATCGTCGATCATGTTTACTTCCGTTTTTTTGATGAAGTCTGAATCAGAATTACTATTTACATGTGTGGCAAGAGTAGTGACGTCAGCAAACAGGCACGTGAAAAATGGGATACACTGGGGCAAATCATTTATGTATATAAAAAACAATAGTGGCCCAAGGATACTGCCTTGTGGAACACCGTTTGTGATTAAGGTTGAGCTGCTTTGAATGTCATTGTGGTAGACACACTGCAGAATGTGTTTTGAGACACAGTCGAAAGCCCTGCTGAGATCCAGGAAAATACCCAAGGTGGATTTTCTATTTTAGAACCCTTCGTGTATGAAAGATACAAGTTGCATCAGAGCGTTGGAAGTGTTTCTACTTTTTCTGAAGCCAAATTGTGCTTCCGAGAGCATGTTGTTCAGCTCAAGAAAACTCGTTATTCTCACCGCAATTATTTTTTCTACAATTTTTGCTAAAGCGGGTACTAAAGCTATGGGCCTATAGTTTGAGGTGAGGTATATATTCCCTGATTTGAAAATTGGAATTACTTCCGATGTCTTCAAAATTCACCCGTAGAAAAGTACTGTATTTACTATGTTTGTTATGGGAGCTAGGAGGGGATCAATATTTTCCTTATATAAAACCATGCACAGATTGGCCAAAAATGTCAGTGGAGTTTGAGTTTTTCAAAGACTTTATTACAAATGCAACTTCCTCTTCGTTGGTAGGTAGCAAATAAAGTGATTCACTGGAGTTTTTGGAATGGTTTTTCAAGTATTCTCTATGAGTATGTTTCGATAGTGGTATTGACTTTGAAGTGATCTGTAGGGATAGGACTGCATATGATGTAGATCATATTCAAATGTTGGGTTCGTCCCTGTACAAATAAAAAACCTAATATGAAATGTCCCCCTCTCCTTATGAGAGTGGGGTCTTTTGACTGGGGTACGACTGCTAAAGCAGACAGTGATCAACAGTGGTCTTATGGCCATAGAGATAGGTTGTCCATGCACATACGTAATTCAGAAATGGATGAAAAAGACGAGGCTCGATTGAGACAGTGGTATGGAGAACTTGACTCAAATGGCAAGGAATGTGAAGAAGAGGATCCGTTATACCAAACTTTTCGTTCGATGGTAATTCTACTTGGGTGCAAACCCTTCTCCACTGCAAGTTTTTGAAAAACTTTGAACAGATATTGAATTTATCAACTTCTTCATGTTCCTGCAGACTTGAAGGAAATGACAAGAAAAATGGTAAAAATACAGAAGATGCACAATATACATAAAAATAAAATTTCTTGACGACACTTCATTGAAAAAATAGCAGTTCCGGAAGATTGGCAACGAAAAATCAATTCTTTAGTTGCAGGGAATGCTCTAAATATAAAAAAAGATCTCAAAACATTTTGGAGATGCCACACCTGTGTGTAGGCCCTTGCTATGAGAATTACCATAGAAAACAAAATAATTTTTTATCATTATCAAAGTGAGAATATTTTATTTATTTCTGAGTCAAATATATTTTAGAAGTAGTTTTTATATCCAAGAATAAATAGTTTGTTTTTATAAATTTTATTATTTCAAAATATTGATTAATATTGAGGTAATTATCACAAACATGCAGAAAAGTTATTTTTCGAATTGTAATCGACATATTTTCAGCCCCCGAACAAAATTCAGACTAGATCGAAAAATGCACCCAATGTGATTTGGGACTGTCCGCGAATGTGTAAACTATATCTCTATAAACAATGCTAATAATAATTATATATATATATATATATATATATATATATATATATATATATATATATATACATATATATATATATATATATATATATATATATATATATATATATATATATATATATATATATATATATATGAACAATGGCTATACGATAAGTACATCTCTAAGAGGTCTACTTGGCGATTGGGGATTTTGAGTCTTTGTTCATACAATATACGGCGTACCGACTTTGAGGTTTACACCAACTATAGGAGATGATGTTTATCTTCTCGTAGTTATCGAGCAGTAGCACATATCCATCATGCATCTAGCTTTCCTCATTTTTTCAAAATATTTTTTGATCCACATGCCAAAAACGTTCGATGCCAGTTCTCTATTCGGTTGTTCTCGAGTTCATTGGAGAGGTGAAGAAATAATATTGATTGGAATGACATTCAGATAACATTTTTAATAATACATTTCACGAAACATCTTCAATAAACAAATCAAAAGTAGTACGATTCTGAAAACAAAGATCTAATATTTGTGTCCCAGCGGTTTTGTTAGTATACATTTTATGGAGGGACATAATAACCATCTGGTAAATAAATATAAAAAAATATTTTTTGAATATAATACATCATTTCAATACTTATATGTGGAAGAAAAAACAAACGAAGGGTTTTTATAAGAAACTGATATCAGCAATTCAATGTTTCATAGTTGTAACAGTATTTCGTCAGATATGAAAGGCACCCAAATTTCGTAAGATATATTATTTGGAAACTTCACTTCTGTTCAGACGTTCGTTCTGTTCTGATAATCATGTTTTTGTCTATTGTTTTTGGCTATTATCACACGAGCATGACATACTCAAGTTACGATACGAGCTGACGGAGTGTATCGTTAATTATATCAGTGCATTAATTTATTATTTTTCCTTCGACCGATGAATGTGATGGTAATTTCATTAGACAGGTTTCAGAATTATATTATAAAAACATTCGACAGTTCTCCAGGTCATGAATTGGTTATATAATTGTGTCTACATCATCCTGGGTCTGATGGTTATTAAATCCTCACAAACTTCCATAGATTTTCCAATTATTTCAGGTGATGATGGTTATGAACTTATAAAAACTATACTGTAAGACAGGGAAAGAGAAACCAATATAACTGGATAGTTTTAGTCATTTCAGAGAACTTTAGGGCATTTTTTTTTCTGAAAGTGAAGGAAACGTTGCAAAATATAATTCTATATTTTTCATATTTTCAGAGATCTTCCCAATCTCATGAATGAAGAATACTCAAGAATAACTTAAAAAAAATATATTTACGAAATTTCGAAAGACCTAATTTTTTAGTGCTTCTTGAAGATGCAAATTTGAAAAATTGTGCAGGAATAAATAATATTCAATGAAACCGTATGATAATACAATAATAAATTAGAATTATTTCACCATACAGCTGGTGTCAGTATTTTTTCCTGTCTAGTAGCAGATGCGAAAACAATTTGAACCATACATAAATTGGTAAAATTGGCAAATATCTATTTATTACTCCATATGTTGTATAATTGCTGATATCATGTGGGTTCCATGTGACGTATACAGTAGGTACATTATATGGTATATTGTCTAATATCTAAATACACTTACTTGAATCAAAAATTCAAATATACCCTATTTCACGAACAAGTTACAATTTGTACAAGTTTATTTTACATCGTATACGTAGGAATACAAACTCATAAATATTTAAAAAAACATCAATGTGCTGCCAAATGTGAACTATAGAAAAATTCACATTCGATTCTTGGAATTCGATTCATAGATGTCACGAGTAGAATCGAAGAGAATATTTTCCATTATACCTCTCTGAAAATACTATATTTTCATGGTTATTCAGCTGTTGGTCTTTTTTTGCACCCTCTGGTGTCATTAGCTGCCTACTTGATTTCAAAATAAAATAAAAGTTATCTAGAAATCGCAAATTGTGTGTATTACAGAAGCGGGGTAAAATAACGCTTGTTTTGTGACAATATTTGAATATTTCAAGTGAAAAATTGAATGTTTCCTATTGATATGTGATTTTCAGGTATATATAATGGAAAATATCGTTCATTACTGGGCCATAAATGCTTTTTCCATGCTTGCATGTCGCGCATACCGGAAAAAAGCCTATTTTCCTTATGAATTATACTCTTTCAATCATTCAAAAAATCATAAAGTACGCTGCAATCAACCAAAGATGGGAAAAGTCTCACAATACACCTGATAATCATACTCAAAATCATCATGATCGTATATAACGAAAACTCAAGTCGAGTTCAGGTAGAAATACTCTAGATATCATTTGATATACGTCATCCAAAATTGAGTTAATGACAATTGTGCAGGTTTTTGAAAATGGAATGTTCACATGAGTTGAATAAGTTGTACACTTGCCATTATATGTGCGAATTCTTATATAAAATGCGATATATTCCATAAAGAATTCGCCGCCCTTTGACAAAACGAGACAAACGTTTTTGCATACCAGAAAAAGACAAGTGAGTAGTCAAAGTAATTCACAGTATGGAGCGCTTAGTTCTATGTGGGTTTCATAATCGATCACTGAATGAATATAATACAGGGCATTGACCTCCAACAAATTCAAAGCAAATAGTTCTAGAACAAAATGAATTCTTCATGAAGATCATACAATACTGTAAAAAATACAGGTTTGCTATAATAAAGGATACTTTTCATATACAGGATATTTCAATTGCTGATGATACACACGATCTGAACAAGAACTTTTCTTTGAAATATATTTTATGAACAAAAGTTTCAAAAGTGACAGTAAATTCTTATCACACAGAATAGTTCTTGTGATGCGTGAGACACTCGCCACAATGTATGAAGAAACAACATTTCCCAAAGAAAAATGGTATTTATGGTAATTGATCCTCATTTTTCCTACAAACATTTGAAAGTATTCCTACTGTAGATGATAATGGAATTGGTCGACAGTTGATGAAAATCCATCATAACGTAAATTATACTGTGTGATTTTTATTAAACTAATAGATACTCTGTAGAAGCTATTGTATAGTCAAACACGTGTAGTGGTTTTGTGAACGGTCTGGTAAGAATAACACAACAAAGTGTTTTTCCTATTGAAGTATGGAGTATCTCAGGGTTCTGTGCTTTATTTCATTTCAGTTCTTGTTATAATTACGGATCCATGATGCGCACCAGGGGTGAAAACATGCTGAGGAGAAAAGCCAGGATCATCAGGAATAGTTTCGATGTTTGAAAATGCACCTGATAAATGTTACTTTCACTGATGAAGTGAATGTATTGGAAATAAAACTTACTTCCGTTCTCTTTCTTTATTATCCCTAAAACAACTTGTTTATCTTTCAAATAACGGGTATAGGAATAAAAAGCTACCAATTCAATCAACAGACATAATCGAAATGTTATCCATATATCTTAGCTTCAATTTATATTCTCAGATATATCATAACAATTGTTCCAACTTTGCAAAACACGATTTCCCAACTTTCCAGAATCTTTTTTTTCCAAAATATAACTTGTCCAGAATGCGATAGTTATATATGAATTTTCTGACTTCCAACCATATTCAAATGAATTTTTCAATATCGAGACCCAAGTATTGTCCTAATTTTCATATTTACAGATTATTCAGATGAGCAGGCGAAAACGTCTGACTGTAAACTTATGTAGGTAAAATATAGTGGCCTAGTAATTGTTGCATCGCAAAATTTGTCAAATGTGATCTCGATAATTCAAACAATGAGAGGTGTAATCTATATTGACCACCGTGCTGGGTAATCACAAGTTGAAAGGTGAGGCCTCGTTAATTCATTGCTAGCACAAGTTTTGACTTCTGAATGTTGACGTTTGTCAGCTGATTGACGGAACGAGTAATTTTAGTACAACTTTTTTTTTAGGTTGTCTGCAAGAAAAAACTCTGAGAAATGATCTTTTCTCTGAAATATAGTAATAAACAAACTCTAAAAGTCATCCCTTATAGCCTTACAGAGAAAAGGCTCAGGAATCCTGGTGAATTAAATGGAATACCTTTACAATGGTGAAGATTTCGTTAAAAAGACTAGACCAACAGCACACTTGATGAAAGATATTGTCAAAATTTCAAATTCCAATAATATACACAACGTGATAAATCGTATCTATAGTGTCTGTTTGTTAAACAATATCGAATCAGTAATCTCACCAGAGATTTTCTTCATCTTGCCGATAGATGTATGAAACTGCTTTTGTCCTTCGAAAATATTGTAGGAAATTTCGATATTTTTGAATGACAGATAATGTCATATTCATAAATATCGTTTTAGACCGATGCCACCATTTTTCAAGATATCCTGTATACGTGATATGTGACCTCGAAATCACATTTTTAAATCCACCCAAGGAACAATCAACAACAATAAATGCGAAACGAAAACGCACATGTTCCATACGCAAATCAGTTCTACACATGAATCGATACCTACATCCACGAAACGCAAAGTCCACAACTAGTACACAGGAGCGTTGTTGTGCGTGTCGTAGTTGATCTGCAGATATGAGGGTATGGCGGCGTTCAACTCGGAGGCCCTCCGCCTGAGAGCGGCTATGCTGTGGCCGCGCCAAATGTCGTCCTCCTCGCCGTTGGGGGAGGCGCCCGACGCCACTGGTGGGGTGGCCGCGCTCGAGCACGGGATCTGCGGGGGCGGCGAGCCGCCGCTCCCCAAGTTGCCGCTTCCCCCTCCGCCGTTGCCGCCTCCGCCGTTGTTGCAGTACGTCATCATACTATCACCTGGAATTAATCATGTCGATGTAGTACAGATAGGGGCATTGCTATCGTGTATGGACAACGTCGAAATATACGACAGAATTTATGTTATATTGGATTTGGGAGTTATTTTCTGCAAATCTTTCAAAAATGTTGAAATTTCAGAAGAAAAAGTTTAAATTCCCAAGGATTCAATTACCAGATGGGATTTGTAAATACATGATGAAAATCCGTGATAACGTAATCCTTTGTACCACCAAGTAATTTTAATAACCTCACATAACTAACTGGAGCATTTTCGTACCCCTTCTTGTTTTTATATGTATTCATAGTATTTTACTACTATGTCATCGTTGCATTGAAATTTTTTTTTAAATGCAGATTCACACGAAAGGGAAGTCCTGTAATGTTCAAAGAACACTGCGTGAATCAAGGAACAGGAAATACGAATTAACATCAACTTTGAATTCCTGAAGTTTGTATGCCTCAGGAAAAACCTCTTTTGGCAAGGAGTTCCAAAGCTCAGCTGTTCTATTGACAAAACATCCCTGTGCAAGAGAGGTTCGACAGGTTTCCAAATTCACAAAAAAGGGGTGGGAGTTCTGTACTCGTCGAGTCATCTTTGTAGATACGATAGACGATTGATAACAATTCGGAACACCATCGACCGTGAAGGTATCTATAGAAGAGAGACGAGTCTCCGATCCTTCTACGATGTTCCAATGAAGTGAGCGAGTCTGTGAGCGAAGAATCACCAACAAGAATTGCCTTTCTCTGAATAGAATCGAGAAGCCCCAATGAATGTTTTGGTGCCGAACACCACACATGAGAACTGTATTCCATGTGAAGTCCTATCTGAGCCTTGTAGATAGATCATTAGGAGCTGACGAGAGGTGAAGTATTTCTCCGCACGAAATAAAAATCCAAGTTTCTGGGAAGTACTTTTACCGATCGATCTCACATGATTTTCCTATGAGAGATTATCACTGATCGTGATTCCTAGCATCGAGATACTTGATTTTGTAGGAACAGTTACTCCTGACATCTGAATATTTGATGATTGTAACGAAAATAAAATTTCCGTTACATTTTCTATTCAAAACACTCTTCAAGCGCTGCAAATCACCTTTTCCATCGTGGTGGTAGACGCATTCAACACATCTGAGTTGTTCTGTCAACCCTTCAAGATACGAATCACGCGTGCGCTAGAAAAGCCATATATGTGCAATCGGAGGTGATTCTGACCTTCTTGATATCCCTTCTAGATTATTGATTGATTATCGGGATCGATAGCGCGTATCGTATCTGATTCTCAGGTGTCGTAAGAGTGTGACTTCGAAACAGGTGATAGTTATTTTGAATAATTCGAATCATCTTTAAATATTTTATCATCTTACCTATTTAATAATTTTTCAATGAATTAATATTTCCCAAGTATCGTTATATTTTTGATTAAACCGTAAAGAGTGGTGTTTTTCGAGAAACGGTGCCTGGAACATCGAAGGGTTTTCCGAACTTTGAATATCATTGCAATCCACGAGCTTTTGACAACCTTTATTATTAATCAGTATTATTTCGACTTACTGAACCCAATATTTCCGGAATTGAGATAAAATATTTTATTTTTATGTGGAAAAGTGAGGTTATTTTCAACCGAATTGAAATATATACACTTGAGGGAGAACGAGTACTTTCGTTTAAACGTTTTTCAGTGAAACCACGGATTTCTGGCTTATTTTTCCGTTGCCGGCAAGTACCAATCTCATCAGGAGACCAGAAGTTAATCAGGGTCAATTCATCTCAGTTCCAGAAGAATACTGCTCATATTCCTTTTGAAAAACTAAACCCTGTGGAGCAAGGACCTCTGACGTTTGGTAAGTAGTTTGCTATCATTCAATTCAATTTAAATTTAACTATCACTACTTACCAAACTGTCACAGATTCTTTTGAATCTTAGTTTCAGTCACTGTCTTGAGTGTTGATTTCATATACCTTGGGTAACATAGAGAGACTAGTCCTTTCAGTCACGGTTTATAATTTGTACCATTCAACTCACTAACT
>JAVJAQ010004463.1:0-157571 GCA_032362365.1 Zygogramma bicolorata | reverse complement strand
TCGACAATACGGATTCGATATCAAAGATCAATCAGGAATAATTAGTGATTGACAATACGGATGTGCACATCAAAGATAAAACAGTGACTTATTGGCGTATCTTTCACATATTTGGCAGCATTTCATCGAAAAATTCGGAAGAACTAAAGCTGTTGCACTCGACATTTCAAAAGCGTTTGATCGAGTTTGGCATCGAAGTCTCCTTTCTAAACTGCCATCTTATGGTTTACCGTCCCAATTGTGTGCTTTGTTGTAGAGTTTTTTGTCTGATAGGTTACTATATGTAGTTCTTGGTGGAGTATCGACTGATATTCTCTCGATAAATGCAGGTGATCCACAGGGTTCAGTTCTGGCGCCCACTTTGTTTTTGATTCATACCAATGATTTTCTGGAGGAAATATCGTGTTCAGTGCATAGTTTTGTGGACGACAGAACTCTCTATACTAGTTTCTCCTCCAGACTCCTCATATTAGCACGAGGAGCAAAAATTCAGAGAGGAGTCAGTGATATTAACGATGACTTGGCGCAAAAACCATACACATTCGTCAATTTTTCATTTCATTCATTCGTTTTCAATTTCGACATATATCAAGATTGAGTTGAATTATCGGTTATAATTGCACGAGTGCATAAAAATTACCGATAATTTTGCAAGAAAGCGTGATATCTAAAAATTGCAAGAGTTTATTTTCATATTTTGCCGAAAGTGCCCGAGTCCGAGGGAGGAGATCTCTTTTACAAAATATGAAAATAACCGAATGCAATTTGTATAAGATATCACGCTTGAATGCAAAATTATCTGGTCATTTTTATGTACGAATGTAATTCATTGGAATATTTCACGAATAAAGAAATTCTCAAGGAAATGTTATTTTTTGTTCATTTATACTTTCCTCTATAGATTGTACGAAGCACTCACCAAAACGCGAAATGTTTTTCTATTTTTGAAATCTATCTGACATTTATTTGTGTTGTTTACTGACGTCTAGCGATACGGTTTCAAATGTGTTGTTATTGTGACTTGATACAATGCAATTATCGCTGTAAGTTTTCGATACAATGCAATTACCGCTGTAAGTTTCCGATAATTGCATTGTTCTTATGGGACATTTTACATATGAGGAAAATATTCTGTCAAACACAAATACGAAGAATATGAATATCCACACTTTTTCTCAACTGAAATTTAATGTTGAACATCATAAAGTTAGATTATCAATATACTCGAATATTCTTAGATCTTATTGGTGGAATTTTCCAGGCATGTCTCTTCTCGAAGAAAGACGATCTATCTTTATCTAACATTCAGATGTCAGGGGTAACTATTCCTACTAAGTCAAGGGTCTCGATGCTAGCAATTACGATCAGTGATAATATCTCATGAGAAAACGATGTGAGATCGATCGCTCAATATGCTTTCCAGAACTTTAGATTTTTATTTCGTGCGAAGAAATACTTCACCTCTCGTCTTCTAAAGATCTAAGAGGCACAGATACGGCTTGTCTTGGAATATAGTTCTCATGTATAGGGTTTGACACCAAGACATTCATCGAAACTTCTTGGTTCTATTCAGAAAAGGGTGTCTTGGTGATTCTTCGCTCACGGACTCACTCACTTCTTTGGGCATCGTATAAGAGTCGGAAGCTTGTCTCCCTTCTATAGATATTTTTACTGTCGGAGCTCTTCTGAATTGTTGTCAATCGTTCCGCCCTTTGCAGTATCTACAGCCATGACCCGACGAATAAAGAATTCCCACCTCTTTGTTGTGAGCTTGTAAACCTGTCGAACCTGTCTTGCTCAGGGATCTTTTTTCGATAGAACAGCTGAACTTTGGAACTTCTCATCGGAGAAAGTATTTCCTGAGGCTTACAAACTTAAAAAATTCAAATTCAATGTTAATTCATATCTCCTAAGGCTTAAAAATTTAAAAAAATCAAATTTAATGTTAATTCATATCTCTTGCCTCTTTATTCATGCGGTGTTCTTCGAACATTATACGGCTTCCCTTTCGTACGAATCTGTACATATAAAAAAAATTATTACATTTTCGGGACCGCTGAAATATGCTTCTAATGTGCCGAAGAAAAATCGTTCCTCATCAATAGCCTTATCTTCGGCAATATGGGAGTCCAACTTCATCCGATGATGACATCTGCTAGTCAGCACACGACTAATTTTGTTTCTATTTTCGGAGAATTCCCTTCATATTATTACGCTATGCAAGATTTGATTTTCAGCTTCTTCTTCACTACCTGGCAATATTCCTCAAAAATGAAGTACTGTAATAAAAAAAAAATTTGAAATATTGTTTGAATATATTTTAGCAGGTAGACATTTTCTGAAATCCATTTTTTGGGATTTCTCTCCCTTGGAAATGAAAATAGAAAGAGCTTTAAATTCTTATAATATACAGAAAAAATCCTATCAGTACCCAGTCTAACCAACTGGTACAAAATAACAATTAGGTCCGTATGTTGATAAAAATCCTAACAGTTTCCTTCGTCAAAGGGCATTGCTCGATAAGATCCCGCTTTATTTTACTGGCAAATGAAAAAAACACTTGCTGAACAAATACATTTTCATCATTACCTACTCACTCACAAACTTCTTCATCTTCGTTCTACCCTCAATCTCAGTCATCATTACCTGCATCAATTTTTCAAAAATTTCTCTCATCTATTTCAGATTAGGGTAGGTATCAAACCATATTTCTATAGGGAAAAACAGCTATATTCATTAACGGTCAACTTTCTTTACATTTCAACTCAGCAAAATGAAATTTTGTATCAATTTTGATGACTCCAAGGGTGGATTTCTGAAGAAGAACCTTTATACCAATTTCGATAAGATTTTTTCCAATATGAACTGCTCATTTTTGAAGTGAACATTCCCATAATCCTAACACTCGACGGTTATTACAAACAAAAATAATTGACATAGAATTCAGTTGAAGTAACTATTTACACGATTCAGATATGTTTATTTTTCTTAATTACTTTGGCTGAGTCTCTATTGATATTGGCGAAATGAAGGTTAAATGAATATCAATCAGCACTTACCTCTACAAGATTTATTTAAAACATGGAACCAGCTTTGAGCGTACGTGAATTCGAAACATTGCGGGATTTTTACTTTGAAGTTATGAGGAATTCGTAACGAGTCGATGAAAATATTACTCGTTTGATTGACTTATTGATGTTACTCATCCTTTTTCGAAAAACGGTGCCATTAAATCAGTGATAAGCATTTATGGTGTGCCCAATACTACAGTATTCAACCAGCGTATAATGATGGCTATTATTCATAGTGAAGTTTACCTAAAGAATAATAGCCATAATACGCGAGTAGAATACTATACTTTATCCACGACTAATACAAACTTTTGTTGAAGTTTTTGTTGGATAATTCTTTTTCATTGCATATATATTTTTAGAAGGCCTATATTATATTCTGAAAACTATTTCATACATTAGATTAACGTTCATTTAAACACAGTACGTAGTTACCAAAATTATAAGAATCGTATATTATCTCATAATAATTAACACAAAAATGTATATATTATGTATGTTATCTTACAAGATGATATTTATATTACAAGATATTTATTCATAGTCATTAATAACTGTGATGTTTGAACAATTGGTCAAATTGATCGCAGGCATATAATTAACATCAAAACTAATGTTTTGCTTTGTTCCCATGATCTATGTGAATATGGACTCAGCACCTCTGCTCTCTCTCCATTGAACACTTATCAACAATTATTTGAAAAAAAATATGTTTTTGTCTCATGACTGATTTCTTCAATCATTTAGTGAAGTAAAATTTTCAACCACTCACCTGAAATCTATAAGACATACTTATCCGAAATGAGTAGCAATAATCTTTTCAAAAACATATTCAAAAGATATGTGTATGATCTGGATAGGAACATCGTACACAACATCGTACACGACGTCGTTACATGTAACCAATATTAGACATATTTGTTCACAGGAATTTTTATCATACAATATTAGACTACAGGCCCATCCAAAAAATGGATGGGTCATATGAACCACCAGGTGACGTATATAGGATGACATAAGAGCATAAAATAATAAGATTCAGCTCTATGCCTTCACTTGTAAGCTGTCCAACTGAGTGCTGGTGAGAATTCAAAAGTGCAGGTAGAGTCAGTACATTTTGGTCATATATTTTTGTACGGCATTTTTACCCTCCATAGATCCATAAAAAATAGTAAGAAAGCGCGTAGTGCCGTAAAAAAATGGTACCCCCCAGACCACGGAAAGAGAGGGGGTTGCAACCTTCGATTTTTTCCCCTTGTCGCATGATTTTTGCACGGCGTTGCGGAATAATGGATTAGAAGCTGTATTGAAACAGTATGAAACTGATGCCGTACATAATAAAATGACCAAATTACCCTTGAAATTGTCAAAAAATCCAAAAAATTTACCGACTTTTTGGCGCTCCATTTCTTTACGGCACTACGCGCTTTCTTACTATTTTTTATGGGTCTATGGAGGGTAAAAATGCCGTATGAAAAAATATATGGCCGAAATGTACTCACTCTACCTGCACTTTTGAATTCTCACCAGCACTCAGTTGGACAGCTTACAAGTGTATATCGTCCTATATACGTCACCTGGTGGTTCATATGACCCATCCATTTTTTGGATGGGCCTGTAGTCTATATTCCATCACTTGATCTTCTCTGTTTCGGTTGTGTGATTTGTGACCAATGTGGGATGGTTACATTATAATTTCCACATTGTCAATTCCAAGTTTGTGACCGATATAACTATATAGTCGCATTGAATTCAGCTGTTGATTTCTGAGTGAGGTATTTGACCAATACACGTATTTTTAGCACTTATTCGATGATTTTTAAAATATATTGGATCTTTTATTTATTGTTCTATCTACTGTTTTGTGAGTTCGTATCCGTTTTATATATTTTCATGACATGTATTTACTGTTTCATAAGTAATAGTAAAGATGTTTTCGTGTAGAAATAACTCCAGCAACAAACTGGCACCAACGCATGACTTCGTTTTTGTGGGCTTTCCATGTTTATTTGCTCTATACTATCGTATTATATGTCACATTATTTTTCGGCGAATGGATATTAATATTATTATTCGAAAAGGTTCTTAGTTTACCAAAATTTGGATACTAAGAACTCCCAAATAAGCTTGTGCAGAAATATGAAACACATGACACCAATGAAATGAGATTACAAGTTTTGACGCAGCATTATTTCATTATCAAAATAGGATATACGTATGTAAAATGAACTGCTGAATTGAAAAATGGATAAATAACTGTGTGTTTCGTTTGAAATTCCAGTCATATCGCTATATGTTTCACCACAAATACACACCGATGCTAGAATAGAAAAGACGAAATTATAGGGGCGAACCTTATTTCGGATTAGTTGCCAACTCGAAAAATAAAAAAAGCTACCGAAATATGATGTGGTCATTTTTTCGTTACATTATAATAAAAGAATAACCTCAGGAATAATTACTTAGTATTTGTCACATTTTCTGAGTAAAGAAAACCCTGGTGTATCTACTTATACCTGAATAATTTTGGCATAAACTTGGCGAAAACCGATTGCTTGATTTTTGAGATCTTAAAAACTTCTGATCGTTATTGTAGATGGCGATCAGTCATATACCATATGAAGCTTAAAAAAAAACGAATATTCTACTACTTTATTATTTGCCTACTGAGATTTTGACAGCCCTGACAGCCAATCAAATGCGTTTCAGAAAACGTGCATGTAACGTGGAAACCTGTCAATCGTGTCACCTGCTACCACTATAAGTTTTTAGTGTTTTTATATATCAGTTTGTAAGACTAGACTTTGATTCCGAGAAAATAAACTTTGCCCACTTACATAAGAATGTACGACAAAGTTGCCTTCTGTTAAAAAAAATGCTAGTGTATTGAAAGTGATAGACTGTTTTGGAATTGGGGATACACACATCAGTTATGCAACGGTTCAAAATACGTATCACATCGATATTTCCTTTATTTAAACAACACTTTGTTTTCAATCTCTCGTAGATAAGAGCTATAGATGTTTCCTCCTCGATACAAGACTTTCGCTCAAGCTGAAACGAATAAAATAAGCTACGACGCTACATTCATTTTTTTTTTTGGCGATTTATTTTGTACTTACCTTAGATACTGAATAAAGACGAATATCTGGATCCCCAGATTTTGACTGTCCACACAAAATTCAAAATCTTCTACACTCCGTAGAAAAGTACTTGTTATAACTTCAAAACTTATTTTACTTGTATAGACTTTTACACACTGTTGAATGCGAAGAAATAATTTCAGATAGTTTTCATTGACAACGATAAACCTCAAAGTTACGTCAATCTGACCAAACCGACATTTGACATATTTTTGAAAATGCTCATATAAAGCCCCCTATACAAAAATCAGAAAGCTTTCGTAATCGTCGATTGTTTTTCGCCAAGAAATTCTAAACAATATCGAATCACTAGATACACGAGGGTGTTCTAGGCATCTTAGCATTTTCATAACTTTCAATCGATTTCATTGAGTGAAACAATACTTCGATTCTTAGCATGGTTTCCTTCGTGGAACTCCAAGTCAATATGCTCTGCCTCCTTTCATATCCTAATAGCTTGTTTGTATTGATACAGGTGAGTATCTTACTGAAACTCTATAATATGATTCAAGCATGCTCTCTCAATCATTTGAGGCCGTTAGATTTTCTGGATTGTTATAGAGAAAGTAAGTCGGTGTTTTTCATTCGCACTACAATAGCAAGCAGGGTGTGTTTCACATC
The DNA here is from genome assembly GCA_032362365.1 of Zygogramma bicolorata. Classification (NCBI taxonomy): domain Eukaryota; kingdom Metazoa; phylum Arthropoda; class Insecta; order Coleoptera; family Chrysomelidae; genus Zygogramma; species Zygogramma bicolorata. The sequence goes on along the minus strand of JAVJAQ010004463.1, from coordinate 150,736 downwards.
AGGAGGGAGGCTGGTTCAGTAGGGACAACCCCCCCAGGGGGGACCATTTTCATTTATTTTTGTACATTATCAATTCCGAACTCTACATTTATTGCTTGCACATATGATATCAGTTAAATCATCTGCTCAAATTGTTTAGTGGTATGTGTTCGAACTGCAAATATTTTGTTAAATCGGAATGATAAACGAAAATGAAAACAATAAAATCTAAAGGAGATCGAAATGCACGCGTCTTTAAAAAAATTAAATATAGGAATTTCAAAATTAGTATAAGGATAAATCAAACGGAAGGATTAAAATCTATCAAAAAACTTATCTGATTGAGAAGTTTTCACTGTTCCCCCAATTTTACCGATTATTCATTCATCGGAATATAAAGCAAAAAAATTGAATAGAAAAAAGAATTGTATTGAAAGAAAATATCATGAATAAAAATAGAGATATGAGAAATATTAAAATCAAAAATAATTGATGAGAAAATTTTCAAGAATGTTGAAAACGAGTTTCATATTGAATGTACTCACTGTCACTTGCAACCTCCTATCAATGGTTCTCTCATAAATCTCCAAGATTATGAGAGGCGCGCAATAGGAACAGTTCATCGAGAGGAACCGGAGAATAACGTCAAGAAATCAGTGATTTTTTAAATTTTGAAAATTAATCCTTCTTTTTCTTCTTCAGGGATCTTACAGGGATCTTTTTCGTTTGAACCTTGTTCATAACGGTTCAATAAAATTTCATTTTATGAATTATCTCTGATAACTGTATTTTCTGAAAAATTTTCACTCCCCTAATTTGTAAATGAAACCATTTCGATTGTATCTGACTTGAATGCATATCTATGTATTATTTTCAACAATTGAGGACCACCTTGAATTATTTCACAACTAAAGTATTATTGCAGCTGACCAAACGTGTGAAGTTGTAAGATTCTACCAATATATATAGAGAGCTGTTCATTGTTACTTTCCTAAATAAATCTTGAGCACATGAAAAATTGCACCGTTTTTACCAACCTTACTAAATCAAACATGAAAAATATCTCAAATATCTAGGGCCCATTAATATTTCTAAGTGGAACGATATAGTCCAAAATGATTTGTGATGTTTATACAATCTTATTTCCCACACAAAACGGCCCTGTTTGTTTACTTCTAGTAGTGCCACTTATGAAACCAATTACCAACTCGACAAAATATTTCAGGAGAATTCCAAGGGGTTGAATTTTTATCGGTGAGATTCAACGAGATAAATGCTGTTTTTATGAGGGGCATAAATTTCCCAATTGATAACTTATGGTGCAAAAGGAGAGAAAATGAAAAGGCTTCTGATGAACAGGTACATGAAGAGTCGTTATTTTCTACAACGCGAAATAAATAAACTCTTTGGAGATGAACTCAACCATTTCGCTGGAAAAGTCCTACAAAAAAAATGCTCCTTGAATATAAACTCAAAGTATCAGAGAAAAATATCATGGATTTAGTTTTGTCTCACCTGATCTAAAAAAAACATCAGTGAAGATTCTGGATCCAAAATTGATTTTCCATATATTTGTTGCCCTTCATTATCTAGAGCCTCACATTCGCAGAGTATGTGTCGAGCTGTCTATATCCCTTTGTTACCTTGTCTGCAGCTAAGGTCGCCATTGTACAGCCCTATCTTATTCAGGTGTCCTTTGAGTGGACAGTGTCCAGTCAACAGCCCTGTTAAAACCCTTATCTGATTTCTGTTAAACTGAAGCAGGTCTGCAGTCTTTTTCCCCGACGTCCTTCCATGAAAGTTTTCCTGTGAGCGCTACTGGGTAGATTTCCCCAGTAATCTTTATGTTTTGATCTCACCCAATTCCGTATGTGACTCCGTACCGTTATTTTGGGTACTGCTAGCTCGGGTCCAGTGAATGGTGTTGATGATCCTTGTCTTGCAAGCTCATCGGCTTTTTCATTGCCTGCAATATCTGAGTGACCTGGTACCCATTGTAGAGTCAGTCTATCATGGTCTGCCAGAGGTTTCAATTCCTCGCGGCATTCCCATACCAGTCAAGATGTCACTCTGGGAATCTGGGATCAGCAAATGACACTTGCGTTCAGATGAGTAATGAAATAGAAACACCAGTCAGTCCCCAAGTTTTGCTGGTTAACACCAGAGCAAATAACTATGACAAAAAGGCAGAGTTAGCTGATATATTGAAGTTGTTGATCTTTGGACAAAAGAACAAGAACAGCTCCTCGGACAGCATTACGTTCCTTATTCTAACAGTCGTAATGAATATACAATGATAAAGAAGCAAAAAATAAATAAGGGACTGAATGGAAAAACGAATAGACTGGAGAGGAAATTAGGAATATGAAGAACGAGAAACAAGAAATCAGAAAAAGGAACGAAAAACAACGAACGCTAGATTGAAAATATAATAAGGATGAATGCACTCTAACATTTCATTACACACGAGTTGAACTGGAAAGTTCGAGAAGATAACAAGTAAAGTCTAAGTAAGCGATACAGTTCACAAGCAAAAGGAAAATTCTACCGAGGTTTTCAAGAGAGTTTAGGTAAGAGATTGGAAATGACTCTTCAGAAGGAGTAGAGTAGTACAACAAGAGGTGAATACTAGAGAAAAAGTGGAAAATTCTCACAAGTTTTTCAACAGAGGTTGGTAAGAGGTTAAAAATGACTCTTCAGAGGGACTAAAGTAGTACCACAAGAGGTGATATACGAGAGTAAAAGTGGAAAAATTTCACGAGGTTTTCAACAGAGGTTAGGTAAGAGGTTAAAAATGACTCTCGAAAAAGGAGTGAAGTAGTACCACAAGAGGTGAATACAAGAGTTGAATTGGATCCAAAAAATACGCTCTAACAGATTATTGTTTCCCAAGAAAAATCCCTGAATTGCCGAGGAATTTTCTCTTCGGTTTCAACGATTTATCTGCAAGTGGAAGGTCTGAGGTGTTGAAATTTTGATGAGCAATCAAACTATATTGTTTCTCAGTCGTGGAGTTTCGTTAAAAATACTCTGTTGAATATGATTTAGAATAAGCAGCATAGCGATCCACCAAATACATAATTTTTCAGTTCTGGAACCTAACTTTTCATAGATTGATCGTGTTTGAATCTAGAGACAATTCAGTCAGATGAATTTTGAAAACCATGTATGTGATGCGATCAACAATTTTCCATTATAAACAATCTATAATCACACACCATCTTTGATAGTTAACTGAGGTATTAGGAAACTTTTCGTGCTGAAAATCCTACCAGGAATGAGCTTATAAATCTGACACACGATTTGATTCTATATATTCTCCTAACGATTTGCTAATAATGATGATCGGCGATTCCTTTTTTCAGATAAAAAAATTCACCTTTCGACATTCAATATTGCTTGCCAATTTTCATTCGAAGACACTACTTATACTTTTATGGCTGACAGACAAATTCTGTCTGTGCTTTTCGGTGCAGGTGATTATAAAGTCGTAGTTACGGTTATTGAAAAACGTGCATCGCTCATACGGATTGTATAGACTACACGGACTGTCTCTTCAATTCTTTCATCAATTTCAGAGAAGGTTAAATGTTTAGTTCTCCGAGGAAAAGTTCATTTACGCACAGGTTCAAAACTCCTTGAGATAGGTTATTGACTATCGGAGTAAAAGTATACATTTGTGTTAACATCTGTAATTTCATATTTGGCTGGTATACTATGCAATAATGTTATTAATTTTTTATATTGATCTTGTCGACACGAACTAGGTGATGTGGAAATGGAGGTTAGTGAACAAACGATTTCGAAAATTTCTGTGAGGAATTTTTTCCAAGATATTTTATTATGCTTAGGTTAAAATATAGAGAATATATTTCGTACCGAGGAGTGTGTCACTTCAGAAATCTGGTGTACAAAAAAATCAATCTTGTAAATTCATACTGAAAACCATAAATCTCACCTCAATTCCCTGATGAAATCCACTAGAAATCCTGATTTGATGTACCAAGTTACGGAAGTGAAACAGCCCTTATTTCATACGTTAATAGCACCTCGTTCTTTTTCCACATTTACTCTTTGAATTTGAGGAAAATAAAGACGTTTATATCATTATTTCACGAAACCTTATTTGGATACATCAGTTTTTTTTCACTTGGAGCCAAGAAAAATAAACTGATCCTATTTGGTTAACAGAATTATTCATTCGCAATATTTTGAATATCGTAATAAACCTCGGTAAATATGAGGATTAACATTTTCCAAAACTATCATTGCTCTAGATATTTTATTTGATTCGTAAAAATTCTGAGACATCCACAACAATGTACATCTCCACTTAGTCTTTCAACATTCCGCATCTTCGAAATTTTTTAGTTTTAAACATGAACTTCTCAATGAATTGATAGATATAGTCATTATCAGTTAGTAGCAGAACATCATGAGAAATAAAAGATAAAAACGAGATAAAACTTTTTTGCTTTAACGTTAGTTACGAAGATAAGTGGTATAAAACATAAGAAGTTTAATTTTTCATTTTCCATGCTTCTTGAGAAATCTTTCTTCACGAAATATCACAAGAAATCATTTCCTGAAATTCATGTCAGTACTCAGAAATCACCCTGTATATAGTGTCAACAGTTGAGAAAATATTTTCTTATAAAGAAAAATTATTAGTAGGTGACAAGACCATGAATTAATTTGAGTCGATATTTCAGTTCAAGACATGTGCAAACATGTTAAAATCATTGCAGATGTTCGTTTTTCCATATGCAGAGTGTTCCTTGATAACACGCTGATAACCAGGAAGGTCATTTTTGGGCCCCGTTTTGAATGAAAAACAAGAACGTGTCATGTGTCCTGAAGGACTCAACTTTCGAACGGCAGGTTGTCAAAAATATAAGAGAAAAAAATTCTTATAACTTTGAAAAGACTATAGATATTTTTGTAAAACTTAGTTGGAATTCCAACGTACGCCACCAGCAAGAATAATATATTATGATAAATGAGTTGCACTTAAATATCTAAGGTCACGCGAAGATATATCGTAATTTTTTTTCTTCAAACTTCAACACCCTGTAATCGAATAATAATGACATTTAGGGCATTTGTTCATGCAAAGATTTTTTTCCTCTGAATGGGCTTGTGAATAAACTCCCTTAATATTAGCATGATATCAATAAACACTCTGTATGCTAACTGGAATTCATAAACCTTTGATCCAAGCAATGTTAACGAGTTGAACTATGAAAAACCGGAAGGGAATGGTTATTGGCGTCAGAAATCACAAGCATCGGTCATTAATCCATATTCCACGAACATAGAAACCTCCAAGTAGACTCATATTGCCACCCTGTATGTGCAATCAATCAAACTCCAAGGCATGTGACAACTCGTCACACGCTTGGTTTATGCGTCCCTTGCGCTAATTAATCATTAGTCTAGGAAGGCGCTGCCAAGCATCTATGACACTTTTTCACTCGAAGCAGACTTTGTTTTTCCTTTGGGGTTTCGATATTCCAAAGTAAATAAAGTTGAGACGAGATGCGCTAGGCAATCTCTCTCAAAACATAGCATAAAGCTTAACAGTAAAGACTTTTATGTAGTGTATGGATCTTGTATCACTCATACTAAATTCTTAAACGTTACGCTATTAATGATGAACCTCTAATTTTCAGTAGGACATTTTATGTACCAACACTTTCACTTCAACTTCAGAAATTCCAACTATATGACTTGAAAGTGTAATTTTGTTTTGCGCATGCACAAAATACAGAAGATCCACCAATGAAATAAACTCAGTTTGAAACAACTGCCTTTTATCCAATCACAATTATTATTATGACTGTTGCGCATGGGTAGTTTCTGAAGAAATACCAATATTTTTTTGGGGGAAAATTAAAAAGTTGAAATGGAAATTAAACTGAGAAAAACTATGGCATCAATCTATCTGGGAGCATAATATGTTCTTCAGAGTCCCATGCCTTGTATAAAACTTTCCCCTTCAAAAGTGGGTACCTACAAATTTTCACGAGTAAAATTAATTTTTGTTTTCATTTTATTTACCTAGTAAGAAATATGTTTAATTGTATAAAAACAATGACGTTTTAAGGAAATTTTATTTTTATCACTTCTCGAAATTGATCGAAAATATTCAATTTTTTATAAACGAAGTAACATCAAAAAATTTGAATAATAACAATCTTCGTTTTTGTGTTTTCGATCTACCACAAACTGAAAAATATCAGAATTATCATTGGAATCCATACTAGTGTAGAAGGGCAAAGGGCAGATTCATAATTAACCCCGAAAAGTGGCTGCGTTTATTAAAAACAGTTTTTGTGAATGAATCGAAGGTCTTTAATTAAAGATTAAAGATATTAACAGCGTTCACAAATGTTTTGACGTAATTTCTGTCAAAGGATTTTGTGTCCTTTTTGTACTGATTCGAGGAAGTTAATGCAAAAATAACTTTCTTTTCTATACAACATTTCCAGGGCAGTTCAATTCCATTTCCAACTGTATATGTAACTGAAATTTATAGAAAATAGTACTTTCGGGTAATTATCCGTGTGAAGAATGTCGAACTGTCCGACGTTGGGACTCTCATGTTTTTTTTATGCAGATTCACAAAAAAGGGGAGCCCTGTAATGTTCAAAGAACACCGCGTGATAGTACATACGAATTAATTCACTTTTAATTTCTGAAGTTTCTATGCCTCAGGAAAAACCTCTCTCGGCAATGAGTTCCAAAGCTCAGCTGTTCTATTGAAAAAATATCCCATCCCAGAGCAAGAGAGGTTCGACAGGTCTCCAAGTTCACAACAAAGGAGTGGGAATTCTGTACTCGTCGGGTCTACCGTGTAGATATTGCCAAACGTGAAACGATTGATAACAATTCAGAAGAGCACCGACCGTGAAAATATCTATAGAAGAGAGACAAGTCTCAGACCCTTCTACGATGCTCCAATGGAGTGAGCAGTCTGTGAGCGAAGAATCACCAACAAGACGGATTGCCTTTCTCTGAGTAGAATCGAGAAGCTTCAATGAATGTTCTGGTGCCGAACTCCATACATGAGAACTATATTCCAAGGCAGGTCTTATCTGAGCCTTGTAGATCATCAGAAGCTGACGAGAAGTGAAGTATTTCATCGCACGAAATAGAAAGCCGAGTGTCTCGGAAGCACCTTTAGCTATCGATCTCACATGGTTTTCCCATGAGAGATTATCACTGATCGTAATTCCTAGCATCGAGATACTTGACTTTGTAGGAATAGTTACTCGTAACATCTGAATACTAGATGATGATAGATCGGCTTTCCTTGAGAAGAGACATGCCTGGGTTTTCCTAGCATTAAATTCCACTAAGTACATGCTACCCCATTCTATTATTTTCAACAAGTCATCGTTAATTTTATTGACGTGAATGTTGTTTTGAATTTTTGTTTCTCGATCTGGTATGGGGACTCTGGAAGAGAAACTAATATGAAGAGTACTGTCGTCCGCAAAACTTTGTACTGAACAAGAGGATTTCTCGAGCAAATCATTGATATTAAGCAGAAAAAAAGTGGGCGCCAGAACAGAACCATTGGAACACCTGCATTTATTGGAAGAGTATCAGATGATACTCCATCAACAACCACATACAGAGACCTATCAGACAAGAAACTCTTCAAAAAAGCACACAACTGAGGGGGCAAATCATAAGACGGCTGTTTAGAAAGGAGACCCCAATGCCAAACTCGATCAAACGCTTTTGAAATATCGAGTGCAACAGCTATCGTTTATAGTGGAGTCATTGGCTGCGTCTAACAGCTTACAGCGGTTGAAGCCGCTGCACAAAGTTTGACAGTCTTCCATGGTGAAATGTCAAATTTTGTGAAGCGGCTTCAGGCGCTGTATTCTGTTAGACGCGGCATTATCAAGAAATTACAGATCAATGACCCAATCTAACCAATCAACATTTTGAAAAATGATACTAGGCTATCTTTTTGTCTGGCGATTATAACTCTGCAAAATATATAATCAAGGCTGTTGTTTTTTCATATAGACACTTATATTTTCCTCATTGATTTTTTGCAATGCAACTTAAAACAACCGAATTGCTCTGTTGGGTTGAGGATCATCTTGGAGTATCTGTGGGACTTTCCATGTTATTATTCATTTTCAGTATTATTCATTTTTGTATGTTCTTATTATCATTATCACTGACCTGAGAACATAGTTTTCCTCAAAAACAGTCCAATTTATCCTATGTATACAGTAAGAAAGGAATTGTGTTATTTGGTACGGGTGGACAGCTTTGGTATATATGGAATGGTTTTTGTTGTTAGATATTTTTGTGGGTGTTGACCATTTTGAATCAGCACTGTTGGATCTACCCGAATCGTTGAACTATTGGTTTGGTTATTTCTTCTGGATACACTTTCAAACCTACTTCTTTTTTTGTTTGGGTGTGCATTTCCTTGTTTTGGATTCCATGGAACGCTTTTGGAAACCACAGGGGCGAAATACATATTATTTACTAATTGGTTATTTGCTGTGAAACTTCCGAACGAATATATTCCAGTGAAAAACCATTTGATACCAATTTTCATGAAAAATGGGTCTTTGGAATTTCGAGCTATAACGGAATCTGATTCAAACCCAATCGAAATTGAAGTTCAAGTATGCGACCAAGAAATAATTACGAATTCTACTGCTTATCTGTAATGGGCATTTTAATCACCTCTAGAAATGATATTTCATAACTCTCACCATCTGTATTCTGTATCGTTAAAGACCCACTAATTTTTCGGAAATATTTCAGTGACAATATATATTATAACGTGAATTCTTGCCTATTTATATCTGCCTATATGTCATGCTAGGGAGTTACGCCGTGCATAAGTTAAATTTGAGCCAGTAGAGAGACGTCAAAAGCTCCGTTAAGTTCTCTTAGACCATATGAAACGCTATTAGTAACATTTCCAATGATTATCTGCATTTTTCTCTAAATAGAACTATCGGGAACGTTCACCGATTTCCAAAACTATATATCAATAGTGTTGACTACATGAAGGCGTAACTACCATTGAAGTGTTCAATGTTATTGTTTGAAAACAATATGATATACGATATATATATATAGGCATCATGACAATCATGTTCACTAACAATTTACTAATTACAAATACTGCCTCGTTTCTGAACCACTGGCCTGTGCTTGATTAAAGTATGTACACGATACCAAAAATCAGAGACCATTGTGAAATCTTCCGTTGGGGGGTTATGTGAATCGACTTTTTGAAAACCTTTCAATTTACGAATGTTGAACGCAGCACAAGAACTGGCATCAAACTATTCGATTTCAATAGTAACGAACTACATCCACGTAATACTCACACTTTCAACTTGAACATGCAACATAAATATGAATGACCGCAACGCTCAAATCATGTAAATAACAGGTTCAATGAGGGTACTGACGTCACAGAGTGTTCCTGATTTCAAACGAATTCTAGGAATTCTATTTCATGTTTTCCGGGAGTATTTTTTACTTTTGAAATCTTTTGGATATTGATTGTTAAAATCATCTATCGTTTAACACATTTCAAACAGGATATTATTTGAAACTTTTTTAGAGAACAATTACCCTAACACCAAACTGTTATTTTTGCACTCGACGAGCGTTTCGCTAACAAGGTTAGCATCTTCAGGAGAAGAAAATTGATACTGAATCTAAAGCTAGGGTTAGTTGTTTATATACCTAAAGTTATTTGGTCCGATATGGACTTTGATTGTTATTGTTAATTATTCTAATTAATTTCTCGATAATGAACTTATTACGTGCAAGTTCCGTTATCTGATAGTATTGATTATTCTGATTACTTCCTGAAAAATAAATTGAAAAGCGGGCTGAAAGGGATAGATCCCTCGTCACCATTCATGCTTTTTTTACATTTTGCTATTTCGAGACTCTCACATACATCGAGTAGTCTTGTGTCATGCACATGCTTGATCAGTTTCAGATTGCTTTCACCAATTTTGTGGTCATTGTCTAGAGTCTAGAGCATGTTGGGCGACACTCGATTTTTCTACCCTTCCATATTTTATGTGTGCAAAATGCTCTTTGAAACGGGTTTTAATAGCTCGTCGGCTCTGGCCGATGTACTTGTTGCAATCTCAACAACTGATCTCGTTAATTCCCGATTTCTCTGAGTTTTCTAGTTTATCTTTTGGGTTACCAAGAAGCTGTTGTAATTTGTAAGAAGTTTCATATGCAACTTTCATATTCACTTTGTCAGATATCTGTTGAAGTCCTCTAGTGTATTGAGGTTCATATGGGATTCCTATATATATATATATATATATATATATATATATATATATATATATATATATATATATATATATATATATATATATATATATATATATATATATATATATATATATATATATATAAATGAGAGATTGTGTCGGGTTTCGCAGTCTGAGGAATAAAGTGTACTCGTTATTTCAGTTCAAGCTTTCGAGTCTGTTTGGCTCTTCTTCAGGAACGCTATACAATCAAAAATCAATTCTTAAATATCTAAATTACAGTATAAGGGAATTAACTTACGAAATGTGAGATTAAAATAAGAAGCTGCAAATTCTATATTTATCCATCACACTTGTATATCTTGTAATATTGTATAAAACTAGTAAAATATATATATATATATAAAATTGGGTAGAAGGGGTTTAGAGTTCTCAATCGTTAAAATATACTGATATAAGTGACATTGGCAATGATTGATATGTATCGGGACACTGACATAAAACTACTGGTTTTTGAATAATCTATATGAAAACGAAGTTGAAAATAGTATATGAACCTTGCTGAATTTTATGAAAATGAAATTTGATGTTTCTCAAATTGAATTTGTACGAAAATTAGTGAATTATTTGAAATCTGTTGTTATTGTCTAGATGGAGTAAGTAAGTATATATTACGTTGAGACTTTCTATGTCTCTTCTTGAATTTATACAATCAGAATGTTTGAAAATATTAGTCATTTCTGATTGTATAAATTCAAGAAGAGACATAGAAAGTCTCAACGTAATATAATATACTTACTTACTCCATCTAGACAATAATAACAGATTTCAAATAATTCACTAATTTTCGTACAAATTCAATTTGAGAAACATCAAATTTCATTTTCATAAAATTCAGCAAGGTTCATATACTATTTTCAACTTCGTTTTCATATAGATTATTCAAAAACCAGTAGTTTTATGTCAGTGTCCCGATACATATCAATCATTGCCAATGTCACTTATATCAGTATATTTTAACGATTGAGAACTCTAAACCCCTTCTACCCAATTTTATATATATATTTTACTAGTTTTATACAATATCACAAGATATACAAGTGTGATGGATAAATATAGAATTTGCAGCTTCTTATTTTAATCTCACATTTCGTAAGTTAATTTCCTTATACTGTAATTTAGATATTTAAGAATTGATTTTTGATTGTATAGCGTTCCTGAAGAAGAGCCAAATAGACTCGAAAGCTTGAACTGAAATAAAGAGTACACTTTATTCCTCAGACTGCGAAACCCGACACAATCTCTCATTTCATAATCTGTTCAGTCGATTCAAATCTCTACCTTTATATATATATATATATATATATATATATATATATATATTTATATATATATATATATATATATATATATATATATATATACTTTTCGTTTCTTTCATCTTTTTAAAAAGTCGAATATTTACGAAGTGTTTTCCTAAGTTGACATTTTCTAATTATCTTATCTCTGGGTTGAAACCGTTCACTTCAGCTATATTACGATCATCAGGATATTATTTTTTCGTGAATATCCCTATTCTCGATATTTTGCTTCGCGTGAGTAATATCGAAGACAAAGTTGTTCGCAACATTATTGATGAAAGCAATCTGAGACTGATTAAGATGTTCATGAATGCTACTCGATTCATTCGATAGTCTAGAAATGGCAAATTGAAAGAATAGTATGAATGATGACAAAGGGCCTATCTGTTTCAGCCCGTTTTTAAGTTCAATGTTGAGCAATAAATCAGAATGAGTAGTAACAACAGACCAAGTCCATATTCGACCAAGAAACTTACTGCAGGTAGTTTGGGCACTACCTCAGATTGTAAAGTATATAAATAGCTAGTACTAGTCTTTACATTCAGTATCAATTTTCTTCCCCTGTTAGCGAAACGCGCGTCGAGTGCAAAAATATCAGTTTGGTGTTAGTGTAATTGATCTCTAGAAAAAATTTAAAATAATATCCTGTTAGAAATGTGTTAAACGATAAACGATTTTAACAATGTATTTCTATACTTTCTCTTTATCAATCACTTTTTTGAGTGCACCCAGAAGGTTGAGCCTTGTACGGAAAAGGGTCGGTTGAATGAAATTCAGGACAGGTCTTCGGGGTCAAGATCAAAATAAGTTCAAAAAACACATATTGACCGAAGTCATCCAAACTTTGTTATTACTGCTCAATTGAAATCTGGTTGAAATCCTTTAGAGTTTTCAATGAGAATAATCAATTTATTTCTTCTTGCTTATAGAAACCAAATCTTCAGTTTGAAAGTTGAATTTTTTTTTGGAGTTCACTAACAAGGTTAACATCTTCAGGAGAAAAAAATTGATACTAAATCTATAGCTCAGGTTTAGCTGTTTTCATACTTAACAATTTGCTGGTAGTGCAGCCTGCGTCGTTTTTTGGTCCGATATGGACTCCTTTAAAGAAAGATAAGTACGACAGAGGAAAAAAAAGAATTTAGGGAAAATCTTCATGAATCTTCGGCTAAACAATAAAATGAAAGAAGTAAAATGTTTATAGTAATCCTATATGAACCTCAAAACACTGGATGAACTGGATAAAACGACAAAGTAAATATGAAATTTACATGTAAAACTTCTAATAAATTACAACAGCACATTGATAATCCATAAGATAAATTAGAAAACAAAGAAAAAGACTTTACGAAATCAGTTGTCAAGATTGCAACAATATATTCATTGTCCAGATCTGGCCAGCTGTTAAAATCCGTTCCAAGGAGAACTTTGCACCCATGAGATACGGAACAATTCTGGACAATTACCACAAAATTGGTGAAAGCAATCCTGAACTGATCAATCATGTGCAAGACAAGAGGCTACTCGTCGCATGTGAGTCTAGAAATGACAATTTGTGAAAATTGAATGAAAGGTGACAAAGGAGCTATCCTCTTCAGCTCGCTTTTCAGTTTATGATTGGAAAATTAATTAGAACAATCAGTGTAGTAACAAAATAATCAGTAGCAACAGACGAAGTAGCTGCACTACCTGCAAATTGTTGAGTAATGAAATTGTTAAGTATATGAACAGTCTTTAGATTTAGTTAAAACTTTTCGTAGAGATCGATTACCCTAACACGAAACTGATATTTTTGCAATCGACGCGCGTTTTGCCAACAAGGATAAATCTATTTTCTTCTCCTGAAGATGCTAACTTCGAAACGCGCGTCGAGTGCAAAAATATCAGTTTGGTGTTAGGGTAATTGATCTGTACAAAAAGTTTCAATCTTCTTGCTGTTAAATTTCCGATCAAGTAAAAATTGGAATACGATTAAAAACACATCTGACTGAATCAGCAGTCTGAAGTTAACTGATTTGCATATAATCATACATAATGCAATGTCATTTGAATGTGAAGCTTTTGCTTGCGTAAACATTTGAATGTGACCCGGTCAATAACTTGAAATCATGATTAGATAGGATATATCATCAATTTTTACTACCTATTTTTGCTATCTACCACATATTTTGGTTCACATGATTATCAATTATGTATTTTATCCTATCCAGTGAATCATAGGAAATTGATTAACGCCATGCTTTTGTTTATGCAAACTAAACAAACAAATCAGTTCAACACCACCAAATATTTCACCTAAGTGATTTATTCGAATCTAGGCCAAGATGTCATTAGGGAAGTTGTTTGTCTAAATAGGGGTTGCCTATGATAGATTACAAGGAAGTAACTGGATACACAACGCGTAGGGCCTTTGAAAAAACGTACGAATGTGTTCCATCTTGCTTCGACTCGACTTGTGGCATATACTTTCTCTTTCTTCGGGGTGAATTAGTGCTAGTTGTTCGAAAAGGAATGCGTATCGGCTTGCATAGCTTCGAAACATTAACAGAGTACCTATATATGTTTCTGTTTACGGCCTTTTTGGGTGGCATTTTGTCTCCTCACAGCTTGAGATCGGGAAACTATAATGTAAGTCCTATTTTTGGAATTGAGTTCATATAATCGATGATTCACTACGGAGCCGTTTTTCGATTCTCAAAAATAGTAAGTATATTGTTGAAACTACCTAATATTTAACATTATTATCAATATATGAAATACTTATTAACATATTATTTAACAGTCCTCAAGAACTTTCTCTAGGAATCTTCAATTAACCATTATTATTAACATAGTTATTTTTTTTGGAAACATATTTTATACCAGTCTCAAGTCGTTGTTTATGGTCCTTGTTTTTTCGACGAAATAATCTCCGTTAATTTTTTTTAACTCTGTCCGGTGTCTATATGCTCTCAAATAACATATATCTCAATCTAAAAATATACATCACAATGAAACTTACGTTGTTTTTCCTTGACCAAGAAAAAATCAAGAGAGAACGATTGAAGTTTTTCAATTTTCGCTCAAAATTCTCTCAGTGCAAGAATATTTCGATTTTCAATAGTTTATGTTTGTATTTTTATTCCCGAGTCACCAATTACCGTGTGGCCATAAAGTTCATTTCATGATCTGCGTTTTTTTCCACATGAAAAGAAAGCCCTGTAATCTTCAAAGAACACCCCATGGATCAAGGGACAAGAGAAACGAATTAACATTCCCTTTGAATTTCCCAAGTTTGTGAGCCTCAGGAATCACCTCTCTCGGCCAAGGAGTTCCAAATTTCAGCTGTTCTCTATCTGAGCCTTGTAGGTCATTAGAAGAGTTCAGGAAGTGAAATATTTCTTCGCACGGAATAGAAATCCAAGCTTCTAGGAAGTTCCCTAGCGATCGATCTCACATGGTTGTCCCATGAGAGATTACTACTGATCGTAGTTCCTAGCTTCGAAATACTTGACTTTTGTAGGAATAGTTACTCCTGACATCTCAATACCAGATGAAGATAGAGCGGTATGAAAGCGCAGAGCATTGCAACGTTTAAGTTATGACTGGACATTTCGATTTCGTAAGGCGTATTTATCGGAGAAAAATCATCAGTATCAGTTGGCGCACTACCTACCGTGATTTTAGTTTTAGTTATTCGTGATTTTCCCAGAATGGGATTCTTAATTCTATTGAGACTCAACGCTTCTTCTATTCTGTTGAAATTTTCCGTGTGTTTATGAACCTCAATCGCCTCCCGTACCAGTCGGCTATAGTAACCCTGGTTGGGGGCAATCAGTTTCGCATTTTCAAACAAAATCCTGTGGTTTCCCTCACTGAATGCGTGTTCCGCCACAGCCGACTTGTCAGTTTGCCCTAGCCTGCAGTTTCTTTCATGCTCTTTGAGCCTTGTTCCCATGGATCTTTTGGTGGTACCGATGGTTACCTTCCCACAGGTGCACGGTATGCGATAAAACCCTGCTGCTGACCGTGAGTCTCTTTTATCTTTAGCCGACCTGAGGCTTTAGATGTTCTTGGTCGGTTCGAAAACCGTTTTTATGTTGAATTTCCCCAAGAGTTTTCCAATTCTGTCCATGACCCCCAGGATATATGGAAGATATGCATTTGTAACTATCTGAGAGTCCTCCCTGTTTTGAACCGTGGAACTCTTCAGTTCCATGGCCTTGATGATCTCGGGTACACTGTATCCATTTGACGTTCCGTTAGAGTAGATATGACCCCTCTCTTTTGGCTGGGATGGTGGACCGTTAGTGCGGGCAGGTACCTATCCGTGTGCGTGGGTTTTCGGTATACTTTGTGGGTTAGTCTAGCACCACATCGTTCAATCAGAACATCTAGGGGGTGGGGTTTTGAGCATTCAGGTTGTCTAGAAAAAGGTTTAGAGTGTCCCTTCTATGTTTCCAGACGACGAAGGTATCATCCACGTCACGTAGCCACAAGGTCGGCTTCAAATCAAAGGCGTCGATTGCTTTTTCTTCGAAACGTTCCATGAAGAAGTTGGCTATCACTGGGCTCAGTGGATTCCCATCACCACTCCATCTAATTGTTCATAGAAGTTTCGCCTCCATTGAAAGTAACTCTCCGTAAGACATGCTGTAAAAAGTCCGACGATATCACTTGGGAACAAGCAGGCTATCTCCCTCAGAGAGTCTTCCAGTGGGACGTTGGTAAACAAGGAGACAACATCGAAGCTAACCATAATATCTGTAGGTTCCGGAGTCAAGCCTCTAATTTCACCAATCCAAGGCCCGTCGCGATATATAGGCAGGCGAATTGTTGTTTTAGACTATACAGAGTGGTCCAACGAAAGTATACACCTAGGTTTTCTCTTTTGAAATTGCGAGCAAAAATGCTCGGTTTTTATTGTGGTGGGAAAACATTTTGAAAATATTCTTTAACATATGCGTTGAACTCTTTAGCGAGGAGGTATCACAACCTTTAAATTTCGAATGGAAAGTGGGGTCGAGTGATATATGATGTGAAAAAGCACAAAATTATCTTTCTAATGATACCCTGATAATTGAATTTATTCGAAGAATTAGTGCAAAAATGAGAAGAACATTCACTCAATGATTTTGACAATCAAAACATTTACAGTTGGTAGTACGTATCAATTTCTGTTATTTGCATAGATGCTTCGTGAAAAAAGTTAAAGAATTGGTTTATTGAAACGTTACGTCAACAAAAGTTGAAAATGTGATTCATTGATTCCAAAAAATATTATAGATTTTGTTTGAATTTTTTCTAAACGGATTTTTTTCTGTTCGTTTTTTTTGGGTTCTTAAACTACCACAATCTGAAAAAATTTATCGCAGCAACTTATCGGGGTAGATTGAAAATCTGCCCTTGCACACTTTTATAGTTACTCCAATATTAATTCTTATTTTTTCAGATTGTGGTAGTTTGAGAGCCGAAAAAGCTAGAAGAAAGAGGAACCAGGTATCGACAAACTCCCCAAATAACTTGGAAACATACGAATTTTCATTTTATGGGGATGAATGTCTTCAAACAAGCGAAAAGTCAGTCTAGCAAATTTTTTATTTTTGAAAACGAAAGGTAACAATTTAACCTAGCTCTGGAATGGAAAAAAACATGTTTTATTGTGGAGTTGCGGTTATTTTCAAAGAAACCAAGCTGAATCAGTGACAGGACACGTTTACCTGAAATATTTTGATACGCTCATCTGCAATTTTTTCTAAAGAAAAAAGCAAACAATAAATGAAGAATTTGATTGTAATAGAAAATAACAACTTGAAATATTGCTATCGTTAAAATGAAGTAGTTCACAAATGTCTGTAGTTTTTTTTGATTCTCGAATTACAAAACATATTTTTATTTTTAGGTGAAATGAATAAGGTATCATTGGAAAGATAATTTCGTACTTTTTCTCTTCGTAGTTTTTTTGGGTTTTTAACCTATCAAAGTATGAAAAAATAAGAATCACTTGTATAGTATCCAATATTAATTCTTATTTTTTCAGATTGTGGTAGGTCGAGAACCCAAAAAACTGCAAATAAATAATCCATCCACCACAAAAAATGATGCTCAAATTGTTGTGTACCTTTTCACAAGATATATCACTCGACCATTTGAAATTTTGAGGTTGTGGATTCAAAGGCAGAGCTTAAGAATATGTGCAAAATGTGTCCCCTTCGAAAAGGAATCTTCCATAGTATTTTATGAACAAGTTGTTGTTCGAAAAATGAAATGAATTTCGAAATGAACTGAATTTTGGGACCAAAAACCTGCAGGCCATCTAAAAATGAATTTGGAGCTCCTCAACCTTAGATGTTGAACTGGGAAAATATAATAATACAACGAATAACTATCATATAATTTATTTCATGAATTTTAATATAAATAAATATATTTACTCTTAAATATTTTGAACATTTTTGGTATCATTTTTGGCATATAATAATTTGTTCATAATAAAATATACATATTCAGTTCTATATGAGGCCTCGTTCAGTTATTTACTACTTGTTTCTTTTTCATACAATTACAAAGAGATATCCATTCAAATTTATTGACCCAAGATATGAAAAAAATTCTTTTGTAGTCCCAGACAATAATGACAGTTATGATCTCTCTAAATAGATTCCAGAGACACTTAGGTGATATTGAACCCTGGGGTAGAAAAAACCTGATTGATATAATTTCAACCAACGTCAGAAATAGATATAGGTATTATCTACGTAAGACTTGTCAATAAAGTTGACATCATTAATAGATTATTAGACTTGATATGTTCCAAATAACCAAACGATCCTTCTTCATTTAATATTGCACGTAACTACTATATCATTTTTTTTATGCAGCACATATTTTGGGTTCTGTCTTTTCAGACATTTAACCAAAATATTAGTATTTTTGCTACGACGTCAGGTTCATTGGCTGAACTCCAACTCATCTGACAGTTAGGCATCTTCAAGACACTTTTAGTTCCGAAAATGTTAAAGCCTTTCATTTCAGCCTTTGTCAGATTTTAATCTGTCAATGCCAGATTAAAATATGTCAATGACAAATTAAAATCTGTCAATAATAGATTTCAATCTATCAATATGCCATTGACAGTTTTTAATATTCCAATACTCCACTGACAGATTATAATCTGTCATTAACAGGTTTAAATCTGACATCGACAGATTTTAATCTGGCAAATTGAAATCTGTCAATGGCATATTGACAAATTGAAATCTGTCATTGACAAATTTTAATCTGTTATTGACAGATTTTAATCTGGCCTTGACAGATTATAATCTGTTGTTGACAGATTTTAATCTGTTATTGACAGATTTCAATCTGGCCTTGACAGATTTTAATCTGTTATTGACAGATTTTAATTTGGCCTTGACAGATCATAATCTGTCGTTGGCAGATTTCAATCTGTCATTGACAAATTTCAATTTGTCAATTAGCCACTGACAGATTTCAATCTGCCAGATTAAAATCTGTCGATGTCAGATTAAAACCTGTTAATGATTGAAATCTGTCAATACCAGATTAAAATATGTCAATAACAGATTGAAATCTGTCAATGACAGATTTCAATTTGTCAATATGCCATTGACAGATTTTATTTTGAAATTGACAGATTTCAATCTGACATTGACAGATTATAATCTGCCCATGGTAGATTTAATCTGGCATTGTCACATCAAAATTTGTCAATGGAGATATTTTTTATTTCCACAGAGATCCTAATACGCCGTCGTACATATCATATATTTACACGGTCACCAATCATCAAATCGGCAACTTTGGTTTCGATACACTAGCACTACGTTTCTATCACATTTCGGGTATCCTCATCTCGGAGCGAAGTCATATCCGTTCTGATGCAGGCCCGTACTCCTGAAATTGCCGTTATTCCCATAAAATCCAGCGTAGTTCCCGTACATCGTTCGTCCGAAGTTAGCTGCTCGCATCCCCTTCTCGTTGCTGTATACAGGGTTGTAGTTGTGCAACAGGTTGTGAGAATGATAGACAGGTCCGTAATTACATATATCGGTGGAATAGGGTTGCGCTATCGAGCCCAACCCTGCGGTCAAGAGATTCGACTGGAGTAGGGACGATGTTGATGATTGGGTTGTGTTCTGATAACGGTTTTGGAAAATCATGGAGGAGTGGGAGGTGTGAGATGCAGTGTCGGACTGGTGGGGGATCTGATCCTGTGTGTCGTCATCTGTAAAATGAAAACATTCCATTTTATATATTGAAATGAAAAAATATAAGGAAATTCGGTGAGTGTGATCACAGATATGTGGACAGAGCTGTAGTGATATCAGATTTTGGAATTGTATACACATTATTGACAAATATTTTTTCTACAAGAGCAAAAAAGCAAAAATTTTGTCAGTCACAACACTACCTTGTCAAAAACCAATTTTTTGACCTCTTTCGGTCAAGTTGCTGACGAAGCAGTGAAAAACCGAAATCTGACTTCGCTGGAAAAGATTTTAGCCTCTGCAATTGACTTGCAGAATATTAAAATTGACAATAATCAATTTGTTGATATGTATTTAATAATAAATATTTCTTTATGTTAACTTTTGAGGTTTTTCCGCGCGCTAGTAGAAAAAATACTGTACCTTACACGTGTGTAAAGTGACTTTTCCACGCTTGTTGAGTAAACCACTATTTTCGGTATAAATATCAGGAGAGTCAATTCAAAACAGTTAAAGTCTGTGAGTGCTGTGGTTGACAATTATATTTTGGCCAAGTTGTATAAGGACACAGTTTTCTATCAATATTTGGTATTTCTTTTAATGACATTTTATTCCTGTTTTTTCATATCTATCCAAAACAACTATTCAATTTTAGATTGAATTTTAGTCTAGCTCTCGTCGTTTGACAAGAACACAGAACGGAAAGAAATAACAGAAACTCAGCGGAGATAAAAATTTCGCATTGAACAGATAAGAAGTAATTTTTAAGGGAATATTGAATTTGTTTCAGTTGGAACCGACTTCTATTGCAGTGGTAAAAGCTTCATTTAGGGAATCCGTTTCCATTTTCAAGCTCTTGAAAAATTTCACTTTACGTATTGGACCAAGGATAGATTATAAATAGATAATAATAAGAAATTTAAGCTTTTTTATTTTCAGGGGATGGAAAATACCAAAAATGTATTTCCTGACATATCCACTTCCCCAAAAACCATTTAGAAAATATTTACATGAACATTTCTCTGTGAATGATACTCTATACTCAATTCCCAATTTTTCAAACGTGAAAATGTCAATGAGGTTCACAAAACACATAATCTATTCTCACAATAAACTCCTTTCTTGTATAGAATTGTCTGATTGATTTTGCGTTTTTTATTCCATGTAGTTTGGAAATAATTTCTCAGTTGGAATAAATTTGCATTGTGTTTCTACTGATCTGGACCAGAATTCGCAACGACATGGCCACTTGGCAACACAGGACTGTCATCTCCACTGCAAGAGTGCCGGTACCTGGCGGATTTTTTGCAGACACCAGCAGTATATTGCCACCTTAGTACGTGTATATCATTCGAAGCTAACCGGGCATAGCCGGCTCAGGAAACATATGAACAACATGGGTCTGACAGAAGAAACCCAAAGGTTCTGTCGAGAAGAGGAAGAAACCACACCAAATGTCAATTGAAACTGATAACAGTCTTGTCACGAATTGAATGTTGCTGAAATGTGTGAAGATTCTGCTGAAAGTATTCAGTAGTTTA
Source organism: Zygogramma bicolorata (assembly GCA_032362365.1). Taxonomy (NCBI): domain Eukaryota; kingdom Metazoa; phylum Arthropoda; class Insecta; order Coleoptera; family Chrysomelidae; genus Zygogramma; species Zygogramma bicolorata. Next base: position 129,350 of record JAVJAQ010004463.1, on the reverse strand, counting down.
TCCAATATTCCACTGAAGAAATCAGGAGATAATTTTCCCTTAGTGAAACAAGATCTTGTTTGGGTTGGAATAAAATATAATCCTAGTTAGTTAGATTTTGTCCACAAATATCTCTCTATTTGGCTTTGTGTAGATGTAGATATTCCTATATTTGCTATCTATTCGAATCAATTTTCATATGCTTGGTATACAAATTGAGCAAGAAAAATTGATTCCTATGTAACCCGTCGTGCCATGTAGACAGGAAAGCAGCTTAGATTGAATTTTTCTTCTTTGTTGCAAATGAATCAAACGTCTTTTGAATGATATACACGTACCTATCAAAAGAGAGTGTCTCTTATTTTTGTATTTTACTTTTTTTATAGAAGTTGTAATTTATATTGTTTCATTCGGAGGAGAAATGCAAAAATAATTCATCAAACTTCATTCTCTCCACAAAATACCCAAATACCTAATGTACGTTTCATTACTTGAAACCTCTTCCAACCCAGTATATTATGTCAATTGATTGCTTTCAAATATTTGAACATAAAATCAATTTCGGTTTACACAAAAACTAAACAAACAACGAACTGTCCCGCTTCATTCAAATTTTCCAAATATTTGTGATTCGTTTCCTGAGAATGAAGCCCTTATTATGAAAATTTATAATCCATTCCAGACCGTTAAAATGGAAAGCTTTATTTACACTGTCAAATCGACAAGAACACATGTATCGACCCACTATATTGAAACGATCTCTTTTTATTGGCTTCCGAGTATACTCAAATGAAATTTACGATTGGAAACATTTAACATTATTTTCAGACAGGAATGAGAAAAAGTCCTTTGTGACTCTTGTTTAACATTTTGTGGCCGATCTGAGTAATTTATGAAGTTAGTGAGGAGCCATGTGCTGATGAAATTATAAACAAAATCAAAGTTAACTACCAACAGACTTCGGTGCACTGTTTACGCAATCTTAAAACGTGAACCCTTTACCATTTTACGACTACCGATCTGTAAACACTGGGTAATTGTGTTTAACTTTGGGTTGTTACCAATAAGTAGTCTGTAAATAAATTCTTGTATTGGTGCTCAACTATTCGAAACATGTGGTTCATTTGTATAATACCAATTCCATAATTTTATGAGAAAATATTTTGAAACAAGCTGGTTGAGATGGTTTTAATGTAGATTTCCATCAAGGAGATTTATTTTCAGAGATTCAGAGATTGGAATGCTTTTGATATGATCTGCTTATTTGGAAACCACTTTCAATGGTTACGTGGTTTGACCTTTCTTAGAGTTGATACTTGTATCATATTACTTACATAAAGACAAACTCAGTCAAACACTTTTTAGTTATTAATGTACTGGTATAACTAGTATATTTTGATATTGAATACCACCAAGGTACAAAAGTAACTATGTTAAAAATTCAGGTTAGTACTGTTAGTAACTGCTTACTTTCGGACCACAGACCAAGAAAAAAATTTTAAAACATGGATAAGTGTATTCAATGGAATTCATTTCTAAGAAAATGTTGTTTGTAGATGGGAACACTCTAGACAAAGAACTTCCCAATTTCTTTAGTCATTGGACTGAAAAGTTGTAATTTCAATTGTTTTATTTGATGTTGATATCCAACAATAATTTTCACTATGGTTGGCAATCAGTTTAGCCTCTGAGATGCCACTAAAATTATTCCAGACCCAATTATATCAAAAGGAGCTCTCAATTACTGCAATCAAACTTACCCAGCTCGATCATAATAGGCGGAATATCTTCCGAGTAATTAATTCAAAAATGCTCATCGCGCGTTCTACTGTTTTGCTAACCTCGAATTTCTATGACGATTTACCTTTTAGAGTTTCGTAGAAAAAAATGCTTATAATTCTGTTGGAAAGTGATGAAGAAGGATATATAGAATGAGTATATTGTGCTGATAGAAAGAAGAAGGAATTTCGAGCGGAATTGGCCGAATAAACAAACATAAATGTCAACCCTGAAAACCCTGTTTTCCTGTCTTTGGGGGGGCATATCTCCGAAACTAGTTGCGAGCCCCAAAAATTTTATTAGAACTTTTTGTTCAGGAGGCCAAAATACGTAAGTTCCACCAAATTTTTTTTAATTTCACGATGGAGCCCGCTTAACGGATAATTACCAAAGATTCAAATCGGAAAATGAAGTGTTGGACCTAATATTTCTTTCGGTCAAACCCTATGAATAGAGAAATATTTTTGAAAAACTACCCCAGTATTTTTGAAAATTGAAAATGATTTAAATCATCTTTTGGATAATAAGTCCAAAAAATGATTTAAACAGAAAATAGCTCACCTTTCGTTCCTACATTATTCGGGGTTGATCTAGATGTCGGCCTAGTCCTCTGCACAGGATTCGACTGACTCACTATTTCACTACTGAAACAACAAAATATGTCAGAATTGTCTTGCATGTGACACACGAATATAAAGCAAAGTAATTTTTTAAAGTATAAAGGTCAGTTCCATCTCTCCCAGATAATTTTGATTTAAAAAGAAATTGACCCTTAAGACAAGTACAAGATGAATAAAAACCCTGGTGTGTTGACTTATACCTAATAGATTGTTAGCAAATTTTCTCGACTTTTCGCTATCTTGATTTTGATCAATTTTAACTGAAGAGGTGCCTTCGAAAGTTTGCCAGCAGAGGCACACCTTACGTTTCTTTAATTTTATCTGTGATGCCATGATATCCGTCTGCTCAACGGCCATTCGATTATTTAGAGATTTATAGGTTATGTTCATTTCATGGTCTCATGTTTTGCATGCAATTCCTTGCTTTCCCGCGAAATGCTAGAAATTATGTAGTCATCACATTTCGACTGATTATTAGGTATTCCTTTTGCTTTCAATTTGATGATAAATAAATCAAAAACTCAGTGATTGTGATGTTATTTTAAATCTTCCGAAACAATAGTTGTGAGTGAAACTGGAAAGTATTGATATCTTATCTTTCTACTTTCTGAGGAACCGAAGATAGGTAAGTACATTTTTCTTCATAGTGATAAGAAAATGCAATTTTAATGTGATTACGAGCCGATGATATGAGGGATATGTAATACCTACACGTTACACGAGCCTTTTATTTTGAGCTTTGTAAATCGGTTCATAATAAAATCAAACAAATACAAGAACAGCAACGATAAACACTTTAAAATAATATAAACAAGAAAAACGTGAAAAGAAACAAGAACTAGGTACAAGATTTTGAATATTGAAGGAACTTTCAAATTCAAATCGAACTGTCAAAAAAATTAATACATTTTCATTGGAAGAACTTGACCTTACGTATTTTGTATACTGATAATTCTATTGGTGAACGAAAGATCCCGCGAGAGTTTATCCAATGAGACCGCCGGTATCGAAAATCGCTCGTAAGTTGCCGCCTCAATGAAAATGTACCCTTAGAAAATCGCATTCGTATCACCACCTCAACACCACCTACCGTCAAAAAATGTAAGTTTACTCTTCGATTTCTCAGGTCGAGAGGAATTGGCTAAACAAAAGCATATCGGTCAACGCACCAGGATTTTTATTCATCTTGAACAAGTGGGTTGCAGTTCTATGCTAGCTTTATGCGCCGATTGTCTGATATTAGGAGGTGTACTATCCATTTTTCAGTTATTTACTGAATATTCTGAATAATCTGCCACAATACTTCGAGTTGCGATCAATAAGTAATTATTGAACAAATCAATTTGATTTCAAATTTTCATGATGTCAAATTCATGGGACGGATTACTGGCGTGGCCAACCTCACGTTACCGTGATATTAACGTTTGAATAAACCAAGTTCAATTCAATAGTGAGAATTTTAAGATAGTGTGGATGAATGAATTTATTTTTTGTAGGGTACCAGAGGTATGGCTGAATATTGACGAAGTCAGTAGACAAATAAGTATGATTATCAAATGTTCAGAAATATTTTTGGTTATTCGTAGTATTGATGGATTAATTGGCATCAGATATTGTGAAAAAAATGCGGTAAAAAAGTATAACTCCATCTGAATACATGGGTGAAACTACTATGATGATAAGTTAAATTATACTATTTTGCTAATTTGATCGAATAATATAAACAAAATTCCAAATCATTCGAGGCATTTATAAAAAATAGGTTTTTTAGTGATTTAAAATACCTATCGAAAACGCAAAGATATCACTTCCAAATATCAAGTACACAGAAAGAAACCATAGGCCAAGGATCTTATACTCATATCGCCTGAAAAAATAAATAATTGCCGGATATATAAACTACATTCACTGAATTCAATCATTTAGTTCAGTAAAAAACATTTTCAAGCATTACTCGCATGACCGGCACAGCTCTACTTTTCAACCAATAAGATGCCTCAATTTTAACTAGTTACCTTGGCAACTGAAAAAAAAATTCCGGAAATGTTTTCGAGGCTCCACGATATTTAAGTGGGAAATTTTTGACAATTCCTAAAATAAACTTATGATCTTCATCTACAACCCTTATAAATGAAGTGGATGTACCTGTGAATAATGCGGGATACATTTCTATCAACTTTAGTTACCTGAAATTATGAAAGGGGCGATAGACTGAACTTGTACCAAACTGAGTTTTAGCACTTGGTGTAACTCAAGTTGGTAATTTTTTTCATTGAACGAAATATATTTCTACCACCCTAAGTTAACTAAAATTACCAAAGGGCAATAGACTGAGCTGGTACCCATATGATTTTTTTAAACTTGTAATCAATAAGCTTTCTGACAGAACCGGTTAAACAAAATTACAAATCAACATATGTCAAAAACAGCAATACCCTGACCAACTTGACAATCAGAGAAATTAATTTGAAATTTCTGGTTGGATTGATAATTTTTTCTCCAAATTATAGTGTGAAATTTTTTAACCGAATACCACGCAAGCTCTAATTATTCCTTGAAATAATTTAATTTCTTGTGATATCATAATTGAAAATTGATTACAAATCGTTTTATACATGTTTTTTTATTTTTTTATTTCACTGTGTACATTCTCACATTATATTGCAAATATCATAAAAGCATATGCTTCATGGCACATTTCTATTGCCGATGTTCATATATAGTTTTGCAATAACATTCCTATGAACTATTTTTTGTTTTGTTTGTGAAAAATACAAGAACTTACCTCGGTCGATAGCCATTTGAGCAAAATTGCATTTTGTTCAATAAACTGCATTTATTATTATATTACAAGAACTCAGATAAAAAACAGGATAACCCATGGGCAACCGTCTCAAATTGTATTCTCACAGTTTATTTACCAATTAATGAGTACATGTTGAACAAATGTTATTATTATTATTTTTCATAAGATGAATTGCGGAAATATCAAGGATGTTGCCAATGAAAGACCAAATAAAAACGGGCGCGAATTTCAAAATTCAGTACAAAATGTCTAACGCAGTTATATCACTTGAGTTTTTATCTTATACCAGCTTTATAACTGAGCTTTATATCTGAATATTTGGATCACGAGCAACCTAACTCAGATTGCGGACAGAAATAAGATTGAACACTAAAACTTCAAGAATGCATTAATTCACCGGACTTTATCGTATGATCCCACAAACTGCAGCTCAATAAACCAAATCCGCCGGGCGTTAATTCATTTCTAATTTCGACCAGAAGCCTGGAATAAGAATCCAAGGGATATAATTTGAAAAGTTACTGAAGCTCGAACTAATAAAGTCACTCGTAAATACTTTGGGATGGCGGTCTTTCTAATAATTTGAGGTAATTTGCTCGTAAACACCATAAAACAGTTCGTCTTGGTAAATTATTTGACAGCCTGAGCCCACTGAGACATCTTAAATCCATTTGAAATCCGACTTAAGACATTTTACACGGCTTGCTTTGAGTTGTGGAAAACAAACGCTGGGCGGTGTATTTTTAGACAAATTAGACGCCAATGATATTTATTGTCATCATTGTTCTGCGGTTATTTATTGGCTGGGAGTATTTGGCGGATATGTCACTATGCATGTCAAAATAGTTTGAATCCGCCCGTCAGAAGTGAGCGGCGTGATGTCAGTACAATTTGAAAGAATATTCGGTTGAATTTTTCGTCGATATACGTTTCTCTTCTGTCAAATTGAAATAATCATAAACGTGATTACGTTCTATTGAACTAATTCACATTTTGAAAGTATTTACCGTTTCCAAATTTGAAAATATAGCAAATCCAATTCTGAAAAAATGTACTTTGTGTGGCTTGCATGGTTGGTGGTCTAATTAATATGTACTATCTGTCTTCAAAATGGGACCCGTCAAAATATAAGTTGACGTTTTTTCCGTATAGTTTCTCTGGGTTAGTAACCTACCAGAATCTGAAAAAGGCAAGATATAATATTGTCGCGTTGAAGATATACAACCTACACTTCCTGTAACAAACATTATACCCCATGTCTCAAGACTGTCTGAAAAGATAAAACGGATCGGAAACAGGTACAATGTTAGAACAATATGATGTTAGAACCACATTACGTTCAATACTGACTACTGACACATACCAAACCAACTAACACAACAGAAAACACAAAAAATTGTTTTTACAAAACGACTTGAAGTGAGAAAGGGTAAGCACAATGGATGGAGATCACACAGTGGAATAGACTGACACTAAGATTATAGCGAGAGACAGCAATGGCAGGAAACGAAAGTTAATGAGAATGCTATGTCATATTTCACACGATTGTCATATTCTCCAAAAAACCTTTATAGAAGCGGAGAATAAAATCCAAATCGGCCATAACTGACCATATCTGTATAAATTATTCAGATACCCTGGGTTTCCAATAATTCCTCTTTTCAAACTGGTCTGTTGAAGTACTGGGAGATGCTTCTGGAATTATGTTGGAACCAGCTCCATAGTTTTCTGATATATCCATAGAAACAACGAAGTAGGCAACCTTCCCGATCCCAATTCTGAGGAAATAATTCTCAAAGCATAGCAACCTGGGGCTAGATTTTTGCTCAGATTGATTGTTTGTATTTTAAATTTGAGTGAATCATCCACGTTGAGACCAAGGAAAGTATGGTTATGTTTACTCTCAATAAGTTCATTGCCTGGCCTGATTTCAGGGAGAGAAAATCGGATGGTGAGTATGTTGGTTTTACGAATATTAAATGATAATGTATTAGAGTCACACCACTCTTTCATCTTGTTGATATCTTCAGTGATAATATCATATAATACCTTTATATTTTTGTTGTGCCATAGTACAGTAGTGTCATCTGCAAAGAGGGTAAAATCACCTGTGACATTCATTAGAGTCGAGTCATTGATATATAAAAAAAATAAAGTTGTACCTAATATCGATCCCTGAGGAACACCACAATTATTAGGTTATTCTGAAGAGTTTTTTCCTTCTCTAACTCTGCCAACGATCTGTCAGATAAGATTCAAACCACTGCAGTGATTTGTTTCTGAAACCATAAAGCTGTTGTTTCCTCAGTAATATTTCATTGATTGACACGATCGAAAGCTTTTGAAAGGTCACAGAAAACTGCGGCGATTGATTCTTCAGCATTGGATTCTGTATGTACCTTTTCAAGAACAGAAAACATAGCGTCATTTTGTTCCTTTTTAAGCTTGGAATCCGAGGAATTGATTATCGTTTAATATGCTGTTGTAAAAAGGGATTTAGCGCCGCATGTGGCTGCAGGAAAGGTGGGCTGAAGTTCTCCGTTGTGTGCCGATTCTGCAACGGCGAATCCTGTGAAGATGTACCAGAAGTTGTCTTCGACAGCGAAAATGAAGAAGAAGACATATAACCTGCCGTAGCACATGTTCACAACGGAGAAGGCCGTGACATTGACAATGACGACGAAGACACAATCAACCGACCCGGACCGACAAGGAAGAAGAAATGAACGAATCAAACTCGGACGAGAGATATAGATCATGCCTACTGGGGATATCACAATTGAAAACAATGCGCTGTTAGCTCTACCCCCTGTTGATGTGACAATGCGTTAGCTTTGGATTTACAAAATGAAATAATTATGTAACGAATAGCAACGAAATAGCAATCATTCAACGAACAGCTGAAAATCAATAATTAGTTAACGAATAGCAACAAATCTTGTCTCACAATGAGAAAGGAGAGGGCTTCGACTATTTTTTAAGAAAAAAAATGTAGATACGAAAATCATAGTGATTTTGACTTCTTTGAATTTAGGATAACATTCTGTCATGGAAATTAACCGTTGAGGTGTTAAATCGGAAAAACAAAGCAACTTTTGCTAGCACCAAGTGATTTCTGAGCCTTGGACTGATATAGTTAACTCCACTTCTAGTGAGGGGAGGTTTCCTGATGTACTGAAAATGTGTAAGGTTTTGCCAATATTCAAGAATAAAAGTTTCCGATCAGATGGTTCCTCTTACAGGCCTATTTCGCTACTTGGTCAGTTTTCTAAGATTATTGAATACTGTTTTTATCAAAGATAATATAATTCCTTTGAATCATTTGGATTATTTTCTTCTAGTCAGAATGCTTAAAGGAGAAATGAATCAGTTGGAGCAATTGATCCACTCATTAAACATGTGCTGGAAATCTTGGAAAACAAACAGCAGACTTCAGGATTGTTTCTCGATTTCAGCAAGGCCTTTACAGTTTTATGGTGAATTGAATTGATTCAAAATTATTGCAAGAGGGCTACTACAAGGCTCTGTTTTGAGACCACTTTTATTTTTGAGCTTCCATAACTGTTATTTTTGCAGACATTACACTAACATCTTGGTCTGCGGGAACTATGATCGAAGTGATTGTCAAAGCTAATGAGGTAACAGGTCAAATATCTGAGTGGTGTTCTATAAATGGCCTGTTGCTAAATTATGCTAAATCTCAAATGCTCAACTTTGTTAGTAAAAAAACAACAATTGATAAAAGCTATTTGGTAAGATTAAATAATGAAACTTTACATCAAGTTAATTGTACTAAATTCTTAGGAGTTGATATTGATAATAAACATTACATTTTCATGTTGATAATGTCAAACAGAAACTCAGTAAACATATATATTTACTTCGTCGGTTAAAACAAACAGTCTCTTTTCATGTTCTCAAGCTTTTATACCAGAGTTCAATTCAGTCAGTAATTTCCAAAGGTCTTGAACAGGGAGGCTTATCAGCCGAAGCTAATGAAGTTTTTGTTATTCAAAAAAAAGTAATAAGAATTCTGGCTGTTGCACCTTCAAGTAAACATTGCAGACCATTATTCTTTCATAATGGTTTATTATCGTTGCCTGGTTTTTATGTCTACCAAATTCTGATATATAGAAAAAATAATATTTCAAATATTCCTAGAAATGAACATTTCACCAGAAATAATTCTCCACTACATCAGTTTTATAGTAGATTTGCAGTATCCGAGATTCAAACCATGTGCTGTGGGTTAAGCTATATAATAAGCTTAGTGAGGACATTAAATCCTCAAATATCAGTGTCTTCAAAATGGAACCCAAGATTTTTTCAAACTGCAAAAAGCATACTACTCCGTGGATGAGTTTCATCTTGAATACCGATTTTATCATATTGAATTTTTTGGATTTGTTTGACCTGTTGAATCAGCCAGTATTCCTCGATGATGTTATGTTCTTTTATTCTAATGGGATTGTGAAAAAAGCTTGTTCGATAAATGTTTTATTGATTGGGTGATTGATAGATTTTATCATATGAGAGACTATTCCCTGAATATCTTGTTGACCCGACTGCAACAATGCTACAAGATTCTGAAGTGGAACAAATTACATATTTACACGAGTATATGAAAAATGACAACGTTCGCCAATCGATTACATGATAAGATCATCAATCATCCTGGCATCCAACCTAAACAATAGAAATAGAAACAGCAGTTTTGGCAAGGCCCGAAAGATTACATTTCCTTTTGAAAGTGTATCGGATAGGTTTGTCATTATACGGCTTGCGTTTATTTTGGTAACTGCCAAGCCGGTGGATTAATAGCCGCAAAGTATTTAACCGCATTCATCTTACAATCTGGCTGTCTTCCCCTTACAAATGATGCCATACCGAACACACATTTACCGAAGTATTTTTTGAGGGGTATGCGTCTCGTTCAGAGACGAATGGCAGTTTTTATCTTTTTCGACCTTTACGTCTGTTCACGTTTCACTCAGAGATTTCGGGATTATGGGAATTGATCCAGACATGTTGCATAGCAATAATTTGTTGGTCAAAAATGATTTAATTTATTTATCCAACACATGACAGTTATAACTGTCGTGTCACATAACACACTAGTGTGTTATAATCCATAACTCACTAGTACGTTATGAATTATAACTCACGTTCATATTCAAAGTGGTGTTATAACTATAACAAACAGAATTCACACTGATATTGAAATTAAAGAAAAATGAATGAATAAATGAAGTTATTATAGAATTCGTTGGCTCATTGGAAACAGACGCTTCCATTTCTGTACAGCTGCTGATAGTACTGGAAGATGCCGACACATTAGAACCTTGTATTTTTTCTGCAATTTGTATTTGATTATGCACCGATTCTTTTGGTCCTTCTGCTACCGTCGAGGACTTTCATCCCCCGTGACGCTCCAAAGTAGTCATGTTAGCCCCTGCATTGGCCAAAAGAGTTGCTTAAGACCTTCTCAGGCAGTGACCGGTGTAGAGCGCTGGTTCCTCCAATGTCAAGAACATTGCAATTTTTGAAGGTATCTTCGACATCTTGTTCATTCCTACAAATCGGCTGGTACACCTCCCATTTTTGTAAAAACCAAAAAAGCGGCTAGAACTGGTATTCTTTGGTCTCAAAGACATGTATTTTTTACATAAATTGATTGGGTTTACAGGAAATCCTTCTTCAAGTATAGTAAAACTTCTCGATTTCTTGGTTTCAGTATCTGGCAAAACTACGTGAAAATATTCCCCTTTGTCTTGAATATTTTTTATTTTCCTATTGTCCAACTCATCGCATCTACAAACACCGTTAATCCTCATCATCTGAGCCACTGTCATCAACAAGTACTCGTCGTCGGGAGCTTCGTTCAAAAACTTCTCATTTTCAGGTCGTTCTAATGTCTTGCACTTCTTTGGTTTGTATTCCTATGATTTGTTCATAATTTGCTTACAATGTATCATGCCCGTGGCAACCAAACAAACTACCTACTTTGAAAAATGTCAAGTTATTCTAACATGTATAGGTTACTGAGACACAAGTAGCCTTGATTCGATCACAAAACTGATTATCATCTCATAATAAAAACAATTTCTTCCACTTTTATAAACAATTGTATGTCACTAGTGTGCTAAGTCACATGAGAATCAATACCATATAAATCTTTCTCGCGTGACTTATTTTCAACATAACACACTAGTACAATAAATAACTATTTTTTCACAAGAGAATGCGGTAAAATTAACAAGAGGTGAAAAATTCCACCCACATTTTCACAAAACTTTCCTGCATATCTTGTATATATTACGTAACGAGGAGGATATGTAGCCTATTACGCATAAGCGTGAGCGTGAGCCGAGTGCAGCAATTCGCGGGTACGCTTATCTAGCCTTATCCTCGAGTTGCGTACTGTACTTTCTCTACTTCCACCATGCTTGTACGGTAATGTCTGCTGGTGTAGTCTAAATGTAGCCTTTGTTATTCAACATTTACAATGATCAACGAGACACTGGATGACAGTAACTAGATAAAACAATTGCTTGCTCAATAGATATAACTAGATGAAGTATCAATCCACAAACTGTTAAAAAATAAATTTCCTGAAAATATCAATTTTAATTCAATTTTACAAAGAATTCTGAACGAAAATTCGCTGAATTTGGTTTTTGGGCAATTGAATGAGATCAAATTTATCTGGTCAAATGTTTCATATCCCATCATTTCATTGATTTATAATTATGAATGAGCCATTACCTAACAGTTGTCAAATACGAAAGGAACGGTATTTAGCTCTTCGAATGGGCGATCGACGAACCTAATTTCGAGAAATATCATCGGTCCGTGCGAAGAGTCGCACATCAAAAAGTGAGGCCCCGTTGATTTTCAGATGGCACAAGTTTCGACAGTTAGGAAGTTGCGAATGATAGAGGGGTTGGCAACTAGTTTAAAGGGCACCACCAGCCATGGTGGATTCTAGTGAACGAGGGTTTATCGCGAATCAGTCAATATATTCATCCCTGCCAAATTATTTTTAATATATCTTTATTGGCAAGAGAAACACGTATTTTCCCAACTGAATGCTGAGAACAGAGCATCATTATTTATAATGTACCTACCGGTAACAACAAAAAAAATTAATGCTGCTTTATTCGCAAGCTCCCAATAAAACACTTTATTTCTCATACTCATCCGTCTATCCATATTCCAAATCATCACCCAGTATATCACTGCTAGCTGACATCATTTTGCACGTGAATTTCCTCACTTAGAAGACGGTCGCAAAATTTGAAGCTTAAAGTAATCGTTCAACGCCCTGTAGACAAGCGGAACGAAAATAAACAGTACGTCCATCTATGAAATAAATCTTCAATGCAAATATTTTGCTAATAATTAATCTCTAAATTTGAGAAACACTCCGAGCCGATTAAGATTATGAAGTATTTATTTTGATTTGACTCGACTTTTTAATTTTGAAACATTTCTTAAGGCATCGTCCGGTTTATTTTTAGTTTTGAACCAATAAACATTTCAGTACAGCATGATTTTTAAATAAATATATCTACTCTGTACAGTTTTTCTTTGACATGAGACTTCCATTTTATATTTATAGCTTTTATATGCGAGGATTTGGATTTGATCGGGACTTCTGAGGAAGAGTATGTCGACAGTGAGTCAAGTTTCCGTTCTCGATTTTTGGGAATTTTATATTTGAGTCATCGATTGTTTCGGATATCTAATAGTTATTTTTTCACCAAGTAGATGCTTATGACGGTTCATACAAATTTTTATGTTATACTAAGTAACGATATACATATCAGAAATAAACTGAAAATTCATTTTATAATAATTGGCTTGTAATCTTTTCCAAGAAAATACTATATTCATTTGCTAAAAACAATTTCTGCTAGCTGCCAGACTTGAGTCAAAATGCAGAGAAAATTTTGAACATCATGTCAAAATTGCAAAAAAGCAGAAAAAGCCACAAAAAACTTGCTTCCAAAGATATCAAAGAATATGACAAATTACTAAACTGGATGGCATAAAACGGTGCAGAACATATCAATGACACACGGTATTGCTTGAATACTTTGGTGATCTCGCTGAAACATCTTTCCCGAATTCCTTATGGTCCAAATAATCCATGGTGTAGAAGACATTAATGATAAATAAGGAGCATATGCAAATTTCATGAAACTTCTTATAAAACGCAACAGCTCCTAAGTAATCCAAAACATAAAATAGGAAATGAAGAAAAGTCGATAATTTGCGATATGAGCTTTCAAGATTGCAACAATTAATACATTGGACAGAGCCAACGAGCTATTGAAATCTGTTTCAAAGAGAATTTTTTACAGATGAGATACAGAAAGGTAGAAAAGTCGCTCAACATGCTCTTGGCAATTCCAGTGTCGCTCAACGCTTTTGACAATGAGCACAGAATTGGTGAAAGCGATCTGAAACTGATTGAGCATGTGCATGACCCAAGGCTACTCGATGTATATGAGAGTCTAGAAATATTAGAATATAAAGCTTTTCAGTTTATTGTCGAAAAATCAATCAGAATAATTAGTAGAGACAGAAGGCCATATCCATAGCTGATCCTAGTCTTCAGATTTAGTATCAATATTTTTCTCTTGGAGATGCTAACCTTATGAGCGAAATGCGCATCAAGTGCAACTAATATCAGTTTGGTGTTAGGGCAATGATCTCTACAAGAAGTTAAAAAAAAAGTTTAACAGAAACTGGAATTCGGTGCTATCATCGAACAGTTACAGTGGTTTTTCAAGTGTTCAACAGTTGTTATATCTGAAACTAGGACGGATGTTGAATTTCATAAAAAAAATGTCTACTCCCACCATTTTATACCATTCATTACGTATTTGAAAGCTGGTAATGGCTCATTTAGAATACACGTTCATTCTAATAGTTCACAGAAAATGAAGCTAAAAAAATGGTAAAACCTCGCAATTTTTTCGTCCAGCACCGATTTGAACAAAATTTTGGGATTAGGCTTATTACACCCTCTAGTTCATTTTCTATATTGTGCAGTTGTACGCTTTTCGTTTTTTAGGGGTGAAAACTACCGCTAATTGTCAAAAATAATAAAATAACGTTAAAAACCTAAATATGGGTAAAAATAGTTAAATAATGATTGTTTCATGCTTCAGGATACAATTTCATAATCTTTCAACCTACCCTTGAAGACATTAAAATTTTTATAATATGTCTTCGAACTTTGGAATACACTGGTGAGAATTCAACGAAATATACACCCACACACGCGAGCAGATTTTTTCTTCTTCCCTGTCTTCCAATATGAATAGAAGAAGTGGAACATATAACGTATAACGGCCGAATATACCGGTTATGTAGATCACTACGCTCCGAAGCGGGTACATAAATAAAATTAAAAAAAAAAAATTATCGGTTTTTCAAGCAGAGCTCCTTCATTTTAGGTGATAGACAATTTTTTTCAGAAACAATTTTGTAGAGCTTCCCAAGAGCTATTAGACTATGGAAATGAAATCACTTGAGCTCCCTTAATTTTTAAATGGGGAGAGTTTGAAGCGCTTGACTAAGGTGATGTTCGATCGTAAATGTAGGTGTTAAACGGCTATATGTCGCCGAATATTCACTTTGCAAAAAATCTACACAAAGGTGAATTTTTGTCATTGAAGAAGCTACAATTAGTACTGTATATTTTTTTCGTATCTTTAGTATTTTGAGAGATATTAATAAGAAAAGGGTTAAAAACACGAAATTGAAATTATTATTAATAAGAAAAGGGTTAAAAACACGAAATTGAATTTTTCTCGTTATCTCGCTTTAAATCTTTCAATTTATACATTTGACGAAAAAAGCTGAGCATTAATTTGCTGTATCTCAGTTCGTATGTGTCGTAGGAAAATTATGCATTGTTTTTTCAAAAGCTACAATTTTCCTCTACACACAATTTTCGATAAAATGCAAAGTTTTAGAGTTATTTGCAAAAAACCATTTAAAAAAGTCGATTTTTTCGTCAAAAAACTGTTACTTTCAACTTCGAATAACTCAAAAAATATTACTTTTACGAAAAAAACGTAGGGAACATTTTTTTCTTAGAACTACTTTTTCCGTCGATTCCTACAGTTAAAATGTAATAAAAAATTTCCACCCCCGTGATGGGGTGGCAACCACCCCCAAGGCTCTAGCGTACAGCGTCATGATATAGAAAATGATCCTTGAGCTATTCCCTACTTTCTGTGAAAATTTCAGGTAAATCCATGGTGGACGAACAAATTGCGAGCCAAAATGCTTCATTTCCTGAACTATGAATTGATGGCGACCGCTGCCGGAATCGTTTTTTTCAAAACGATGGGATATGTAACATTTGACCTCAGAAATTTGATCTCATGACTACATGCAATAGCCGTTAAAACACTTTTCGTTCAGAATTCAGAGGATAAACCAACACAGCATTAAATACTTCGAAGCTGGGGTTATTCACGAGAAGAAAAATTGGTCCAGGAAAAGATTGAGGAAAGCATTCAGTGGATTCAGAATGTGTCAAAATCATTCTTAAAATTGATTTTCAGATATTGAAAACACGGTATCGCATATATCAGAAATCGAAACGTCAGATACTCCCCATATTTTTCGATAATTTTTAGTTTTTTTATAATATTCGTATTGGATATATAATTTGTTTTCAGAATATTTTCATTCATTTCAATTTTTCTGTTCGTTTTTGGTGCATGTTTCTGGTTTAAAAAAATGATGTTATTTATATTCTAGCTTGAGGAACCATGCAATCTCCATTTAAATACTCATTATCAAATCTTTGCATTTAACTTGAAGATATTGTTACGAATTTCCTAGTGCTCTCCTAGCGCCGGTCCTGACTAGATCGTAAACGCAGATGAGGGATCGCGTCGTAGCGAACGTCATTTTCCTAGAACCCGTAAATCCGCCTGGAGAATTCGAGACACGTCATCGGGGCTTCTCTCGAGGATTCTCGATAGGGCAGGTTTATATATACGGGACAGACTTCGCCGCAGGCAGAGTTAGTTAGTCAGAGAGTCAGTTATTGACAGAGTTGGTTATTCGGAAGTTTGTATTCAGAGCTAAGTGGCGAGAGTTATTGAGATCTAAGTGGAAAGAGCTTTTATTTGTTATTGCTAAGTGCAAGAAGTGTGTAGAATTTTCAGTACAGAGAGTTTTAGTACCGAGCATTGCAAAGTTAACGGAGCGATTTAAGTGATTGTGTTGTATTGTATTGTGATAGAGAGTTATAATAACAGAAGTTCAGTGTTGTTTGGCGTTTTAATCGACGAGCCCAGGGATATATCGTAACAATATGTTGAAATATCTCAAAATCTTTGAAATTTTTTCCAAATCATCATCAAAAAACAACTCACCCATCGTCTGGATCACAGTCTCTGAAGCCTTTGGCAAAGGGGTTGCTGGCTATCTTCAGTTGAGTTATCTGAAATGAAATATTCAAGTGAGTTTTCGAAACGTATTGCTTTACAGTGTATATACTGAATCAAGTGTTCCACCTAATAAACGTGATCAAAAACCGAACGTACCCTATGATTTTGATACGCAGTAACGGCAGTGAAGGAAGTTTCCGAAAAGACGAAGGTTTTGAAGTTCTCCCCAGAGTTTTCTTCAGAGGCGTTTCCAGTTTTGGGGGGCAAATAGACTATGTGGAACCTCGGTTGATACCTGTGCATCGAATTCAGTATTATCTGAAACAAGTTTTCAATGAGTTCAGCTCCTTTTGCTTTATCTCTTCAACTTACATGACCGTTGTCGTCTAACTGATTGTTGGTGAGTTTCAATTTGTCGAAGGATACCGTTTGTTTCATCCATTGGGCTCCAGTGGCGGGGCTATCAGGGTGAACGTGTATTCTGGGAGGAGAGACTGGGTCAGCTTTACCAGCAACCACCCAACTCGAACTAAAAAAAAACACATTATATGAGTACATTTCTGTGGAAAATATTCGCTGGGGAAAAAATTATTTTAATAATTATTTTCATACAACAGATTTTTTTACTGAAAAATACTTTTGTAGAATGCAACAAACTAACTTTCTGAAGAACTTGCTATTATTCTAAGCATTTATAATAGCCCTAGGCATATTCACAGTTTCTCTTAAGAATGAGGGTTAAGTTGAACTTGTTTATCAATCAATAACAGAAATGAGTGAATAACTCTGCAGGCGTAAAAGGAAATAAAGTGATCCCTCAAAATGAGAAAATTATTTTCATACAACAGATTTTTTTTAATGAAATTGTAGAATGCAACAAACTAACTTTCTGAAGAACTTGCCATTATCCTAAGCATTTACAATCTCCCTAGGCATATTCACAGTTTCTCTTAAGAATGAGGGTTAAGTTGAAATTGTTTATCAATCAATGTGAGAAATGAGTGAATAACTCTGCAGAACTGACCCTACTGATCTTATTTTCCTGGGTCTATCCATATCTGATATCAACGTAATGGGTCCAGATTCATGCTAGCTTAGGACTTGTTAAGTCCATTTTCCTTCACTGCACTCATGTAAGTGGTGTAATGATAACATTGTTCGTCGTAACTACAAAATAAGAATGCCACTTTGCAAACTTCAATTATCTCTGTCTGTAGATAAGAAGGTCAGGAGTAAATAAACATTATTAGAATTTATTCTTTTGAGGCTGCTTCTCGATTTGTTAGTTAAGCTCAATTTCTTGAAATAATGCATGGTAATGAAAGGTGAAATAGTGTCTATAAAAACAGACATGTTTTTCGTATTTTTGTATAACTTCTTACTAGTTTCAATGAAAAACTCCTTCTGTGACGAAATCGTCCTTCATTTTTCAAAATGTGGACAATTACTTCTGACATTTTTCATATGACAGACAGGAAGTGTGAAGTATCAAGACCTCTGAAAGTGCGAAAGAGTGATCGCAAAATGCAAATCAGAATTACTGACGATGGAGATCATGAAATAGAATCAAGATACATAAAAAACCTGGTGGGTTCACTGATATGCTTTTGTTTAGTCAATTCCTCTCGATCTGAGAAATTGAAGTGAGATCTTCCATTTTTGGACGGTAGGTGATACAACCGCGATTTTTCAAAGCTGCAATATGCCAATCAAGCAACAGCTAACGTCTCGTTGGCTAAATTCTGGCAGGATCTATCCTTCAACAATAGAATCATTAGTTCATACAATTTTTATAGACAGGCCACCTTATAGAAAGCTAACCCCTTTCAGACAAGTTTGATACTTCGGTTTGAGCGATTTGAAATTTGAATGTTCCAATAAACTCAATGTTTGATTCTATTCCATTCAGTTGTGTTAGTTTCATTTCATGTCATCCCCATAATATCTTGAGTAACTACTGCAGATATATTATTTCTTACTGTTAGGAAACGTATTATAGTTTCAACACATATATCAAAAATAGAAGATAGAATAGAAGAATGAAAACAAACATCACCTTGATTAACCTTCCCTAACTTTACTTGGGTAGAAGTTATATTTTTGTGATTTACTGATTGTTTTCCAGAATTTTCCGGTTTAACATTTTTTTTCAGCAGTAGTGACAATGGTTGTTACGTGCCCAGTGAAAAAGGATGCGGAAACAATAATTCAAATTCATAGAATAAAAGGTCTTTCAGGCGGGTGATTTCAAATGCCTATAACCTACAAAACTGCCGTCGGGAGTGCAGGAAATTTGACGCTAATTTACCAGATTTATGAAGTGCACCTATGTTAGCAATCTGTCGAAGGGATTTCTTCAGTTAAAATTGTTCGAAATCAATGACAGGAAGAAAACTGTTTATATCATACTCTCTGAGGATGATTGTGTTGTGTTTGATATTCTTATATCATAAAGATCTGCCAATTTGACTCAATAATACATGCAGCTTCACTCGAACTCACCTGTGGAAGGCGTATCTGTATCTCTTATCGTCCACAGGCACAAAATCCATCATCAGCATATACTCCGAATGTAAATCCAAACCGCAAAGTTTCACTTGGAAAGTCGGAAACATTCTTCTCCCCGCCTTGGTCACTATCATTTCTGTTCCTAGAGAATGGAATTCGTCCCAAAGGTGTTTCATTTCCAACATGGCGCCGGCATTGCTGAGTGCTGGTGAAACTGAGTTTATACTGGAAATTGCATTAAAAAAAATCAATGATCTCACTTCGCGCCGGATAGAATTTCACCAACTGTCATAACGAAAACCAGAGGGCACTTTTGGAAGGTATTGTCTTAATCTTGAGGTAATGTAGCATTTTCAAAAAATATGTAAAGTATCCTGAAATACAGTTCCAAAACCTTTTGAATGCACTTCAATTCGTTCAAACAACAAGCTACCATTTTATAAACCATAGATATTTCAATGGTATCGATAAATAACTGAGTCAAAACCATTATTTGAAGAAAAATATCCATTTGAACAAGTTGTTGAATAAAAATTGTTTCAATAAATCAATTTGTAAAAATAAATGATAATAATAATACTTGTATTTCTTTCTGGAAGTATGACTAAACGAACTTGCAGCTCTACCTATTTTGGTAAATTTGACGTTATTTGCAGATGACACAACTATATTATGGAATTATAAAGATAATGATAGACTCCACGAAACAATGTGTAGTGACATGGTCCTATTTGAAGACTGGTGTGATTCTAACTTACTTTCACTGAATACCAAAAAGACAAGTGCCATTTCCTTCAAAACTGTTATTCCGAATGTGAAAATAGGTGATCAAAAATTAGTAAATGAGGACACAGCAAAATTTTTAGGAATGCCCTTGGATACAAATTTGAAATTTCATGAATACATAAGAAACTTGAACAAAAAATTGGCATCTGGTTGTTACGTTTTGAGGGTTGTTTCTAATGAGTTGGGGCTTACAGCTGCAAAATCAGTTTATTACGCACTTGTGGAGTCTCATTTACGTTATGGTATATCATTTTGGGGAGTCTGTAACAAGTAATTTGCATCTGGTAAAAGATGCAAATGTGCTATAAGGTCGAACTTGAGAAATTTGAATTTTGCATAATGTAGGAGATATAATTTATTTAAATGTTACAATTCTATTCTATATTCAGTTCAGTGTTGCTATTAATGTCTGTAATAACAAATAAATGTTATAAAATTATCGCACGCCGTAACACAAGTGAACACTTCCAATGAAATACAAAGACTAAAATGAACAAGAAGTGTAAGCTGTAATCCTCTACAATCCCTCTCTGAGAAACAAAATTACCTGAATCCGGTCCTTTTACATTTATGATGTGCATCTCGGATTTTACAACTTAAGGGTCTTGGTTTTATTATAATCCTTCAGTCAATACCATTTATTGTGAAAACTACTATACCTGTGTTAAGTAAAACTTAGCGACTCATGTAAACCCCTTCTTATAACACATGGGATCGTGACTCTGGTGTCAATTTTCATACTAAAGACTGTGGCATTAATCCACAAAAATGGATTAGATTACGAAGTGAATGATGTCCTATATTTTGACAAAAAACTACTTGTTAATAAAGCATGTTATGGTTTAGTAGAGTTTTATGAAGATTCGTATTAATGATTTATATTAAAAAAAAAAAGAATTTTTATGATAATATTTTACTAATTTTAATCTTGAAGATGTATATACTCACATGCCAGCATTGCTGTTACTGGGCTACATTTTAAAGTTTTAAATATTGTATTCAAAATGCTCATTTATGTATATATAATTTAACTGTGCTTGTCAACGAGAATTTGTTCTTACGTACGATAAACATATATTGATTCTCGAACAGTTTTTGTTTGATAGATCAGCAAATATTCAACTAAATGAATACTCAAGTATGCTTGAGTGGTGTAATAAATGCAATTCGATTGTCAATTAGTCACTAAACAATACCAATCGTGAATTGATGTGATGCTACTAGAGTGAAGAAACTTCCTCCTCAACAAAACCCCAACTAAATACGCAGATCGGTTTCTGGGTAACTTTTCGCATCAAATGAGGATAAATATTGATATTCCATGGTACAATGACTTTCAATTTAATTCTCATTATTTACATTCAACGGAATATCAAGGGCAATGTTTGCAAGCATCGAATGTCAAGGTTACTACATGGGCGATGATTATTATAATAACATCAACGCGCTGAGCTGGTCTGGAAATTCTCACCTAGTGTGGTTTTTGTTGTGGGTGCTATTTCTATTATTGTTTTCGGTGATTCTGGTGTTATCCGTGTCTTCCAACGACAGAGCGTCTGCCTGGTCCAAGGGGGAGTAAGCTTTTCTATCTTTCCCAGCACTCTGAAGGCACGCTAGAAAAAAAATGTTTGTGATATACTCCATCGAATGGACAATGGAAAAGCATTCAAAGGATTCATGATTCTATAGCACCAAAGTTTCAACTAATCAAATAAGGTAGAGGAACTTTACAATCAAAATGAAGCACTAGAATGTCTCGTTTCCACCATCATTTCTCATACCAGAGATATTAAAATTGTAGAATTGACCAGCAAAGTACGATATCTATAATAGATTCCCGTGTTAATGAACTCGAATGTACGGTATATTCATAATGAGGAGTCGCACGTTAAAAGGTAAGACCTCATTAATTTGAACCTGGCATAGTATGGTATTTATTTATTCTTTTTTTTCTGTAGAAACATTTCACAATTTACAGGCACAGGTATTGGAGAAAGTACCTATTCTATTTGTTGCAAGTATTGTGATTTGATTTTGCTCATAAAGGCAGTCAGGGAATCGTGAAAAACATCGATTTCAATTGTTTTGGAGTTGTAGCTTTTCAGACAACGGTTTAAAGGGGAATTCATATAGTCGTTCGTGTTCGTTTTAGGAGGGTGAAAAAGTTGAGAATGACTGGTATGATAATGTGGTACGTTATAATGGATAGAGTTGATGATTGAGATGGAATCGATTATGCCATTTAGCACTTTGATTTCAATCTGATATCGGCGGAAGCTCTTCTTTGTTCAAGGGATGTTAAATTCAACTCCTTGCACACCAGGCCTCGGTTATCTGGTGTTTGTCGAAAGTATTTTTTATTAACGTAATCAATAAATCTATTAATAAATCTATTCTGAATTCTTTCTATTTGTTTAATGTATATAAGATAGTGAGGATTCCAAATTACCGAGGCAAAGCTGAGAGAGCTGTTCACATATGACATAAAAAGAGCGCGGATAATATTAGGATTATTGAAGGGGTAAGTAGTTCTTATAATAAATACTATCATTCTATTTGCTTTCTTGGATATATGGGCAACGTGGTTGTGAAATATCATTTCAGAGTCAAAAAACACTCCCAAGTCTTTAACTTCTCCACAAGTATGGAGGTGATCGTTCAATGAGTAATTGAATTTCATTTGGTTGTTAATTCGACAGAAGGTAATTTGATTGCATTTCTTGAGGTTAGGGTGAAGTGCGCTGTTTTTGGCAATATTCCATGAATCTGTCGAGATCTCCTTGAATCGAAATCGAATATTTTATGTCAGATACTGTGTTAAATACTTTCAGATCGTCAGCATACATGAGGAAATCAGGATATTTGAAGCATTTGATTAAAGTGAGAAGGACGAAGTTTGAGGAACTATTTTTGTCCCTTTCTTCTCCGATTAAGAAAAGAGAAAATACAAAACTTCGATGAAAAAATTAAACGATTACACTAGTTGTTATTGGTCGATTCTTGATGAGAATCCATATTGAACAAATAATATAGGACGAATCTATATTGATTAGCCAAACATGTGTCGCGGTTTTGTTAAGTCTTAGAAGTGAAAATCTTTTAGGCACCTGTAACTGTAAATTATTTGTAAAACAATTACAAATACTCTGTCGATGAGTACTTGTATATCAATGAATAAAACGGATATGGATGGCTATGGATGATGGATGATGACCTATAAACAGGGTATTCGTTAATATCAATGTTTTATTTCTTTTTTTTTATTCGAAGGAACATTACTAGATATTCACAGAAAAGTTGACGAATTTCGGATACATTCAGACCACCATAATACTGACTCTAGATTCGCAAGGTCATTGAATTCACACAGATATCGAAATTATTTCTCAATTTTGAATTTGTATAATTGCCCACATTCCTCTATAAAATCTCCGGCGTTTGTTAATTTCAAATTCACTATTAACCATTTTTTTATTTGGTTCCTCCTATCTCAAGTTTGGGAGCTTTCAACAATTCAGCGGTGCAATTAGAGATTTTTTTCGCTTTATCTGCTGTTGCACGTTCTGGAATTACAAAAATTATACCTCCACTTCCTATGAATATTTCTAAAAATATCATTTTTAGTTGTACTTGAACATCAAATTATTTCATTTCACCTCTTTTCCATTCATTTTGTGATTTTGTAGTTGAATTTTCATAAAATATTGCAAGTTTCCGTAAAGAGGTTTATATTATAGAGATGACATCAAATAAGAAAACTAATTTTCAATGAAATATTTTAATGAAATGTTTTTCTACATAAGTTATTGGGAGAATTGGCTGATAAAAGATGAAAATACACGATAACGTTTTTGAACACTATTGTGTGTTTTCGATAAGACCGTTTCACTATACACTAGCTTTTCTGGACGTATTATAAATTATAACTATAACACGCTTACCTAGTGAGAATAACACAACAAATTGTTCTTTTATCACATTATACCAACAAAGTAATTTTCAATAGTCATGGAAAAAATATTAATTCATTGACTTGGGTGAGAGCGCAAAAGGTTGTTGAAAAATTCCTTTCCAAAATATGTTGAATGTTAATATAACTAATTCAATAAGAAAATTTGCGACTTTTGAAATCAAACTAATGTGAATTGGTGATAATAATGACATATCAAACAATACAACTAATACTGATTCCAAGTTCAAGTAAAACCCTTAGAGATAATTTTGCGAATCAGAATGGTCGAGAATATATGTCACCAATCAAGATGTGATTTTTTCAATTCAATCATATTTCGATCTTTAATCACTCAGAACTGGATAGTGTGCGTTTTTCGAAACAATGTCAGAGAAGAAAAAGTTTTGTTCATTTGACCTAAAAAAATATTCTTCAGGTAATTTTGACTTTGTACTGGAAACAAATTAACGATCATTTTGATCAAAAAATGTTGTTGGGGTTTTTTAGCAATGAAGGAGTCATATTATGCACGTCGAGCCGAAAAGTTTGCAGCTCCGAAAAAAAAATCGTTCGTAATCATATTTTTGCAAGTACCTTTGATCACTAGGGATTGAAAGTGTCACTTTGATCCCTAAGGTGCATAAAAGTAGTTTGGTCATCAATTAATAGTATATTATTCAACGACTGCCATGTTTAGGTAAAAAGCAGTAAGTGTCATCATTACAATTTCGAGTCATTGCCAATTTTGTCTCTTTTGGTCCACACAACCCATCTTTATATCTATTTCGAATACAAATGCATTGAATGAAGTTATTGAAAATGTAATATTTCAATACAAAATAGAAAATTCTCTCATTTTGTTTTTTACTGAAGATTCAGCAGTTACTGTACTGCCCTTTACCTTCACACGGCAGTATAATTATGGCTATTATGCACGAGGTCTCAACCACCGAGAGAATAATAGCCATAATACGCGAGTAGAATTCTATACTTTATCCACGACTGATAAAAATTTTTGTTGGAAAATTTTGTTGCTTTACATACTGTTATTTCATTCTAACATACATATCATGCAAAAAATAATTTTTTTTCTATACACAGTACATAGTTATCGAAAATTATAGTAATTGTATAATATCGCATAATAACTAACACAAAAATCTATGTATATAGCTTGACAAACATGACTAATCTTGCAAGATGATATTTAAGATACATGATATTATCCATTTATCGTTATCAATAATTGTTAAATTTGAATAATTGGTCGCAGGGAAAGAATTAACATCAAACCAATATAATATTATAGATGAATCAAGGAAGAATGTGACAGCGGTGATTAATGACCCATTAATCACTGCCGTGATTAATAGGTATTATTAAGGTCGAGCAAAACAACGTATAATGGGTACATTATACAATAGTCGTGGATAAAAATATTTCATGCGAAATACTTTTAAAGTTTTCACATTCTGTTTTATGAATAAAATTAGTGCACATTTGTTCATTCTCAAGTCGAAAATCAATCTAATTTCTAACTAATCTTATGTTTGCACAAACATGCAATAAAACACTGTTCGAAATTAACTCCGTCTAAATCGCATCCAGCAAAAATCTAAGCACTTTCATCAATCACTATCTCGGATTTCGTGGCACATAAATACGTTTTTCGGGCGATATAAATCAAATGACGGCTTACAAATATGCGATGTGTTTAACTAATGAGACCGTTTGATATAGTGAAATTCTTTCGCGTCGGGCGCTAGGCAATTAGCCGACGCAAGGCGTCGGATGGCGTCCTTTCTGCCGAAAATCGATCGTTTTTCGTTTTTTCCAGAGGTGACTGATCAGGTGTATATTTACCTCGAACAAAGGAACATTTTGAAATGCTACTGACGCAGACAGATGCTAGTTTGCCAACAATATTCACTTAGTGGGAGAATTGTTGTTTGCCACCACTCTTATTTGAAAAAAAATATAAATCTCTGAGCAGAATTCCCAAAGGGCTTGAGAAAAAATGAAGAGTAGCCAAGGGAAACTTAATTCTAATTCATAAAAAAGGCGATACATAACTGACAAAATAGTCACTCAATTTTGCTTTCTCATAATATTGCAGATACTTTTTGAAATGCTACCGACCCAGACAGATGCAAGTTTGCCAACAATAGTCACTTAGTAGACGAATTGTTTTGTGCCACCAGTCTTATTTGAAAAAAATCTACAAATATCCGAACGAAATTCCCACAGGACTTAAGAAAAAAATGGAGAGTAGCTTACGAAACGTCGCCAGAGGAAAGTTTGTTTTAATTCATAAAAAAGACTATACATATCTGACAAAATAGTCACTCAATTTTGCTTTCTCATAATATTGCAGATACTTTTTGAAATGCTACCGACCCAGACAGATGCAAGTTTGCCAACAATAGTCACTTAGTAGACGAATTGTTTTGTGCCACCAGTCTTATTTGAAAAAAATCTACAAATATCCGAACGAAATTCCCACAGGACTTAAGAAAAAAATGGAGAGTAGCTTACGAAACGTCGCCAGAGGAAAGTTTGTTTTAATTCATAAAAAAGACTATACATATCTGACAAAATAGTCACTCAATTTTGCTTTCTCATAATATTGCAGATACTTTTTAAAACGCTACCGACCCAGACAGATGCAAGTTTGCCAACAATAGTCACTTAGTAGGCGAATTGTTTTTTGCCATCTCTCTTATTTGAAAATGAAAAAACAATAAATTTCAAAACAAAACTCCCAGAGGGCTTGAGAAAAAAATTAACAAGCTCACGAAACGTCACCAAGGGAAAGTTTATTTTAATTCATGAAAAAGACGATACATATCTGACAGAAAAGTCACTCAATTTTGCCTTATTGCAGATACTTTTTGAAATGCTACCGACCCAGACAGATGGTAGTTTGCCAACAATATTCACTTAGTAGGCGAATTGTTTTTTGTCATCACTCTTATTTGAAAATTAAAAAACAATAAATTTCAAACAAAACTCCCAGAGGGCTTGAGAAAAAATTAACAAGCTCACGAAACGTCACCAAGGGAAAGTTTATTTTAATTCATGAAAAAGACGATACATATCTGACAAAATAGTCACTCAATTTTGCCTTATTGCAGATACTTTTTGAAATGCTACCGACTCAGACAGATGCTAGTTTGACAAAATAGTTGAGGCTTTCGCGGCCGAGGTTTTCAGTATCACTACTTTTATTCGGGTTCGAAGGCCGTCGTTTTTTGGAATTTCTTCCTGACGTTTCGCTGGCTCGAGTGGCTAGCTTCTTCAGAGGTTCATTCATCTTGGAATTCACTCCGATGACTGGAGATTGTTTCTTCGCAAGTTGTATTTATGCCGATTCAGGTAGTTTGCGGTGCTAATTATTCCATTCGGATTCGTGGAATTGTCATTAATATTGATTACCTTGTTTACTTCCTGTGGGTTCGGAGAATAATCATCATTAATATCTGAAGAACTACCTGCGATAATAACTGCAGGTAGTTCTTCAGATATTAATGATGATTATTCTCCGAACCCACAGGAAGTAAATAAGGTAATCAATATTAATGACAATTCCACGAATCCGAATGGAATAATTAGCACCGCAAACTACCTGAATCGGCATAAATACAACTTGCGAAGAAACAATCTCCAGTCATCGGAGTGAATTCCAAGATGAATGAACCTCTGAAGAAGCTAGCCACTCGAGCCAGCGAAACGTCAGGAAGAAATTCCAAAAAACGACGGCCTTCGAACCCGAATAAAAGTAGTGATACAGATGCTAGTTTGCCAACAATATTCACTTAGTATGCGAATTGTTGTTTGCCACCACTCTTATTTGAGAAAAACTATAAATCGCAAAACAAAATTCCCAAAGGGCTTGAGAAAAAAATGGAGACTAGCTTACGAACGTCGCCATAGGAAAATTTATTTTAATTCATGAAAAAGATGATACATATTTGACAAAATAGTCACTCACTTTTTTCTTTCTCATAATATTGCAGTTACTTTTTGATATCTGTTCGGGGTACTGCATCTTTACATCCGTTGCCTAGAGTAACTGCCGAGAAACTGAACGTTTGTCCTGCTGAATATTTCATTTCCAAATGAACACTGTGATATTGACGCCATCAGTTCACTTTTCTATATCCGTGTTGATGCGCTGTCTTTTCAAAATGATATAATGTTTATTGAAATTATATAATTTCCACGGTTGCATGAAAATATTGTGTAGGCTATGGCCGCAGAATATTTTCGTGACATCTAGACTATCTGGAGCGGCCTCGGAAGTAGTTCATGCTGTAGGGAGATTATTGAGGAAAATCCTGTACTAATCTAGTATCGCGAAGTTTTTTCTTGATAGTTACAAAATCAAATGTTCCTAGGAAATACACATGACTACACTATCGTTAAGCTCAACCTAGATCAAAACTCGGCCTGATTTCGTTTCAAAAGTATACCTATTTGGCTCGTCTTAGGTGCTATCCTCAAAAACTATCAATTGCTCGTTTTTTCATATTTTTGTATCTGTAGTTTCAACAGACCTTGCTAATTTTCATAATGAAGTATCGTGCTAGTTATATTCTGCACAATATTTATTTTGTTTGATTCACAATCAGCAATTAATGCATTGTTGAAATGAATGTTCATATATTTCTTCACTAGGATATTATTAGGTATCACTTATGACTTCTGAGCTGGGTAACTCAAACGAGTGCATTTTTCTGTACGTTGGCTCCAATGTTGTGAAAAAGTCCTGAAGATTCGGAGTCGTGTTCGAGGAAACAGGTAGTGAGAAAGCTTTCACTTTATGGATACTTGCTTATCTCGAGAAGTATGCACCTGAGACAGGAATCTTTGTTTTAATACTTTTTTCCATTAACCAGCTGACGAACGTCAACCATCAGAAGTCGAAACTTGTGCGAGCAATGGATTAACGAGACCTCACCTTTCAACGTGTGAATCCCAGCACGGTGGCCCGGGAGGTAGGAATTGAACCTCGGTCTTACGCTTATATAGACGGACGTGCTTACCTCTACACTATCGAGAATGTGTCAAATAAACACGTATTCCACAACTTCTTGACTATTCGTTGATGGAAGTATAATTCGCCAAACGCCAATGCAAAGCCAATTGACTAACAGTAGATTCATCTCATGACTTAACCGATATTACATTGAGTGATACTTTCGCAGGAAATTTTTTGCTCAAGTAGAAATCCAATGAAATATGTTGATTCGAAGTTATCTTATCGAACACAACCAATCAGAACAAAATTATACAGAATATTTCCCTCATATATAAAATGCCCCAAAAAAGCAATGCAATTATCGAAAACTTACAGCGGTAATTGCATTGTATCAAGTCACCATAACAACACATTTGATACCGTATCGCTGGACGTCAGTAAACAACACAAATAAATATCTCTAGACTTCAAAAATAGAAAAACATTTCGCGTTTTGGTGAGTGCTCCATACAATCTATAGAGGAAAGTATAAATGAACAAAAAATAACATTACCTTGAAAATTTCTTTATTCGTGAAATATTCCAATGAATTACATTCGTGCATCAAATGACCAGATAATTTTGCATTCAAGCGTAATATCTTATACAAATTGCATTCGGTTATTTTCATATTTTGCAAAATATGAAAATAAACTCTTGCAATTTCTAGATATCACGCTTTTGCAAAATTATTGGTAATTTTTATGCACTCGTGCAATTATAACCGAAAAGATACCATGGGCTCTTTTCACCTCATTATATTGCCATGGATACATACAAATTGATTTATTTCGATTTTGACATTTCAAATATTTGATATTTCAAAATGTCACCATTTGGTTGTAATACTATCTAGAATATTAATGAAATGAATGAAATAATTTGTATGGAAAGGATTTATGGACTTTTGCAATGATAGAATGTACCATTAAGATAGAAATCGAGAAGCGGAAGAATTGACGTCAATTTTAAAGGATAGGGCTGTGAGCATGAGAACAAAAGATGGTAGAGAATTTTAATAAGCTACGGTCAAAACCCCTACAGGATAAATTGGTTTTTCTCTGTATTTTTTCAATAAGCAGCAAAAAAATTCTATCCGAATAAACCTGGAACATTGATAAATGCTCAAAAATTTTATAGATTTCTCAAGCTTGTTGCTCATCGGAATCAGACCTCCGCCTACGGCGTCGGTCTGTTTCCAAGTAACAAGCTTTCGAAATCTGTTATAAATTTTTTTCGAATAATTATCAATGTCAATATTACTACTTTTTTTCGGATTTGAAGGCAGTCGTTCTTTGGAATTTCTTCCTGACGTTTCGCTAGCGCGAGTGGCTAGCTTCGTCAGAGGCCCACTCATCTTGACTATTATTCCGATGACTGGACATTTCGATTTCGTAAGGCGTATTTTGTTCTGTCGGATTCGGAGAATAATCATCAGTATCAGTTGCCGCACTACCTGCCGTGATTTTATCAGTTATTCTTGATTTTCTCAGAATGGGATTCCAAATTCTGTTGAGACTCAATGCTTCTTCTTTTCTATTGAAATTGTCCGTGTGTTTATAGATCTCTATCGCTTCCCGTACCAGTAGGCTAAGGTAACCCTGGTTGGGGGCAATCAGTTTCGCATTTTCAAACAGTGCGTGTTCCTCCACAGCCGACTTGTCTGTTTGCCCTAGCCTGTAGTTTCTTTCATGCTCTTTGAGCCGTGTTCCCATGGATCTTTTGGTGGTAACGATGTATTCCTTCCCACAGGTGCATGCTATCCGATAAACTCCTGCTGCTGACAGTGGGTCTCTTTTGTCTTTAGCCGAGCAGAGGCTTTGTTGGATCTTCTTGGTCGGTTTTGAACCGTGGAACTCTTCAGTTTCATGGCCCTGTTGATCTCGGATACACTGAATTCATTTGTCCTTGAGTTATTACTATTGTCCTTGGGTTATTACTATTGTCCTTGGGTTATTACTATTGATAATACATCGGTGTTAACAAATGGGGTGTTAATTCCAAGATAATATTAATAATCAGTTTGTAAAAATATCATTCTATTAGAGTTTTTTACAGTAAGAATCGTTTTCAGTTTTAGAAAAATAAAACGAAGATTAAAATAATACATTTTAGTCTTGACACATTGTCTGTCACATCCTGAAAAGAGCATAGAATTCAGTGCCTCACTGAACATTGAGTCTCATACTTCAGATAAGGTAACTTTCATGACCTGAAAATTCAATTAAATCAAAACTTACCCTCGATTTGCTTCATAGGAGTCACGGTGGAGTTGAATGACCAATTTCCCATGTCAACACTAGAGTAACCGAAATGCGTTTGATAAGCCATAGCGGTATCCATCGTTGGCGAAATGTCTTTTTGAGCGAACTGTTGCAAGTTATTCATTGGAAACACTTCAGAGGCACCTCCCAGTGATGGTTTCATCAAAATGAATCATCTCTTCTGTAACGTTCTGAAAGAAAATTGTTCGGTTATATATTGGCTCAAAACTCAAAAAATAGATAATCAGTTCATACAGAGTGGTCCAACGGAAAGGATGCACCTAGCTTTTCTTTTTTGGTGATTTGAGGCAAAAAAGGTCGAATACGTAAAGTTTGATTGTGAGGAGGACAAATTTTGTTCATATTATTTAACATGTGCATTCAACACCCTAGCGAAGAGGTGTCACAATCCTAAAATTTCAGATGTAAAGTGGGGTCGAGTGATAAATCATGTAAAAGACACAAAGTAATCTCTTTAATGATACCCTATTCAATCATCCAGATTTAATATAATAATATAATATACTTTATCTACACCCGTACTCTAATAATACTCTTATATGCCCACCACCCGTTTTATAATGAAATCCATTACGATACAGATTTTCATTACGATACAGATTTTCAACCAATAGAAACCCATTATTTTTCAATCAAGCATGATGTGCAAGCTTTGCATTTTGACGTTTGTCAAGTCAAAATCAGTAGGTATTGAATTTTTGAAGAATTCAGTCAATTTTCGATAATCGAATGAAAATGTCTTATAGCAGTGATATAGAAGAAGGTAATACTTCGGTCGCTATGAGCACCTTTTTTTCGAAAAAAATTTTTGTGGAACTTACGTAACTCGGTCTCCTCTACAATAAATGTAAATGAAATAATCGGCGGTCTCTTATATTTTCGGAGATACAGGGCCTTTTTGGTGTAAAACTTCACAATTTTCCACATCAAATTTCTGTTGTTTGAACACACAAAATTCCTCCTTCTTCTGATCAAACACCACACACTCTCTTATTTACTCGTTTTTAACATTTTCAAGCATAAAAAACTAATAGTTTTCTAAAAAATGCAATTAATTTCAAACCATAACCAATTTGTTGTGATGTCATAGTGCAATGACAGTCGAAAGTGATGTATTTGCAGTGTTGCCGCTCTCATTGTTATTGTTGAGAACTGAATGCATTAATGTTGACTTTTGGAGAAAGTTGGATTTTTTGAGAAAATAAGGTTTTTCTCTGCTTAAAAAAGTTGAAAACGAGTGTATAAGAGAGTGACTAACATCTGATCAGAAGAAGGAGGAATTTTGTGTGTTCAAACAACAGAAATTTGATGTGGAAAATTGTGAAGTTTTACACCAAAAAGGCCCTGTATCTCCGAAAATATGAGAGACCGCCGATTATTTCATTTACATTTATTGTAGAGGAGACCGAGTTACGTAAGTTCCACAAAAAAAATTTTCGAAAAAAAGGTGCTCATAGCGACCGAAGTATTACCTAGAAGAATTACCAGCGACTCCTCCACAGATGTCTTAGACAAGAAAAAAATACAATCGAAAGTATTATATTTTTCATTTGACAAATGCTACACATATGTTGTTATTTTCGTTGAAGTCGAACGTGCTTTCATGGCCGAGTGGTCAGCGGCGCGGGCTGTGATCACTAACGTCCCGGGTTTAATACCAGACCTCGGCAAAGACTTTTTTCATTTTTTTTTTCTCATTGTTGTATTTTCCGTGGTTATACCATTAATTATAATTCTGTAGAATTTTCCAAAGAAATACGATTGATTACCTACTATTATTGTGTTCAATATAAATAAAATAGCGTATGCAACTCTCATGTAATGGTTATTAATACACTCGCATAAACCATACGAAACTCACCTTCGGCTCGTTTCGTATCCCGGTTTATGCTCATATATTAATAACCATCATCACACGATCGTTGCATAATATACTATTATTCAATTATCATGAGAAATTATCAATCTGACAATGGCACACACCAAAAGTGACAAACGTATACTATGATAGATGGGATAGAAACTACAGTTGTGAGCAGGAACATAATAATAATAATAATTATATAATAATAATAATAATTTATTAAATCCTTCGAGATCACAGAGTGATATAGGATACGTCAACAAACAAATACAAAAATAGAATATATATATATACGCATATATACACACACACACAAATGTACACATATATTAAAAAGACAACGTGTATAAGTATAAACATTTCCACTTAAAACTAAAATCAAAAATATATGTCATAATGATGATTAAATAGTCTCTCATGAACCTAGGTATTCATCAATACTATAAAAAGAACCGTCAATCAGAAACACTTTCAGGCTTTGTTTGAAACTTTTCTCGAAGTTTTCCATTTTTATGTAATCTGGAAGATGATTGAACAGCTTTGCCCCCACATAGGAAGGACATTTCTCATATAAAGTAGTTGAGTGTTTTTTCAACCTGATGAAATTACCATTTTTTGACCATGTATGAAAATCTGAGTTACGAAGATGATTATGCAAATACTTTCTGAAGTTCAAGATTGACTTGTAAATATATATGCAAGGAACAGGCGTGATTTTATTTCTGATAAAATGTGGCCTACATACCTATAGTCCAATTTATAAATCAAGCGCATCACTTTCTTTTGGCTAACAAAAATGGTATTCATATATGTTGAGCAGGCCCATACAGCAATATTGTAAGAGATGTGTTATTAAATTATGGCATAATAAACATTCAAAAGCTGATCTGTGTTGAGTGTAGATGAGAGTTGTCTCACAGCATAATATCCACAATTTACTCTTTTTCTAATGTGGTTCACACTGAAAATTGGCAGATGAAATTAGCTTTTTATGAATATCATAACGTTTGCACTTCTCTTCACATTTGAAGGTAGTTCATTAAATTGGACAAGACCTTTATGAAACAATGAATTCATAGTTTTCCTGCAGTTTGTACGAGTCACATGAAGATTAGCATTATTACGAGTGTCGTAATTATGCAATTGATTGAACTGAAATGAAGGCAGTTTTACTCTCAGAATTTTATAAATGAAAATCATTGAAAAGTAGTACAATCTTGATTTCGGAGGTAACCAGTCAAGTACCGGAAGAATGGTTTCAATGGGTGTTATTTTTTTACGTTCTAAAATAATACACATGGCTCGATTTTGATTGACGATGATTCGTATGTTGCCAAGTTAGGAAGTTTGTCGATACCTGAATCGTCTATAATGTGAAACATCAACCGCAGAACCCCATAGGAACAAAATGTTAGAAATGAATTTTAACAAAATCAATTATATATGAATGTTCGGGTGAATTTCAATGAATAAGGCATCATTGGAAAAATAATTTTGTACCTTTTCACGATATATCACTCCACTCTCCATTTGAAATTTTAGATTTATGAAACCTTCCCGTTAAAGGTTTGAATATGTGTGAAATGCGTCCCATTCCAAACGTTTGCTTTTATTCTATTTATGAATTGGCCTATGTATATCATGTTAAAGATGTACCTAAAAAATATATAAAGAGGGACGATTTGATACGATTT
This sequence comes from Zygogramma bicolorata, assembly GCA_032362365.1. Lineage (NCBI taxonomy): Eukaryota > Metazoa > Arthropoda > Insecta > Coleoptera > Chrysomelidae > Zygogramma > Zygogramma bicolorata. The sequence continues at coordinate 94,634 of JAVJAQ010004463.1, read as the reverse complement.
CCTGATAAACTTTAATGAAAATTTACGTATATTGTCGTAAGTGTTATAAGAGACTAGCCAATTTAATTGGCGACGAAGGAATTTTCGATTAATGATTTCATTTCATTTTTTTCACAATTCAAGTCGCAAGATTAGTGACTTTGTCCAACTCTGGCAACAATACATTGTAAGGATCAATAATTACCATAAAGCCGAACAACAATGTTTGCATCTTCAGGAGAAGAAAACTGATATTAAATCTAAAGAGTATGGTCGGCTATTCATATACCTTAAAAGGTAGTACAAAAACTACCTGCAAAGTTTGTTCTTGGTCCGATATGGACTTCGTCTGGTAGATGCTGATTATCTTGATTCATTTCCCAACAATGAACTGAAGCGGGTAGAATGCCATAGGCCCTTCGTCACTATTCATACTATCTGTATCTGTAGAGTAGGGAGGGTGAGTATAGACCCACAGCACTTAGGCCACAATATGGCCCATTGTACATACTCCCAAAGAGTCGCCCTCCTAGGACATTGTCCAACCTGCCTTATCCAGGAAGGAGGACAGGTCTCCAATGGACATCTCCTTAATATCGGCAGGTGTAGGCCAAGACTCACCGAACACACACTCTCTTATCGACGATAGCTCCAGACATTCACATAAGACATGCCTGACAGTTTCATCTTCCTGTTCACACATATTATAGACATAATTATAGACCCATTACTATTACAAGCGCTTTTTCCAAGATATTTGAATATGGATTCTTAGATATACTGAACAACTTTCTAAATAAATACGATGTTCTCTCCACATCACAGCATGGTTTTCGGAATGGTAAGTCGACCATCACAGCAATTCACGATTTTCATGATAGTCTCATATATTTTCTTGACCAAGGTGAATCACCCATAGGAATTTTCTGTGACCTGAGTCGAGCTTTCGACTGCGTAGATCAAAATACACTTATATGTAAATTAAACAGTTATGGAATCCGGGGAGTTGCTCTGAAATGGATTGAATCCTTCATCAAGGGTCGTTCACAATTCGTGGGTCTCAGATACCTCGAAAATAATTACCTTCGAGATGTAAGATCATCCAGCACCGAATCTTATATGGGAGTTCCCCAAGGTTCTGTCCTTGGTCCGGTGCTCTTTAATATGTACATCAACGAATTGAGTACTTTATTTCCAAATATAAAATTGACAATGTACGCAAATGATACATCACTGCTTATATCGCATAAAAATCAACCAGCATTAAGAGAAGCATGTGAAACGACTTTGAATCAGTTAGTAGCTTGGTTTAGAAGCATTTTCCTTCATTTCAATGCTGAGAAAACAAATGTAATCCAATTTCGGACACCTCGAAGGATGCCAGAAAAAATAGATATCATGGCGAATAATACTTGCTTGACTTTTAATGATAGCTGTAAATTTTTGGGTATTCACATAGATTCCTATTTGAATTGGAAGGATCATTGCAAGTCCCTCATCGCTAAATTATCTTCGATTCACTATATGTTTAAGAACCTCAAATTGATTTTAACTCGACCACAATTAATAAATCTGTATTATGCTCAAGTGGAGAGCCGACTCAGGTATGGTGTGTGTCTATAGGGAAACTCGACGTCATCGCCTAACATATTCATCTCACAAAAAAAATTATCAGGTGCATTTTTGGCCTCAAAAAAGAGGATTCATGTAGGGACGCCTTCAGAGTTCTCAACCTTCTGACCATTTTTATGGTATATATATTTTCGAAATTTGTGTATTTGTTTTCAAAAATAGAGATAAGTTCCAGAGCAATGAATATTTTCATGTGTATGAAACTCGTCGTAAGAAAGAGCTACGTACACCCATTTCCAAAATTGTGGCCTCTTTTAAAGCTCCCTGCAGAGTTGGTGCGAAGATTTTCAATAATCTCCCGGTTTCGCTAAGGGGATCGAGGCATGAGAGCACATTCAAAATGAAACTTAAGCAATTATTGGTGGAGAAATGTCCATACTCCCTTGATGAATACTTTTAATATGTTTTTCCGTAATAGTCTGTATATTTCCTTTTTTTGTCTGTTATTGTTTCATGTGTTCTAATAGTTTAGAAAGTTTTTGTGAATATTCATATTTACTCAGACATATTTTGACGAATCTTATACAGTGAACTCTGTCTTGAAGATAATGAAGTGATTTGATTTGATTTTGATTTGACATCCTGCATAGAGGTGTGTCCACTGGCCCCATAATATGGAGGTGTTTCCTTAGTTGACAGTGTCCAGTCAGAAATCCCACTGTTAAACGGAAGTTCTTCCTTGTCATCGCCAAATATTTATTACTATTCATACTATTTTCATATTTTACTATTCCTAGACTCTCGAATGCATCGAGTAACCTTTTGTAATACACTTCCTCAATCGTCTCGGCTTGCTTTCACCCATTTTGTGATAATTGTCCAGAGCATGTTGGGCAACACAGGACTACCTTTCCGTATCTCATGTGCGCATTATCCTCTTTGAAACGGGATCTTGTAACTCGTCGGCTATGGCCAATGTATTTATTGTTGCATTCTTGACAGATGATTCCGTTACGTCTTTATATTAAGTATCAGTTCTCTTCTCCTGGCGATTCTAACCTTGTTAGCTGACTGCAGTTTGGTGTTGAGGTAATTGATAAAAATAACAATAATAATGAAAAAGTTTCAACTTCAACACCAATGTTTTCAATCTCATCGTTTGACACACTGCTATAGTTATAGCTAGTTATAGCGTCTTATACTTTCTATGAATCGCACAACAAATATCGCATGTTTGATCCGTAGTTTTCTGGGTTTGTAACCTACCACAATCTGAAAAAATAAGAATTAATATTGGAATCTATACAAGTGTAGAAGGGCAGATTTTCAATCTACCCCGAAAAGTTGCTGCGTCAGAAAAATTCATCGAAAAAACTTTGACTGAAATTGAAAATCCGAACACAGTCCACAATGAAGACATACGACCTACACAAAATACACAATCTCTATCAAACATTATACCTAATCTCCCTCGTTTGTCTGAAAAGATAAAACGGATCGGCAATAGGTATAATGTTGAAACAACATTCAAAACAACAAATACTTCACGGTCAATACTAACACATACCAAACCAAATAAGACAACGGGAAACACAAAGAATTGTATTTATCAAATTCCTTGGTCATGCGGTCAAAAATATATCGGTGAAACGTCTCGACCATTGAAAGTGCGAAAGAGTGAACACAAGATGTACATCAGGAACGAAGAGATAGGTGGTTCTTAATTATCAGAACACATTCTTACTGCCGATGGAAATCACACAGTAGAATGGAACGACACTAAAATTATGACGAAAGAGAACAATGGCAGGAAACGAAAATTGAAGGAATCTGCTTTCATCATGCTGGTGAAGAATGCATATCATAAGTTCGCTTGGTATGGATCGCGTATGGCTGCCCCTCCTGAAGGACAAAGGACAAAATGTTATGTCTGATTTGAAATATTTGACAAATGTCAATTACGAAGATCGCCAACCAGAGATATTCGCATTTGAACAGAAATTTGCGTATAAGTTTAGAGAACGGAGACGAATTTAGTTTCCGAAACGTTAACGATAAGTATTTTCATATATATATATATATATATATATATATATATATATATATATATATATATATATATATATATATATATATATATATATATATATGATGCGTTGTTTTTTCGGGTTTCATTCCGTGTTCTGTGGTTTTGATCCTCTGAAGGATAATTCTCACAACGTTTCGGCAAAGTCTCATTTGCCATCTTCTAGGTGATGTCTTGAGTTTCGATCTCCGAACTCTACTAATTAATTCGAGTTCTACTTCCCAATATATAGGGGTGTTCATTGATGGTATCTTTGATCTGGGCCCCTCCCACTTTCTTCGTTGGTCCGCCTGCATTTGTGGTAATTACGTGGTAAGGTCCGATATTGTTCCTCTGGTGTAATCGGCTTGTCTTTGTTTAGTGATATAATGGATTTCCACGTTCTTGGTAATCTTTGGGCGTCGTCTCTCTTGAGAAAGATTACCAAGAACGTGGAAATCCATTATATCACTAAACAAAGACAAGCCGATTACACCAGAGGAACAATATCGGACCTTACCACGTAATTACCCAGACACGATGACAAATGCAGGCGGACCAACGAAGAAAGTGGGAGGGGCCCAGATCGAAGATACCATCAATGAACACCCCTATATATTGAGAAGTAGAACTCGAATTAATTAGTAGAGTTCGGAGATCGAAACTCAAGACATCACCTAGAAGATGGCAAATGAGACTTTGCCGAAACGTTGTGAGAATTATCCTTCAGAGGATCAAAACCACAGAACACGGAATGAAACCCGAAAAAACAACGCATCATACTTCGTCCGTGAGAATCTTCATGCTAACATATATATATATATATATATATATATATATATATATATATATATATATATATATATATATATATATATATATATATATATATATATATATATATATAGAGAGAGAGAGAGAGAGAAGGGTAGTCTCTTGACTGGACTAGTTGAAAAAACCGTCTAAATTTGGAAAATCCTCATGAAATGAAAATTAACCTTGGGGTTGCAGTCATAAATTGAGTTTGGCCTGATATAGTAAAACTCTTTATTAAATTGTCGAGCTTTCGAAAATCTTTATTTTCTTTTTCAAGACATCTGAAAAACGTTTATTGTTACATAAAGCACTAAAACATGTTAAAATTGAACTTACTAATGTGAGATTAGATGTAAAACAGCAGAAGAAAAATCCTTGTCCATCACAAACAGAAAAAAAATTTCTTATCAGAAACATTCATAAAAACTAAACTGGAAACCATGTCTCCGAAAATATCACTGGGAAGAAATGGAACCATTCATCCACATTACATTGAAGTGCACGAATTAATACATGTGCATAAGATTAACAGAACAGAAGAAAATTTTTTTCCAAATTGTTCTGTTAATCTTATGCACATGTATTAATTCGTGCACTTCAATGTAATGTGGATGAATGGTTCCATTTCTTCCCAGTGATATTTTCGGAGACATGGTTTCCAGTTTAGTTTTTATGAATGTTTCTGATAAGAAATTTTTTTTCTGTTTGTGATGGACAAGGATTTTTCTTCTGCTGTTTTACATCTAATCTCACATTAGTAAGTTCAATTTTAACATGTTTTAGTGCTTTATGTAACAATAAACGTTTTTCAGATGTCTTGAAAAAGAAAATAAAGATTTTCGAAAGCTCGACAATTTAATAAAGAGTTTTACTATATCAGGCCAAACTCAATTTATGACTGCAACCCCAAGGTTAATTTTCATTTCATGAGGATTTTCCAAATTTAGACGGTTTTTTTATATATATATATATATTAGTTCTTATTATTTTTTTGCCAGGCAAAATTTGAGATATACGTGAAGTTGCTGACTAATTGGACTTGTTCTATGCAGAAAGAACTGTTTTTCAATAGACGCAGCAACTTTCCGGGATAGATTGAAAATCTGCCTTCTACACTTGTATAGATTCCAATATCAATTCTTATTTTTTCGGATCGTTGTAGGTTACAAACCCAGAAAACTACAGAACAAATATTGATTCACCGCAAAATAATGACATTCAAAAAACATCGCATATTTTTCATGAGTGGCTTTCAATTCACAGAATGCGATAGTCAACAATAACTTCAGAAAAAGGCGTCTTTCAACTGTCCTCTAACTAATTATACGATTGCAATTGGTACTATCCGAAACCACAAGGAAAGTGTTGATGGAAATCGGCACTCAGTACCGCACATCCAATTCCAACCTCAGAGAGATTTTCATATTTGTTGATGAGAACAAATTAAACGCGATGAAAATCAACTGTTAGCGAATGTAATCAAGCTTTCGTTGCCTACTTCGCGTTTTCGACTCCTTCTTTCATACCTCGGTAACTAGATACACTTTATAATTATGATGATTTAGAAGGTTCTTGAACTTCCTCGGCTAAAATTGAACACGGCGCTATTTACAAATTTGTTTATCATCGATTGGAATAAATATTTATATTCGAGGCGATGCGGAAAAGTGTCGAATTCGATAGGTGGATATAAAATGGTCATCAGCACTCTTTTTCGGGGAAACAATTATTTTTACGATAATGATAATGGAATGGATGCTGAGAAACATTGAAAATTATAGAAAATATTGGATTGAGTAATTTATAAATAGAAACTTGGCATATTCAAAGTGATTATTATTTCGTTTTTTCTATGACGGGAAAATATTTGACATTTCAAGCCTGTTGACAGGTAGGTAACAAAATACCCACTTTTTTCCCGGACGTACATATATTATACAGAATATTTCCCTCATATATAAAATGTCCCATAAGAGCAATGCAATTATCGAAAAAAATAACATTTCCTTGATAACTTCTTTATTCGTAAAATATTCCAATGAATTACATTCGTGCATAAAAATGACAAGATAATTTTGCATTCAATCTTATACAAATTGCATTCGGTTATTTTCATATTTTGTATTTCGCCAAAATATGAAAATAAACTTGCAATTTTTAGATATCACGCTTTCTTGCAAAATTATCTGTAATTTTCATGCACTCGTGCAATTATAATCGATAATTGAAGTTAGATCAGAAATAACTCGGAATCAGACATTTTTTTACTTTGTGACGGACGAAATAACTACTAACAACCACTGAATTCGAAAATTTCACTTCAGATTACAGAACTGAATTGTCAGATATTGGTTAACTTTGAGGGTTGTCAGTTTGAAAATTCAACATTCACACCGAATTTATCCCTCAATGCGGATAACCTGGAAAAATTTGAAGAAAAGACTGCTTTTACAGATTTTTACAGCGATTAATTGCAATAGACCCTTTGAAAAGATGAAACTGATCGAAAGAAACCTGGTTCTTGGCTCACTTTTCTTCTGGAAATGATCTTACCAAAATGCGTGTATTTCCATAATTTTCAGAAAAAATTTTTCTGTGACGGGAAAAAATATCGACTTTTGATCTCTGATGACAGGTAACAAAATGTCACTTTTTATGAAATCACTTTTTTTCCCTGGAGTATTTCATATGTCTGTATGTATGTATATATATTTGATCGGCTAGGGGAGCCGAAACGTAGACAAGTAAATCATTCCAGACGCGGATCAACCGGAAGTTCCAGCCAGCACATATATATATATATAGGGATCAATGGTCCTAGAGAACGGAAGGTCGTGGGTTCGAATCCCGCTCGAAGAAGTTTATTTTTCTCAAATTCTTATGATTTGTCCTGAATGCCGTTATAATTTCATTCAATTGTTAATCGTACAGACACTAATATATCTATCGTATATATATATATATATATATATATATATATATATATATATAAGTAAAGGTAGAAATTTCATTTTTTATAGAATATTTTTTATACAAAAGTTACATTTCCTTAATATCAAAAGTACAATTATTAGATGTGTATTGCATGAATGATATGTTCCTTGAACTATTTGGTACAACAGTCTAATTTTCTTGTATTGAAATGGTGTTTTTCAATATTAAATCGTCCTTTTTCCCGTCACAGAAAAAAATTGTGTATTATACACGGAAAAAATATTAGATTTTAGCTCTCAGTTTTTTGGCCTCTCTCCGCTTCGCGTCGGAAGACAACCCAACCTCGAGCTGAAATCTAATACTTTTTTCCCTTGTATTATAAATAACTTTTTTTTCCTGAATATCTCACTAATCCTTAAGTTAATTTTTCTAAAATTTGGCGGTGCTTTTTAGAGTATTGAGGGGCTGATTTGGCCATAACTATATTGAAATCATTATGTCCAGTGGCGTCCCGGGAGGTACCTTTATCAATATTTTTGACCAATAAAATATGCACCAAATTTTTTTATATTTTTGTCGCATCAAGCTTGTGAAACAACAACTTTTTTACTCTATCTCTTTTCTTGTATATTGCTCCATTTTTGAGAAAAAAATGTATTTATTGCGTATCTTTGGTACAACAAAATTAACAAAATGGTTAAGGCTTTCGCGGCCGAGGTTATTAGTATAACTACTTCTCTTCTGGCTTGAAGGCCGTCGTTTTTTGGAATTTCTTCCTGACGTTTCGCTAGCGCGAGTGACCAGCTTCTTCAGAGGCTTATTCATCTCCGATGACTAAACGGTTCGATTTCTCAAGGCGTATTTATATTGATGCAGGTAGTCTGGAGTGTTAATTACTTCTGTCGGGTTCGGGGAATAATCATCATCATTAGTTGCCGCACTACCTGCTGTGATTTCATTAGTTATTCTTGATTTCTTCAGAATCGGATTCCAAATTCTGTTTAGAGTCAACGCTTCTTCCTTTCTGTTAAAAATGTCCGCGTGTTTTTGGATTTCTATTGCCTCCCGTACCAGTCGGCTATGGTAACCCTGGTTGGGGGCAATCAGTGTTGCATTTTCGAACAGAATCCTGTGGTCGCCTTCACTCAATGCGTGTTCCGCCACCGCCGATTTGTCGGTTTGCCCCAGCCTGCAGTTCCTTTGATGATCTTTGAGCCTTGTACCCATGGATCTTTTCGTGGTACCGATGTAAATCTTCCCACAGGTGCACGGTATGCGATAAACCCCTGCCACTGACAGTGGGTCTCTTTTGTCTTTAGCCGACCTGAGGCTTTGTTGGATCTTCTTGGTCGGCTTGAAAACCGTTTTTATGTTATATTTCCCCAAGAGCTTTCCAATTCGGCCGTGGCGGAACACGCATTGAGTGAGGGCGACCACAGGATTCTGTTCGAAAATGCAACACTGATTGCCCCCAACCAGGGTTACCATAGCCGACTGGTACAGGAGGCAATACAAATCCAAAAACACGCCGACAATTTTAACAGAAAGGAAGAAGCGTTGACTCTAAACAGAATTTGGAATCCGATTCTGAAGAAATCAAGAATAACTAATGAAATCACAGCAGGTAGTGCGGCAACAAATGATGATGATTATTCCCCGAACCCGACAGAAGTAATTAACACTCCAGACTACCTGCATCAATATAAATACGCCTTTAGAAATCGAACCAGTTAGTCATCGGAGATGAATAAGCCTCTGAAGAAGCTGGCCACTCGCGCTAGCGAAACGTCAGGAAGAAATTACAAAAAACGACGGCCTTCAAGCCCGAAGAGAAGTAGTTATACTAACAACAAAATTAAACTAGCAAACCGTCAACAACCGGGTTGATCTGTGGTTGTAATGGGTTTGTGGCAGTGGCGCTGAGAACGTTTTCGAACGGTCAAAGTAGTGACAGTTGTGACTACTTCGAACAGTTCTAGAACCGTTCTCGTTCACAGTCGGTACCAAAACAAGCCTATATATGGTTTCAGGTCCCGAACTCCACACTTGTAGGAACTTGTAAGCGATGAAATGTTGATTTACAGTTATTATACAAATGGTCTTGGGAATTGGATTTGTCATGTTTTTTTTTTAAATCCAATTTTATTGCCAATTCTGGCTATTATTGATATTTTCCCACCATATTTACAGAGATTCATGAAATATAAGTCGCTGACCTGAAATCTACAAAAATCAAACGTAAACCCAAACATTCCGCGTATGGTGAAAATTCATTATTTCTGAATGCCTCCAAAACGAAAGCAGTAGCTTTTCATACTGCCCAAAATATTGATACGGTAGACAATAATATTGGAACATCCGGTGGTGAGATAGAAAGAATTGACAGTATAAAATTTTTGGGGCTTTTTCTATACAGAAATCTTAATTTCCGTCTGCTCTGCGACAATCTCATCAAAATATTCAATGAGCAGTGTTATCTGCTAAGAAACCTAAAAATAATTCTAGACAACTCTAGGCTACTTTTATGTTACCATGGACAGATACAAGCAAGAATTAACTATGGGACTATTGTTTGGAAAAATTCTCCGCCTGCACACAATGTTTTTGTAACGCAAAAGAGAATTATTAGAACCATTGCAAACTGCATCATCGTGTAGAACATTATTTAAATAATGAGCATTTTGCCTCTACCAGGTCTCTTCATTCTGGTAGTTTTGTTGTACATCCATTAAAAAATAAATGAGTTCTCAAACAAAACCAGTCATTTCATAAATATAATACCCCCATCAGAAATGATTTTCACATACTCAAAACACGTTTATCTCTACGTCTGAACTCGTTTGAAGTTTTGGGGCTGAGATTATATAATGCACTTCCGGAATCTTTCAATGTTACTTTTTGAAATTAGTCCCTATACATTCCATGATTTTTTTTTTCAAATAAATTAGAAAAAAATGTTTTATATTATTCTTTATCATTGCTGCTTTGTTCACTCACTTGATTATTTAAAACCTGTTGTTATCTATGAATATGTGTTATATACTTGTATTTTATATCTGTATTTGATATGTACTGACTTGTCCAATTGCTTTTTTTGAGCTCGTTTTAAAGGATGAATAAATTGAATCTCAAACCTGAATCTTGAATCTTGATGTATATTTAACGGGATATTTTTCAGTTTTCGAAAAAGGAAGTTACCTTTTTTGGGAATTTTAAAACGACTTGTGATTGACTGATTATTTGAATTTGAAATATTCTTGTTAGTTTCAAATTCTTATTAGTTTCAAGAGACGTCATGTATTCATTAATCGGTTCATTTGCGAAATTGTTACAGAGAAAATCTTTGAACAAAGTTGAGGATGTGATACTAGATGTAGTTGCTCGAAATATTCTCCTGGCACAGAATTACTTTGTGTGATACCTGTCATCGCCTACATTCTTGGCCAGAGTAAAGGATGTCATGAGATCCCTCGTAAGAGCCAGAATGTGCCAAAACCGTTCAATGAATTCAGTGACAGTGAAGACAATATAATTTTTGTCAAGCATCGTAATGAGAGGCAGTAGTTTAATCTGGAAGTGTCTAGCATTTGCTGTCTATTACTGACACCAAATACAGTTCTTGGTGGAAAAGAAGTTTTTCAGTTCATATATAAATTCACACGGAAGGGAAGACCTGAGCAAGAGAGGTTTGACAGCTCCTGGCTCACAACAAAGGGATGGGAATTTTGTACTCGTCGAGTCATCCGTGTAGATATTGCCAAGGGTGGAACGATTGATAACAATTCAGAAGAGCACCGACCGTGAAAATATCTATAGAAGAGAGACAAGTCTCCGACCCTTCTACGATGTTCCAATGAAGTGAGCGAGCCTGTGAGCGAAGAATCACCAACAAGATGGATTGCCTTCCTCTGAATAGAATCGAGAAGCCTCAATGAATGTTTTGGTGCTGAACTTCCACACATGAGAACTACATTCCAAGACAGGTCGTATCTGAGCCTGGTAGATCATTAGAAGCTCGCGAGAAGTAAAGTATTTCTTCGCATGAAATAGAAATCCAATCTTCTGACAAAACACCTTCAGTGATCGATCTCACATGGTTTTCCCACGAGAGAATAATACAGGATAATATTCTGGAAATCTTCACAAATAGTTTATTGACATACTATTCAGAGTTGAGAAGATTTTTTTATTTGGAAAGTGTGACACAATCGGGTTAATACGATGGATTTGAGATCAGTGGGATATACGAAAATAAAGGATTTGGTGAGACTTGAACCAACGGTTTTAAAGAGGGCGTACGCCTCAACCAACTAAATAAACTATTTGGACTGTACGATATTTGTTAATATTTATTGATGTGAAGAGAAGATGTGCGCCCTTCAATTCCACAAAAAAACATCAACTATGACAATAATTCAAACTTGACTGAATAAACTGAAAAATATTTCAGATAGAAGTAAATTTGAAACTTTTCCTATAGATCAATTACCCTAACACCAAACTGATATTTTTGCACTCGACGCGCGTTTCTCTAACTAGGTTAGCATCTTCAGGAGAAAAAATTGATAGTAAATCTAAAGACTATAGGGTAAGCTCCTCTACCTAAAGTTTTCAATTAACTAGTACACCCACTATCTGCAAAGTTTTATGGTCCGATATGGACTTCATCTGTTATTATTGATTATTCTGATTAATTTCCCAAAAATAGATTAAAAGCGGGCTGAAATAGATATCGTATGGAATGAGTAGCAGTAACAAACAATGTCCATTCGGACCGAAAAACTTCAGATATATAAACAGCTAAACCTAGTCTCTAGATTTAGTATCAATTTTCTTCTCCTGAAGATGCTAACCTAGTTAACGAAACGCGCGTCGAGTACAAAAATATAGAATAGAATAGAATAGAATAGAATAGAATAGAATAGAATAGAATAGAATAGAATAGAATAGAATAGAATAGAATAGAATAGAATAGAATAGAATAGAATAGAATAGAATAGAATAGAATAGAATAGAATAGAATAGAATAGAATAGAATAGAATAGAATAGAATAGAATAGAATAGAATAGAATAGAATAGAATAGAATAGAAAAATATTTATTGTGCGAATATAGAAATAAACAATCACAAAAGGAGATAGTTCGTGCTACACGTTCTTCCACTACCCCTTGAAGAAGTCAAATTACAATGACAGGTATACAAATTGTATAATTAGGACTGAAAATAAAACTTTTAGTCACAAATTAAAAAATAAGATAATTAAATACACACCCACCTAATATCAGGTGCTTAGTTACATTAAGTCAAATTGCAATATATCAGGTATAAAAATGGTACAAATATTATTGGAGTTGAGGTTTCACTCACAAATAAATAAATTAATACACACCCACTTAATATATAGTACTTAGTTACATCACATTCGAAATGACACATATTCATCCGATGAGTTATATTGCATTTTAAAAAGATACTGTTTGTAGACTTCCCCAAAACTTCTAACTGAATGATGTTGTATCATTTTATGAAATTGAGGTTCATTCAGTAGCCTAACTGCAATGTATACAAAGCAACTTTGAAATATGGCAGTTTTGTGAGGGTATATGTCATATGACATTATGTTTCTCAAGTTCAGATTATGAAGCTCTTTTCTTTGAGTCAAATAACTATAGAGATACTCGGGCTTTCCTTTCAGATATATCTTGAAGAGATAAACCGCAAACAGTAGTTTGTATCTGTAGTCAACCTTTAGGAGAAAGTTGTTTCTATATAAATGCGAGATATGCTCAAATTTCCTTACATTATAAACGAACCTCATACAAGTGTTTTGTACTAGCTGAAGTTTGTTTTTGAATTCTTGAGTTAGAAAGCTATAATAAACAGTTAAACAATAATCGATATGGGGTAGAAGTAGTGACTCAATTATTCTGAGTTTCATTTTCTCAGACAGAATGAATTTAAACCTATAAATCGACTTCAGTTTCATATATATCAATGATATTTTTTTCAGAACATGTTCTTGAAAATTTAGTGAGGAGTCAAGTATCAACCCCAAATTTTTCAAGGAATTTTTTTGAATTACAATCTCATTGTTTATATGTAAAGTTGAAAAATTGTAGGTATTGGATTTGTTTTTTGAATCAGTTTGATCAGTTTGGTGTTAGGGTAATAATCGATCTATAGGAAAAGTTTCAATTTTACTTATATCTGAAATAGTTTCTAGTTGTCCCTGGTAACCAAGTATTTTTTGGTGATTGGTGGAATTGATATCCTACCTTGTGTGGATATCAAATCATAACGATTCAGTTGACTAGAATAGCCTACTTATCCGATCAGTTAACTTTGAAGAAATGAGCATATTTACCGGTAGGAGTAAGAAAAACACTCGGAAAACACTGTTTTTCACATTCTGATAGATACACAGAGTACTTACTACTTTCAAACTATTAGAAAAAAGTTTCCGAAATATTTCTGCAATATTTTGCGCTGCATGATATCTCTTAGTTAACAAATTACATACCTTTTAGTGTAATCGTCCCTCTGTCAACATCAGAAATAAAAACGTCAGCGGAAATTGTTTACTACAGTCCAACCGCACTTCCTACCGACAGTATTTTAACAAATAGTTCGAAAATTAAACTAATAACCTCGCTGACACGATGCTTTCAACGAATTTTCCGATTTTTTATATCATTAACATTCGCCCGCTCGAAATCGCGCCTTTTCACGGCCAACTAGGCTCTAATGAAGATCGTTGATGGACTGAAACTTCGAATTTTCACACATGTTGTCAGCGTGAGCCATGACAATTTCGGGAGATTTTTACCCCCTCCGCCTGAAGCGGCTGAGACACTTGGGCGGAGTTTCAGCTGTTTCAGCGGCTGATTGTACAGTCGGAGAGAAAATTATCTTTCAAGAGCTCGTGGTCAGGGACTTTTGAAGGACGAAATAGTGAAGGATGTGTTGAAGATTTGTAATCAAGGATCACGTGAAATTCGATTAGTTCGAAGTAAAGTGAGATTGTTCTAGAATTGTTCGTTTTCGTTAACCAGCTGACGAACGTCAACCCTTCAGAAGTCGAAACTTGTGCGAGCAATGGATCAACGAGGCCTTACCTTTTAACGTGCGATTACCCAGCACCCCAGATGGGTAGTTAAAGAGAATGATACTTATTTTTCCATTTACTCTGTGAAAAATACAGTCTCAAAAATAATATAAACAAATTCAGCATTATTATAATCTTATTATAACATCAAACTCCAAGTTCCCACAACCCTTATACACGACTCTTTCATCTACAATGTCTAATAGTAACTATATTTATTGTGTTATCAGTAGATTGTGATGCTTTTTATTTCCTCCGAATCGCACATGTTATTTTTTTTCTGAAGTGAACTTTGGAATATTTGATCAAACTAAAAAGCTGCTACCTTCGCTGTCTAGGCAGTAGAACGTGACAATAATGTGATGATTTGAATTGGATATATTTTTTTGTGTTTTTTCTTCCATGGAAATGAAAAGAAAAGAGATTCAAGTTCTTATAATATCTTTTTTCTATATGCAGATTCACTCGAAAGGGAAGCCCTGTAATGTTCAAAGAACACCGCGTGAATCAAGGGACGGGGATACGAATTAACATTCACTTTGAATTTTTGAAGTTTGTAAGCCTCAGGAAAGACCTCTTTCGGCAAGGAGTTCCAAGGCTCAGTTGTTCTATTGGAAAAATATCTCTGAGCAAGAGAGGTTCGACCGGTCTCTAAATTCACAACAAAGGGGTGGGAATTCTGTACTAGTCGAGTTATCCGTGTAGATTTTGCCAAGGGTGGAACGATTGATAACAATTCAGAAGAGCACCGACCGTGGAAATATCTATAGAAGAGAGACAAGTCTCCGACCCTTCTACGATGTTCCAATGAAATGAGCGAGTCTGTGAGCGAAGAATCACCATCAAGACGGATTGCCTTTCTCTGAATAGAAACGAGAAGCCTCAATGAATGTTTTGGTGCCGAACTCCACACATAAGAACCATATTCCAATATTATCTGAGCCTTGTAGATCATTAGAAGCTGACGAGAAGTGAAGTATTTCTTCACACGAAATAGAAATCCAAGTTTCTGGGAAGCATCTTTAGCGATCGATCTGACATGGTTTTCCCATGAGAGATTATCACTGATCGTAACTCCTAGCACCGAGATACTTGACTTTGAAGGAATAGTTACTCCTGACATCAGAATACCAGATGATGATGGATCGGCTTCTCTTGAGAAGAGACATGCCTGGGTTTTCGTAGCATTAAATTCCACCAAGTTCATGTTTCCCCATTCTATTATTTCGTCGTCATCGTTAATATCTGCAAATTGATAAGTAACTGAAATATCGAAAAGGAACAAAATTAAAAAAATATACATTACAGTTTCCTGTATGATTTCCACTTACAATGGGTTTACAAAACCGCGACACGTGTTTCGCTATTACAATAGCTTCTTCAAGCAAGATAAATTTTGTTAATATGGATTTCCATCAAGTATCGGCCAGTTCAATTCAATTTTTAGGAACAAAATTGGGTGACTATCTTTTGTCAGTTACGTATCGTATTTTTGCGAATTTGACAGAACAGAATGGAACAAAAAGGAAACTCTAAAATGCTACGTCCATTTTGTTAAACGGGAATGAATAGAAGTTGAACTAGGGGGATTCAATCCGAAGTAGGTTGTGTCAAAATCATCTCTGGATATAGCTATTGATGAATAAGTCATGCTAGTGTCACATTTTGACACTACGTACCTGAAATTGCAATTTAATTGAAAATTTTCAAAACTGGCTCAAAAAAGGAGGAAGACTAGCTTCCGAAATGTCACTAAAGAAAAGTATACGCAAACCGACAAAATAATCACTCAGTTTTGCATCTTTTTAATTCTGCATTTACGTATCTGGGCAAATATACCAATTTGCCTGAAATCCGGATTGGGAATGGATATTTCAGCTTCTCGGATCTCAAGAACATACACTCTCTATTGTGTTATTTGAAATGTATTGTTCTTCATAACCTGATATGGAAATGTAATGGATCACAACTGTTCCACCGCCAAAAACTTAGCTGGTTGATGCGGTTAATATAAAATAATAACAAAATAATATAAGAACTCAAAGCTTTTTTCTTTTCATTTCCAGGGAACTGAAAACCAAAAAATGGATACCACAACATTTTAGCATCCTCAAAATGCATTCAAACGATATTCAAATTTGATGGAAGAAAGTCAACTACAATGTTCAAAGCCTTTCAGAAACCTGATGAATTTTCGTCCTGTGAAGAAAACGACTATTTTTGTGATACAGTAGATTACCAGTGATAATCCTTATTAATCAAAGTGTCAGTTTTTGCTCAGTTTTGAATTTTAACCTCTAAAAAAGCTTTCAAAAGCCATGACCAGAGATTTTAGAAATATTTTGTGTCCCAAAGTGACACAATGACTAAGTGTCAATGCCCACTGATTGTCTAAAATTGTGTCATTTTCCTAATGTACACAAATGTTCATTAAAATTTGATCTTATCTCCCAGTAAGAAGAATTTTCTCATAATGAGTACCTATATAATATGTAAAAATTTTCAATGCTCGTAATAGAGTCAAAAAATATTCCAATGAATTTTCGAAAAATATGAATTGATGAAATGCATATTGCACTCAAAAAGTTCACACGTTCCCAATGATTTCTATTTCATGAGAATGTTATTGTTTGATCACTTATGAACTCAAAATTCTGATCATTTGTATTTTCTGAATTCAATTCTTCAACCAAATTCCATTTCAAAGTTCTTGCTTACATTCGAGTGCCTAATTTAATTCATTTACCACTCAGCTGTGTTTTGTGTTCTCGTCTTTCACTTCTGAAGAAGCCAACATGTGTCAGCGAATACGTAGATTTGTGTTTCGTTTGTCTAATCCCAACTATCGATCGCAATTTCATTTTTCTGGCCACAATCATAGACAAAAATTTGGTTTAATAATGTTTTGATCGAAATCACTTCACATGCGATTCTGGTACAACCGATCCAATATCTGAACCCTCAGAGAGTAAGGCTCCTGACAAGTTTTCACGGTGACACTCATAGACATACTGAGGATATCTCTTTCTGAGTGTTTTTTCTTATGATCCTACGTTTGAAGAAAAAAACGTCACACACTGTTTCTCCTGATGAAAATCATAAAGATTGTTTTTCAAAAGAGTCTTTGATATTATATCAATAATAATACATTAACTAAACATCCCAATGAATTTAACAAAAAGTAAATGCTCATCTCCAAAGGCTTTTGGTTCAGATTACGAACATAAGTTCGAAGATGAATGAGCAGAATTGAATTTGTAAGTGACATATTCTTCAAATCTAAGCTTATAAACCAATATCAGACCAAGATTTCTTGAGAACTTGAATTTTATTTCAGGGTTGTCTTTTTCCAAAATGTGATTTTTTGCTTCCTCGCGAATATTTTCATTTCCAAATATATTAGTATTTGACTTGCTCAAGTTTATTTTCAACATATGCTCCGTTGATACTTCAAATGATACAAATACATTCTGATCCTAATTTATACAGACATTTTCTTCTGCTATAGATGATGGTTTGAACGATGAATTCAGTTGGGAATCATCTGCATAAAAATTATATTCACAGAAGTTACACTCCTCAACAAACGAAACAGTATAGAAAGTACGAAAAAGAAATGCAAAATGCTACTTTGTGGTACACCTGATTTGACTACTTGCAACTTAGGGGATATGTCATCAATCTGAACTTTTTGCAATACTTGGTTTAGATACGATCATATGAAAGATCTTACTGAAATACTGCTTTCGCTTAGTCTGGGCTGATAATGTCATCCACAATTTCTAGTAATAGATTCATTCATAATATTATCAGATTATTCAAATGAATCAGATGTACAAAATGTTATATGTACAAAATAATAAAATTCAGTTTTTCATTCGTTCAAGAGATATAAAATGCTAGTGTGTATCAGTCACATAATTGGAGTATAATTCAGTACAACACCATTAATTTCATTGGAATATTGACTTATCTTGGCATCCTTGATGACAATCAGAAGGCAACATTCATTCACATTCAAAGAAATATGTTTGTTATACACCACTCGGAATGTTTAATTCATTTTGCGAGTGATCGTCATCATCGGATTCAATTGTTCATCTTCAAATCTTCAGCAATCATAAGAAATTCTAAGTTTCGAAACCATCTATCATATCGTTGACACGTGAATTGAAAAGCAGTAGTGTTAAGTGATCCTCTTGTGGAACTTCATGAGAAACACATTTCTGATGAAGCTGATTTTCTTTATTCTATTCCCCAAATCAATTTAAAAATATAACAAAACTTCTATAATAGAACGGATATCAAAAACACTATTGATTTGATATGTATACATCATTCATAGTTTTTTGAATCATTCTTGATAGAAAGAAGAGTATATCCAAAACAGCTACTTCCCTTGAGTTCACTCTTTGTTTGCGATTGGTTTCAAAACTCCCAAAGAATCTTATGAAGTTATTGTTGTTCCTATGTACCAACAAAATATGATTCTATCAAAATTTTCATGAAAGTTCATATAGCATCTTGCTGGGACCAACACCTATTTTCTAAAGGATATTCTAGTTCGATATACCAATATATTTATCATCGTTGATTTTCAAGAACAGGGGCTGTGCTGATTACTGAATATGTGTATACAAGTCTCTAGTTCTCAAATGAGTATTTTGGGCCCGATCTGTGAAATGGTGTCATCAATATATTTTTTCAATATCTGGAAATGTTTCTCTCAATAACCGCCATTTTATAACGTTCAAAAAGAGGCTGTATTGAATACAATTGTAGAATAAATGAGGGTCTTATTTTCAGATTAGAGAAACTCTCACATCAATCAGATCAGAATTATTGTTGAAAAGCTTTGGTTATCTGCCAAAATCTGGAAAAAACAGGTTGTGGTAGATTATCATCCCAAAAACTTTAAAAAAAGAAAAACGAACATAGTATAATATCTCTCTCTACCACGAAGGCAAAACCAACTGTAAGAGATAGGGATTTTCGATTCTTCCAGTGTCCATGAAAATTTGCCATCGATCTCTAATGTAATTATAATGTTTTTTTGGAATATAGTACTGGCAAAACCTTTCAGAAATAAGCCGATCTCAAGTTATATTTCAGAGGTGACAATTTTTGGATCATTTCATCTACTCAGGTCACACGATTCTTGAGCCCAGTAACCACTCACCTCACCGGCGTAAGGCATGTTTATTGGATGATATGGTCAGCATGCTCTCCGGGTGTATTAAAGCCTCAAAGTGAGGACCTGACTGAATTTTTCCTTATGACCTCCTACTATCCAAAACAGATTTCCAACATGAAAATATAAGGATAATCCAGAATTTTATCTGTATCTGACTGTTAAAGTGAATCGATATTTCAAATTAAGATCGCAGCCCTACTTTGAAGAAAACTTCATCTTATCTGCACCACTTTGACAACTATTCCCAATCAAGGTTGTGACTTTGACATTGTTTGGAAATTCAAAACCATTATGGAATGTTCATACAACATTTCTCAATACCTAAAACTTATAAAACGTATCCAAGCACTATAATTGAATTTTAATTTGCCAAGCATTTCCCTATCTGCTTCATTTTGAAATGGCTTATATTTTTTATCTCACGGCAATTCGTACTTTTCGACAGACTATAAGGAGTCTGTAGGTATTTCTTTTTTATTTTCATATGGCGCATGAGTACTACCTTTTTTTGACAAAGAACTTAATTCTTAGTTAACAGTTGGCCATCATTCAGATCATAGTTCTTAGTTCTTCGTTCTAGTAATGATTGCGCCTTTGTTGATTTCCTGGTGTTGAATTCTCAGTTGTGAGTTCCTAATCATAGACTTATAGTTATTGGGAACGTTGCATAAACCTTCTATTAGATTTTCAAGCGACTATGGAGTGCTTTTTCACTTTCTATGTGAACGTTAACCATGAAAGGTGTTTGGTAGGAATATTAGTAATAATTCTGATCATATTCCGAAATTATCAAAAAATACGCTGCGCAACTTTTACCAAGAATTCACCACTTGTCATTGATTGAAACTTTTATTCAAAAAGCGTATCGCTTCCTTTCAAATCTCAATAGAAGAGCATCGAAGAACAGCCTACTCCAGAATAAAACAAACTTTATGTACCTATTCTTTTCGAATTCCCTTGGCATTGTTCAGTTCCGCCCGTCGAACGACTCATTGAGATCTTTCAGCATCTCTGTAGCAGATTGTACGAGGAGGAGCGAAGTTTCTGGCACCTCCCCGATTTATATTTGTTCTCGGCCTCAGTTGGCTTGTGCAGCTCCTAAATCAAATATTATGTAAACAGAATGCAATATATTCTTAGCTTTCAGTTAACACCCTGCATTTATTACCGTCTCATATACCTAATAGTAAATTAGTGAAGGATGGTCGAATTTAAACTTATAATTGTTCGTTGTTTATATCGAGAGATAAATATTTATCGGGCTTGTCTGCAAAAATTTAAGTGGTTTTTAACGGTAATTTGAATGGCGATATAACGATTTTCGATATACTGCAGATAAAGTTTTTTATTTTCAGCAGCACTGTTCAAAACTATTATTAAAATGTGTCAAATATTTTTTTCAGTCAATTGAGAGGTTTTCATAATTGGATATGGCACTGTTTTGTGACTTATTTCTCGCAATAAAATATGGAAATGTAAAACAACTGAAGGAAGTCACACTAGAAAAAAATCAACAAATTCTTGCCAAAAATTATCGGCAATTTTTATGCATTCGTGCAATTATAACCGAAAATTTCACACCAACAGTTTTCGGCCAATGAAATGCTTTGCAAATGCAATTTTGTTTCGCGTTACTATGGCAACTCAGGTATTTTTGAAGATTTTATCGAAAACATTTTCCCATATAAGTAACCTACAGCGAGTTATAGTGGAAATTTTTTGACAGATAGCATATTTTGTTTGACACAACAGGTCACTTACCCACTTTCAGCAGAGGTCAACAAACTGGAACTTTCAAATAGGGCACTAGAAAAATTAAGCAGACTAATGAAAATAGAATAATAATCCACATCTTTATTCACGAGCCACTGACACGGTATTTAGTTGACCGAACCTAACCATTTTGTTGAAGCTCATACAATAACCCAAATTAAATGTGACAGAACAAGGCAGTTTCGATTCAATTTTTCAATCTGTGATGTATTCCGAAGCCTATCTTGACGTACTTTGAAACGCTCAAACATGAATTTCATATAATAATTCGTTGAAGTTCAATATGGTGTGAAATTTTCTTACCTAATACCAAATATTCGTGAGTTCAAAAAAATTTCCGGAAATAATTCGAGCACTAGTGGTATTACAAGTGAATATTTCCATCGTATGTTAAAAATCCCATATGAAACATATAGGTAAACACAGTTTGAACTAAACACTAATTCTTTCATGCAAATTTTCAATTTCAAAAAAATCTAAAATGACGTACTTTGGGCACACTTTGAAAAATTTGAAATGATTCCAAGTTGATACTGGGAAGACTAAAAAAACATATTGATTGCGTCTTCCTACGGACACCTGCAACTTCTTCAAAATATCGGTTTGTGTAATCCGGCTTCATTTAGAAATTCCTGCTCCTCAGCCTTTTGTAGCCCCATAGTTCCTCTCGCTATGTCCGAATTAATTACCTGAAACAACCATATTTTGAATTCACTCTGTATGGAACATTCGATTAAACAATTAATATTGTTTTCATGCGAGTATTACTCAAGCATGAAACTTCTCTGTTTTGTGAGCAAAATGCAGAATAAATCGCAGAAACTTTGCTAGAAAAGAAGCTTTTTCATCTTTTCCAAAACTAAACTAAAACGCACTAGAGCAACGTCACATCTCACACCACGGATTCTACGTTGGTAGGTAATCATGTGGATGAATAGTTTCCGAGTGAAACGTGATTGGGGGGGATAAAGACCCATTGTCCGACGTCACCCCACCTGTCCGAAGTCGCCTCATTTGACGGTATCAATCAACATCCTCATTAGTTCCGTAGTTTTCTGGGTTTGTAACCTACCACGATCTGGAAAAATGAGAATTAATATTGGAATCTTTACAAGTGTAGAAGGACAGATTTTCAATCTACCCCGAAAAGTTGCTGCGTCTATCGAAAAACAGTTCTTTCTGGATAGAACAAGTCCAATTAGTCAGCAACTTCTCGTATAACTCAAATTTTGCCTGTCAAAAAATAATAAGAACTAATATATATGAAAATACTTATCGTTAACGTTTTGGAAACTAAATCCGCTTCCGTTCTCAAAACTTTTGGCAAATTCCTGTTCAAATGCAAGTATCTATAGTAGGCCATCTTCGTAATTGACATTTGTCAAATTATTTCAAATTTGACATAACATTTTGTACTTTAGGAGGGGCAGCCATCCGCGGTCCATATCAAGCGAACTCATAGATATGCATTCTTCACCAGATAGCACGATGAAAGCAGATTCCTTAAATTTTCGTTTCCTGCCATTGCTCTTTTTTGTCATAATTTTAGGGTCGTTCCATTCTACTGTGTGATCTCCATCGGCAGTTGATAATTTAGAACCGCCTATCTGTCTCTTCCTGATGTACATCTTGTGTTCACTCTTTCGCACTTCCAATGGTCGAGACGTTTCACCGATATATTTTTGACCACACGAATAGGGAATTTGATAAATACAATTTTTTGTGTTTTCCGTTTCGTTATTTGGTTTGATGTTTGTATTGACCTTAAAGTATTTGTTGTTTTGAATGTTGTTCTAACATTATACCTGTTGCCGAGCCGTTCTATCTTTTCAGACAAACGAGGGACATAAGGTGTTTTATACAGGTTGTGTATTTTGTGTGGGTTGTATATTTTCATTGTGTTCGGATTTTCAATCTGTGTCAAAGTTTTTTCTATGAATTTTTCTGAATATCCATTTTCTTTCAATACTGATTTTATGAAGTTTATCTCATCAACGATTTTTTCTTGTGAGTTACATACAATTTTTGTTCTTTCATAAAGGTATTTTACTATACCTTTCTTGACACTTGTGTGGTGGTTTGAGGTGTAGTGAAGATATAATATGTTGGTATGTTTTCTTTCGATGTACACTTTTATCTACATGGTGTGTCGATTGCTTTATCATTACATCTAGAAATAGAAGTTCATTGTTATTTTCTGTTTCTAATGTGAATTTTATCCTTGGTTCTTGTTTGTTGATATGTTCCAAAAATGTGTCAAGTTCATTTTGACCATGACTCCATATAGCAAAAACATCATCAACATATCTCCACCACACCTTTGGGCCATTTGGATAACTTTCTATGAAAGAATCTTCAAAATACTCCATATAAATATTACTGAGAATTGGAGAAAGTGGTGAACCCATAGCCATACTAAATTCTTGTTGATGAAATTCATTTTTGAATTGAAAATACGTTTTTCCTGTACAAAGTTTTAAGATATCCATGATCGCATCTACATTCAATTTTGTTCTATTGATCAGTGTCCCATCATTCTCTAATTAGGCATTCCAGATCAGGTTATGTCTGGGGGGCAAATACCAGTTTTAACCAATCACACACTTATAAAAAAGAAAACAAACGAAAGTTCCTGGGGGGCAGATGGCGCCGTATTGGTTCATTTGGATTAATTTGACATTTTTTACAAGTATCTGGAATGCCTAATTTTGATTTGACAATTTCTGAGTTTTGTTCAAAGGAACGTTGGTGTACAGACTTCGAAACTTACTAAAATGTCTTCAGTTTGTATGTCAATTCAATCTAACTTTTCAATTAGATGAAGTATTTTTTATGAAACTATGACATGGAGATTCGATGGAATGAATTGACAAATGTCAATTACGAAGATTGCCTACAAGAGATACTTGCATTTGAACAGGAATTTGTCATTTATTGATCCACCACAAAATAATGACTGTCAAACAGTACATCCTCATTACTTTGTTTGTTTTTTTTTTCAGTGACGGGAAAAACCTGGTAAATATTCTCGCGTATGTTTCCTAGACTCGAAAAATTGCCGTCACATTTTCTTTCTTGTCCGACCAGGCTCATGGAAACAGCCCGTGTATACGAACATATGGCAGCACTAAAACAACGATTGTGGAAAGAGGCGATGACGTCTGCCCGATATTTCATCAGAGCGCTTCCTTCCACTTCGAATTTATCTGTCGATAACTTTTATGGGCCACATGATTCGAATTCAACACTTCGTTCGCAATATTTTTACCTTTTTGTTTTGTCACGTGTGCTCCATCGCTCTAGACTAATTTATCAGCGAAAGATTGATATATACTGTGGAGATCAAAAAACTTTGCCTTGAAATATTTCCTGTGAAAACTTTGAGCTTGTGTATCTTCATAGAAGAAGGTTGTTGAAACGTATTGGAAAACATATATTTTCGGATCGATATTGAAAGTTGAATAGTTAAAAGTATCTATAGTTGGCCAATGAAATGAGAAACAAAATTAATATCTCGTCAAATAAACCTTTGAAAGAACACCCAAATATACTTCAAAGTAGGGGGTGTCCCAACGAAAACTTTCCACACGGATTTACTGGGAAATGACAAATTATTTTCGGAAACGCTGAAACAGGTCGATTTTAATTTCTAGGGGGACACATGTTAGTAATGGATTCAGTCGAGCAACTTCATCCCCCGGACGGGGGCGGCTACCCCCTTGCGAATCATCATAGGGAACGTGGGTCGAGTGATACATCATCTGAAAGCTCTCTTTATTCTCTATCCAAACGTGTATAATTTTTTCAAAATCGAATGAATGGTAATTGAAATTAGTGTTGTTGACAGGTTCAACGTAAATAGTCAATATCTTACCTGTTCTTATTCAAATTCAATTTATTAACTATTTTAAGACTCAATGAGTGGACAGATAGACAATGGCAACATCCCATCCGGTCAGGGAACACAGTCACCCCACGAAAAACGAAAACAAATTAGTCAAAACAAAGTAAGTAGCCAGGCTGGGACTATTAATTGCGAAGATCTTTCAACCAAGTAACAGTTTTATGTCGCTATTCGCGAGTACAACATTACAAGCGGAAGATGCTCACCCCAATTGTGAGCGAAACGTCCAAAGGAACCTCCTCCACAGAGGTGAACGGACCACGGCACTGAAGCCCGGAAACCATATTTCATAGTTTTTGTTCTGTGGACTTTTTTATAGACAAAAAATACCTGTTTTTTATGGTTCGCCTGCGTGTATGTTCTCAGAATGAATTCACAGTTCGCACGATTCTTATGAAAATATCATTTGATTCGTATTCTGTGAGTTAAGTTTCTTCCTGAAAATGGTTTACGCATTACAAGAACGAATTGAGTTAGTGAAACTTTACTACAAAAATGATGATTGTCTAAGAGCTGCAGCTAGAATTTTCAATACAAGGCATCCAGGGAAAAATGCATCTCATACCTATGTTCAAACGTTGATTGATAAATTCGAAAGAACTGGGTCTGTGGGAAACCAGAAACATCATCCTGAACGTCGGATAAGGAACGAGGCTGTTGAGGTAGCGGTTTTGGGACACGTGACTATGGATCATACTCAAAGTATTCGACGCTTGGCTGAAGCTTCAGGTATAGCGCGATCGAGTATTCAGAGAATTCTCAAGTCACATCGATTCCATCCATACAAAATCAAACTTGTACATGAACTGAACGAAGACGATTTTGACAGACGTCAACAGTTTTGTGAGGAAATGTCTGAGCGTCTGAGAACAAATCCCAATTTGCTCTTCAATATTTGTTTTTCAGACGAGAGTACATTTTTTGTTAATGGAAACGTGAATCGTCACAATTGCCGCTACTGGAGCGATACCAATCCCAGGTTAATACGTGAGGTCCACACACAAACTCCGCAGAAGTTGAATGTTTGGTGTGGTATTTTTGGCAAAAATATTATTGGACCACTTTTTATAGATGATAATTTGAATGGACAAATTTATTTACATCTTCTTGAGAATGCCATCGATCCCATGATAACGGATATTATCGAAAACGATTATTCGGAAGACAACCTCCATTTACAACAAGATGGAGCACCACCTCACTATGCAATAGCGGTTAGAAACTTTCTGGATGAACGATATACCAATCATTGGATAGGGCGACGAGGACCAATTGAGTGGCCAGCTAGATCACCGGACCTCAACCCGTTGGATTATTTTTTATGGGGGCATCTCAAAAGAAAAGTTTTTGCCACCCCGCCAGAGTCACTAGAGGATCTACGTGGTCGAATTGTGAACGAGTGCGGCAGAATAACTCCAGAAGTATTGGAAAACGTTCGTAATAGTTTCGAAAGTAGACTTTATCATTGTATGGAGGTAGGAGGGGCTCATTTCGAGCAATTAATAAATTAAATTTCGATAAGAACAGGTACTATAATTGATTATTTAAATTAAACCTATTACCACACTAATCTCAAGTACCAGTCATTCGATTTTGAAAAAATATAAACGTTTGGATAGAGAATGAAGAGAGCTTTAAGATGATGTATCACTCGACCCAAGTTCCCTATGATGACTCGCAATGGGGTAGCCGCCCCTGTCAGGGGAATGAAGTTGCGTGATTAAATCCATTACTAACATGTGTGCCCCTAGAAATCAAAATCGACGTGTTTCAGCGTTTCCGAAAATAATTTGTCATTTCCCAGTAAATCCGTGTGGAAAGTTTTCGTTGGGACACCCTGTATAGTGTTTCGTAATTGAGATGAAAATTCCACTATATTTTCTAGCGAAACCATACCTACGTATCAGATCAAATCAGGTTAGCCGTTGTAATGATAAGAAATGAGATCAAAACGATATGACGAATTATTGTCCGATTAGCTTACTGACCTCTCTTTCCAAATTGTTCGACAAAATCATTCCCGAAAGTTTTATACAATGTTTCAACAGCCATAAATTATTTAATGATTTTCAAGGTGGTTTTCTTGAAGGTAGAAGCACAGAAACAGCATTATACGACTTTGTAGATCAAATTCCTAACTTACTTGATCAAAACTCGTATGCCTGTTCTCGGATTTTGAGTAAAGCTTTTGACTGCGTTAGTCATTCTATTTCACTTCGAAAGCTTTTCGAGTATGGCATCAGAGATAGATCTTCAAAGCTAATGAAGTCATATCTGACTGACAGGAAACAAAAAATCTCTTTCATGAAAACTATTGGTAGGTACATTTCTGACATTACCGAAAACGAAAAAGGTGTACCACAAGGGAGTGTGTTGGGTCCTTTATTATTCATTATTTACATAAACGACTTGTCAGAAATATTTAGGTAATCAAGCACTTCAGTTGTTAGTTATTTAGATGATTCTAATCTGATTATTCCAATTGACCGGCATCTCAGTCTGGAAAGCTCTATAGAAAACAGCGTAGCCATAGCATCTACTTACTTTAATAAAAAGGAGCTGTTCGTGATCTGTACCTTATATATTGTTGAAAATTTCAAAACGTCAAATATAATATTTACTTTAAACTTTTATTCGAAAAATTTCGCGTCTTCGTTTCAATGAATGATTAAATACGTTCTTGTGAATAGGCACTGTTCAATAAAAACCAGTTTTGTTTATGAAAAACAGAGAGAGATAAGTGAACACGGCTGTAACCAGAAGAAGATTTCGGAGGAACAGGAATCCCGAAGGTATTGAATCAAGAATAGGATGACCTGAGTCGCCGTAAAATTTTTATTATTTGCAAAAATATTTCGGGGGGGAAGTGAAATCCTATGAACCCCTCCCTGGCAACAGCCATGACTTGACACTATTTTCAAAGCCTACTACTAAGAGTGAGCCCGATATTAATTAAAATATCGGGTGCCCACTGACAGCGCTATCATTTTGCCCACAACCTCTTCTTTGAACTTCGCCCCTTCCGAGCAAGCCACATCCTAGCAGAAGGATCAAACAATCTTGCTCTCACTTCGCACCTCTGCCCTGCTTTTCTTTCAATCAGTTCTCTACTGAAATTGATCAACCCAGCCTCCTTACAGAGCCTGTCCTGCTTTCCATGAATCAACCTCCATAATCAGGTGTTCAAAATACAGTTTCTTCAAACTTTGGAAAGTTAATAGTAAATACGTCATATGGCTTCAATTTTTCTGAATAATTATTCGGTAAGATATATGTCACTCGCATTCAACGAAGTTTCGCTAACAAGGTTAGCATCTTCAGAAGTAAACTGAAACATACATACTACTATGTACTGTCTGTCAGTTTGACCGAAATGTTGAAAGAAAAATGTAGCTTCAAAAGAGAGTTGACGATAGAAGTTTTTGAAGGAAATAGATATTAAAACAATCTTCAAAACATGAAAAAAAAATTCACTTCTGTTTCTGAATTGATTGCCATCTCCTGGTATTATGTATTATGTATAAGTAATCAAGTAAATGTGTTATTCTGTTGATTCAGGCTGCGACGTTCGTAAGAAAAACGAAAGACGTAGACAATGGACATGACTTGGAAAGGACCTCACTAGTGCCATCTATTTGTAGTATGCAATACTTCAAATAATATTTCTATGGTCACCTAGCAGTGACATCTCGTGTTTCGTGTTCAACATTAACCTCTATTTGACGTCATCACTATTGCCATGTCACTTGTCAAACACTCAAACGTCAAAGTTTTGCATCAGCATTGAATTGAGGTTAATTCTGTTTTGGCTGAAAATATTGGTCGTAAACTCGACCACAATAAGATTTTCGAAATTGTCTTTGTTTGTTCGTGTCCAAGGACCTTTTCTGGTGCAATTTGTTTGGAAAACTATTCAGTTCAATGTCACGCAAGAAAGACATTTCTGTAAGTACTTCAGATATTCATAAAACATTGTATATTGAAGCTACCTTTTACCCAACAGAAGGAAGAAATTGCCAAACAGTTTCTGTTACCAGAAAGGCAATCAAAAATCGACACACTCTTGAAACAGGATGGGCAAGCCTACTGTATTTGTCGATCTTCAGATTCTTCCCGTTTTATGATAGCCTGTGACGCTTGTGAGGAATGGTGAGTTTCAAGTTTTAACCATTTCCTGAAAATATATTCAAATACACTTGTACAAGCTTTTGTATCACTCTCATTCATCTGCTTGAAATTGAAACATCAAATAGTGAACCCCCTTTTCAAAACTTGAATCATTTTTCATAGTACAAAATTTCAATTTATTCAATATTAACGAAATGTTCAAGGTACCATGGGGACTGCATGAAAATCTCTGAGAAGGAAGCTAAGCTGATCAAACAATATTTCTGCATTCGTTGTAAAGAAGAAGATCCCACATTAATAACACGTTGGAAAACTAAGAGGGAACGAGATGAATCGGCTCCAGCTCAAATTAATGTTGAAGACAGAAAATCACGAAAGAGAAAAGATCGCGGGGAGAATAAAACGGATAAAAAGATGAAAAAATGTGGAGAGTGCATGGGATGTTATAGAACCGAAGACTGTGGAAGATGTGATGTATGTTCGAGAAAAAACAAACATGGTTCTTCTAAGAATAAAGAACGGTGTAAACAGAGAGTATGTGTCAATTCTGCAGCAGGGTAAGATACAATGTTTGAGTGGGAGTTATAACTTATCTCGTGTTGAATTTCTAGAATAAGACGTAAAAGAAGGGACTCCAGTTCAGACAGAGAACAATCTCACAATGAGCATTTAAAAACTGACTTCCCAAGACAATGCTATGGACCAAAATGTGTAAATAGTGCCCGATATGGTTCAAAATATTGTTCAGATCAGTGTGGTAGAAACTTGGCAAAAACTAGGATTTTGCAAATTCTTCCCCAACGCTTACAAGAATGGGCATTGAGTCCATCAGCAGCTGAAGAAATGAATATAAAAGGTAACAGAATTAAATATCAAAATACATCATCAATTGTTTAATATACATTTTTAGCCTTGGATCAGGTGAGAAAGCAGCAAGTTGAAGTTCACCGTATTCTCCAGGAACTAGACAAGCGCCATAGGGAATTGGATTTCCTTCTGGAAAGAGCTAAGAATGCTACAATAGATCCTAACCAAGAAAACGACAATGAGGATGATTCTGAAATTTCAACATTTTGTGTGACTTGTGGGCATGAGATACATTCTCGTACAGCTATAAAACATATGGAAAAGTGTTTCAACAAATACGAATCTCAAGCCTCATTTGGATCGGTATTCAAGACCAGGATCGAGGGTGAGTTCCATTAATAATTGCCATTTCCCATTTTTATCTTGTTTTCTGTTTAGGAAACAATATGTTCTGTGACTTTCATAACCCAGTGAGTAGAACTTACTGCAAGAGATTGAGAGTTCTGTGCCC
This sequence comes from Zygogramma bicolorata, assembly GCA_032362365.1. Taxonomy (NCBI): domain Eukaryota; kingdom Metazoa; phylum Arthropoda; class Insecta; order Coleoptera; family Chrysomelidae; genus Zygogramma; species Zygogramma bicolorata. Next base: position 63,845 of record JAVJAQ010004463.1, on the reverse strand, counting down.
AGAGCATTGTAAGGATCCAAAGATTGGGGACCATGAAGTTTGTGGATGTCCTTTGGTGACCAACGTGTTTTCACCTACCGGTGAATTCTGCAGAGCACCAAAAAAATCTTGCACTAAGCATTATGTTTGGGAGAAGCTTCGTAGAGCAGAGGTAAAAAAATAACAACTTTCAAGATTTCGAGAATACACAATTATAGAAATATATATGTAACTTATCAGATATATATATATATATATATATATATATATATATATATATATATATATAACCTGACCTAACCTCACATTCGTAAGTAAGCACATGTTAAAAAACTTTTCTATTCTCACAATTTTCCTAATTCATTGTAGAGTTCCTGATGAAGAGCCAATAAAGACTCGAAAGCTTGAACAGAATAAAGAGTTCACTTTTTCCAATTCCTTGTTGACTGCACACCCGAATATTTAAAGGATTCTTCTTTAACTTAGACAGTCGTCTAACCTTCTCACACATTATATATATATATATATATATATATATATATATATATATATATATATATATCTCAGAACCATTGAATCATCTGATGAATTTCATCATGAATTCAGGAGAAATTCCAAAATCTTTCAAAGTTGCCATTATCAAACCCATATATAAATGTGGTGATAAATTAGAAGCTAAAAATTACAGGCCAATTTCATTGATATCAAGTTTACCTAAAGTTTTTGAGAAAATTTTGAAATATAGAATGGAACTTTTTTTGGAAAAGAATCATCTGATTTCAGATAAAACAATTTGGATTCAGAAAAAAAATTTCTACTCGGGATGCCATTTGTCATTTAGCTAATAATATATATCGATCAACATCTTGATAATCAATATTCAGTTTTGGCTATTTTTTTTGGACCTAGCTAAAGCTTTCGATACGGTAGAACATAACCGACTATTAGTAAAATAGGCAAATATTGGTTTTCGTGGCAAGGTTCATAAGCTCTTCAAAAATTATTTAGAAAATAGAATTCAATATGTTGAAATTGATGAAGCTAGAAGTGAAGAGAAAATCTTCCAGTTCGGTGTACCGCAAGGAACCGTTTTAGGGCCACTTTTATTTAATATTTATCTCAACGACCTTTTTAATATTGACACTGTAGGTGAAATTCATAGTTTCGCAGATGATACTGTCATATTATATGGGGAAAAAAACTGGAATGAATTACAAACCAAAACTACATTAGATTTTGAAAAGATTAAAAATTGGTTTGATTATAACCTATTCACAGTAAATTTTGAGAAAACAAAATATATCCCATTCTCATTTTATAATATTTTCCTACCGGACTTAGGACCACTAATACTTCATGATAATACTAGCATTGAAAAAACTGGTAGTATAAAGTACTTAGGAGTTATAATTGATAAACATCTGAAATGAGACAAACACATAGCGTTCCTTTTAAAGAAATTACGAAGTTTATTATCAAAATTCAAGTATCTCAAAACATTTATGAGCATAAAAACCCTTAACATTCTTTATTTATCATTAATACAGTCCCAACTGAATTATGGGATTCTGGCTTGGGGAGGGGTCATAAAATCCCACATTAGAAATCTTGAAGTTCTTCACGGTTTTTGAAAATGATATATAGTAAGTCTTATTTGTATCAAAGTGAAAATCTGTACATAGAAACACAAATTGAATATAAATTTCAATAATCATATTTATAATACAAGGAATAAAAATAATATCACATTGAAAAATAGAGTTAAAACAACAATGCCTCAGAAAAATTTTAAATATTTATTGCCATTCTACTATGATTTGATTCCAAATCATATAAAAAGGATCAAGTCATTAGTATCTTTCAAACTACAGATTAAAAAATGGATTCAAGAATCACGTCGAAATTTATTTCATGAAATCTCCCACTTCAGTTAAGAAAATTTGTTAATTTTTCAATATTATTTTGTTGAATTCTACAAATTTATCAAATATATTATACATAAATGTAATTCGTATCTCTCGTAACGAGTGTTTAACTTCGCGGGTATTATTGAACTGTTTATTCACCTTTTTACAAATTGATGTATATGCTCTTTATGAATTTTGAATGAACTTTATTATTATTATTATTTGTTACTAGGAATGTATGTTTCCAAGTTGATATTAGATGTCATTGTTTCTCTTGCTTTTTAGGTTGATTTAGAAAGAGTTCGGCAATGGCTGAGAATGGATGAATTATTAGAGAAGGAACGACAAATAAGAACCAGCATGGCTAACAGGGCAGGTGTGTTGGCATTGATGCTTCATAGCACCTACAATCATGAATTAATGGAACGAATCAGTAAGGCACAAGGCCAACAGAGTATTCAACATGACAAGGGCCAGAGGATAAATCCCAGATATTCATAAGTGATGATACATCGGTATCCGTTTGGTATTTCAAGGGGAAAGCATCCAACCATTTTCCAACTAGTCTAAAAAGATCGATGCATCATACATTGATCGAATAGGCTATGGACCTAGGTCTTTTTTTACCTTGATGCATTGACTAAATATTATTTTAAAAGTTTGACTTCCTAATGTTTTGTAGAGTTTGAAGTATATCATCAGAAAATAAAAAATAATTTCAGATCTTGTTTTAATTTTAGCATAGTTTTACATCGTAGTATATTAGAAAACAACTGACAGAAACATCTGGTCTCAGCAGATGTTTTATGACTAGCTTTGTTCAATAGACAATTGTTGGTTGTCTGGACACAAATCCCAGTAGGTGAGGTATGTTCAAAGGAATACACCATTTAACCTGGTAGCACTATCTTTTCATACAGTTGAAATAACAGATGCACTACCGTAAGTTTCAGTAAGACGCCCCAGAGCGCTATGCGGGAAACCCAGTGACCTGGTAAATTCGGAAAATAAAAATTGGTGACGAGTCAGAAAATTCTGCTCTTTTTACCCGAACGTTAGGGATATTTATTTCGTTTCTGTGAATTTCGAAGATTTTAATGTTTTTTTCTTTCTACTCCCACTGGCGGCCCCCAATAATTCATAAACGTGTATTGTGAGCCATTATGTAACAGCTCTCAGGATGGTAGTAAAAAAAGTACAGTACGACACTCGGGGATAAGGCCAATTACGTGCACTCGCGAATTACTGCGCTCGGCTAATGCCTCGTGCTCACAATTTTTTTTTGTGCATAATTGGCAAGTATCCCCCTCGTTACGTAATATTTTATTTGCAATTTATATAAAAAAGGTTCAGTTTGTAATTTTATTGATTCGCCGTAATTTGTCACCTGGCAACTTTATATTTGGTCTATAAAGCATTCTTACTTTTCTTTATTAAACGAAATTTAAAGAAACGTTTTTTTGTTTGTAAAGAATTGTGGTGTATTATGTGACAATTCCCATCGACTATATAGTACATGCCATTTTTTTTTATTTGTTGAAAGTTTCATCATTTTCATGTTATCTTACGCTTGTTAATTTTTTTTATATTCGAGTTTTGAAACTGTCCCAGCTGAATTTCACTGTTTCAGAGTTACTATCTATTCAGATTGGTGAAGAGGTTATTAGATTCATTTCCTATCATTTCATAAACATACTTGTTATGGGGTACATATTCTTTTGTGAGTTTGAAAAAAAAATATGAACCGATTGTACTCATTTCAATCTTATAAATCGAAATACTTTTCTTACTGAAAAAAAGTCACAGAATCCATTTCAATGAAAGTGCTGAGTACCCTGTTACGCCCTACAAGAACATTATTCGCCCCATGTCCAAGGCTCTGATTTCTAAGGCACTCGTAAGTGTTTAACAAGAATGAAAAAGTACAAGTTGATGCCATATTGTTTGAGCCTGTCATATAGTTGTTTGCAATGATCCAATAGGGAAATCCCAATAGGGTTTTCTATGCAGACACCTGTTCAGAGTCTCCACTCAGTCGCTGCCTTAGGTGAATGATCTAGTCGAAAGTTATCAGTCTTGATTTTTTGCTGATGAATTAGAAATAAGAGAGTCGTTTTAAAAAGTAGCGCCATATATACTGTTTTTATCAATATTTTTTTTTTACCTAATTTTAGGTGTTTATTCACTTTGTATGTTTTATGTACTATGACATTGGCTGTATAGGTACATATAATTGGGTGTAAACCTGTTTGGCATGCAGTTCAAATAAAATCTTGCAATCTACTTATATAACTTTCTATTTGACAAAATAGTTAAGGCTTTCGCGGCCGAGGTTTTCAAGAGGCAATAAACTCGAAACTGGTCTGCAAGTAAGCCCAATACAATAATTGAAAGAAAATCAATTCCAGCCATGGTGGGGCAAAATCTGATTTTAATTGAAAAAATCAAAAATCACGATTTGATTTTTTATTTTTTAAATTTGAATGTAAAATTTGAACATTTTAATACAATTTGCGGCTCAAAAACTTGTGACAACGCATTTGTCGCGCTTCTTGCAAAAACATTCTTGTCGCGATTTGTTTTCCTTCTGTCCTATACACTCGCTATACAGTGCCGAGTGAGGCACGAACACGTTTGTTGTTCTTTTCGCAAGAATATTCCTGTCGAGGCTGCTTTTCCTTCTCAACCTATACATTGACGTAGCCGAACAATTTCACGCATTTCATTTCGCTAGTTGTACACTCGGATATTAGAAACAGATTAGGCATGGAATGGAGGGAAACTCGCGTTTTTGTTTAAATTGTATAACAAAAATGAATAGACTGAAAATATACAGTAATAAAATTTAGGTGTTAAGTTTAGTTTAAGAATTTGGAATTATATACTTCTTTTTTGTTGGTTTTGTTAAAAGCAGATACTCCTTTTGATCTTTGAGAAAACTTCTATTATGTTGTTATCTGGTTCTGAATAAAAAAAAACAAAAATTGATTTAAAGCATTTTAATTGTGATTTAAATCAGCCCAACCCTGATTCCGGCATATGGGGGAGGATCACTACACTGCCATCAGATATAATTCAATGCTCTTCGTGGTATTTGCACGACTGCTGGTGTACAATCTCCATTCATTTTGTCAGTTCTTCGTAGTCTAACAAACTTGACACACCAATGGACAAATGTATTTTAATTATGAAATAAATTGAGGTTCAGGACATACGAAATTAAAACAAACAATGCAGGTGAGAATTTTAATATTTTTTGTTGACGATGCATGAGTTGAAAATGTTAAATAAGATAAATAAGCGATTATCAGATTAGAAAATTGTATTGAAGTTCAACAACACAAGAAATTGTCAAGGTAGTTGGTGTTACAATCATCAAACCTCTAATAGGTGTAGCATGCAAATCAGATCAGTACTTTACATGATATGTTGCCATTATTCAGGAAAGGGTATAATCCACTTTTCATGAAAAAAAAAAGCTTTCGAAATAACTGGTGGTGATTCATTGAAATATCTGCTGTTTAGCATTAGAATTGAACAAACTCAACAAAAAAATATTAAAGTCATAAAATTCCATCAAAATTCCGAGTGCTTTTCCAAAATGAATCATTATCCAAGATTAGTGATTCGAATTAAAATGGTGATAAATAAGATAAGCAAAATATCTTGCAACACCAAGAAGAAACCAACCGAGAATGTATCTGCATTAGCAAGGAACAAATGTAAAAAAACTTTGGTAACCAGTTCAGTATCAACACAACAAGAAAGTTAGATGAGGGCGAACACCTTAAATCTGTAAACATACTAGTGGATGTGATGTTCACACTTTCAAATCATCAAGAAAAAATACTTAATATCTATAGCGCTGAACTTCAATAACACAATTATCAAGTATCGGTATTCGATGTTCTTCTATCCTTTCAAACTGCTCATACCAGCCCTCATAATTTCATCCACGAGTAATAGGTTACTGGCTATGACAGAGCAGGAATTGATGATCTGTTTCTTGACCACATAGTTGTCGAAGATGCCGGCATCTTTGGGGTTGATGGGTTCTCCAGACGTCAGATCTAGTCCGATAGGATCGGGATTCAATCGAGATTCTTCTTGTAGTTTGACAATAGTATCCTGAATTTCAAAAAAAAAAACATATGTAACATCCGGCAGAATATAATAATATATGAATGTAATTGGTAATATTCACATTTTTTATTGTCCATAAAACCAAAAAATAGAAAAGGAGCTGCAATGATAGAGAAAATCAACAGCAGCAGACAAATGATAAATTTAATAAAATTCAATTGAATGAATTTCATTTCTCTACTGTATTTCACTATGAGAAATTTCCTAATTTTCTTGAATTTTGCATACTAAATCTGTCGAGCTCTACTTCCCATTGTATACTTTTTCACTAAGCTCTTTCACTCTTCAATCTTGACCTCCACAGATGTCAACAGGGTTTTTCTATATAAAGACAAAGGAAATTTGCGTATTCAATGTATTTCCTACAGGAAATTGAAATCTGAATTCAACCAACCATTTGTATCAAAATCTCGCCTAAAAATGTCATTTTCGAGCCATACGTAATGATCAGCTAGTGTAACTGGCGGTCAAATCACAAAACTGTGAGTTCTATGGGAAAAACAAACCGTGCATGATGTTTTCCCCACTCGATTTTATCGAATTTTGAGGGGAAAAAAATGGAAACAGGTTATTGTTGAACCGGCCAGAGCATTAAAAATTAATAAAGAATTGCCAATATAACTTTAGTGTTCAGCTAGCGCCATCTAATCAGAGCTTTCCAGAATACTAGCCATTGAATAAAAACAACAATGATCAAAATGCATACATATCCTGTGTGTTAACTGATATGCTTTTGTATAGCCAAATCCTCTCAAAATGAGAAATCGAAGTGAGAGTTTAGATTTTTCGACGGTAGGTGGTGATGCAAATGCAAATTCCCAAAGCTGAAATTTCAATATGGCGGCGAATACAAAGTATTTCGGCACTGACGGTCTTAGGCCCCGTTTCACCAACTACTTTAATCTGGATTATCTTGCTAACTAGAATTTCTGAATGCGTATAAATATTCCAGTAGGCAAGATAATCCAGATTAAAGTCATTGGTGAAACGCCAGTCAAAGATTGTTGAAAATATATTGCAAAAATTGGAGAAATTTTCGAGAATCCCAGAACAAAAACTGGTGGTGATTTATAATAAGTTTTTTAATATTATTCATAAATGTTCTTAATTCATAAAATGAATATAAACGATTCAATTGGATTCAAGCTGGTGCTCAGTTCAGGAATTACGGTCTTCGAAAATATTTGGGAATGACCTGCAGGGAGACTCTGTGGCATATAGAATACTACCCTTCGTTTTCTATACTCGTATAGTCAGGTTGAGTGGAAAAAAAATTTCGTAACGAATTTGAGTTCGTTATAGAAATTTAACTCCGCCTTTTATGTACTTTTTGTAACCTTAATGGAAATAATAAAAAAGGTTGTTATTATTATTACTTTATTTTAAGCAACAATCACATCTACTGGCACTTTGTGCATTAGTTGCCTTTACTTTGGGTTTGTTCGGCAACATACTGTTCATTTCGAAAGCATTCGCCAATATTTGGTGACAACATAGTGAATTTTCATATTCTTGGGTTAAAAATTACTGTCATGTATGACACGTGCATTCCAATTTTTTTGAATAAATGCGATATTATTGAATTATCTTGCCAATGATTTTTTTCCTTAGCTCTGGAGGAAGAAGAAGGGATAGAAGAAATTAATTTGAAGGGTGATGAGAAGAGTCAGATCCCTTATCAATAGAAGAAGATTTGAGGAACTTTCAAAAGATAATAAAGATATGGCTCGATATATTTTCAAAGAGTATCTTGCCTCAAATGAATTGTGGCTATACCCCCAATAATCTTAGTGTCTTAAGTTTTTATGCAACGGGAAAATACCAAAGAGTAATATTTGGGAGTCATAATATTTCTATAGCTCTAAAACAAGGGCCTTAGAAGGGGCAACCATTGCTACTGTAACTAAGGTATTGTAAGTACTACATATTTTATATTATTTGCTTTTGAAATATTAAATATATTTGACATACAACATTGACAAATGAATCAAAAGAGGAAAGTAGGGTTCATCTCACAAACGACATGTTATGACGTCTTGGTAGCCAGTAAGGCTACCGGGAAAGGCGAGTGTAGACAATAATTTTTATGCACAGAGTACCAGTAATGTGGAATTCAGTCGATAATTGGAAAACAATATTACCAATTGATTAAACTTGTTAAAATGCGAGATATCGAGAAGTCATGCTTAGAATTTCACAGGTTTTTACGCGTCTTGTGAGCGATTTTTTTTTTAAATATTATCCTTACCTGAGCGTCGAATCCAGAATTAACAGCCAAAGTTTTGGGAACGACCAAAAGAGCCTCAGCATAAGCTTCTACGCCTAGACGAATTTTTCCTTTGACAGTGTCTTTGAAAGCCAAAAGCTCTTTATTCGCAGTAACCTCGAACGCTCCGGCACCTAAAAAACCGTAACATATATAAATCCAAACTACTCATTTCATCAGAACGACTCACCCGGTATCACAGCCTTATCCTCTATGGCGTTGTTGATCGCCCTCAAACCGTCCCTCACGGCGTCCTTGATTTGCATCAAGGTGTGCTTGTTGGGGCCCTTCATCAGAATGGTAACCGACTGCGGTACCTTGCAGTCCTCGACGAACGTATACTTGTTCTCGCCCAAAACGTGCTCGTACACCTGCCCGGCATAGCCGAGATGAGACTCCTGCAGATCGTCGAAACTGTTGACGGCGACGCCTCCGCACGCCAACGCCAGGCGTTCCATGTTGCGCCTCTTCGCTCTGCGCAGACCGATGATGCCCTCTTTGGCCAACATGTCCAAGCTCATCGGGTCGATGCCCTTCTGGTTGATGACGACGAAGGATTTGTCGGTGCCGTCGCACAAGGATTTCTTCAAGGCTATCACTTTCTTGACCCTCTGCTCGATGAATTCGCGTTCGGCCGCCACCATCTTTTCCCTTTCTTCGGCGGTTTTGTAGAAGAAGCCCGAGTTCACTTCGCTCTTTTCGTATTCCATGCTCACGTTACAGGTTAGGATGTAGCAGTTCGACAGACTTTTCGGCATGTCAGGGTGGCGAGCGCCGTGATCCAGGACTAGACCTGCGAGAGATGGTGATTTTGAAGATTCAATACTCTCAAAAATCATGTATCACATTGGTATTGGAGGAACTGTACATAACTGGTTCCAAAATTATTTGTTTGAAAGAAAGAAAGTATGGGAGGTAATAAGAGCTCAGTGTACCACAAGGATCAGTAACTGGGCCTGTTTTTCTCCTTATATTCATAAACTCAATATCTAATTTAGAATTGGATGGTAAAATCAAAATTAGAGTTGAGATTGATCTTCAAAAAATTTTTTCCTGGGAAATAGTCACAAACTTAGTTTGAATATACAAAAATGTTCATTTATGTTCATTTCTAAACGTTCAGTTATGAAAAAGTCACTGAAAGAAGTAAAGTTTAATGAGGATGTAATAAAATATAATTCCATCAGGTTTTGGGGCTATATATTAATTCCACTCTTTCGTGGTCAATTCATACCCAAATGCTGAGAAAAAGTATTTCTCCAGCCCTAAGCAATGAGGTGAAGTCCGTGATCTTGGCATCTGATAAGCTGTTGACTTAGCTGGCAACTAAGTTTCTAAATGGTGAAATCAATTGATAATGAGATATGACAGTAGTCTACGAGTATTAGGACAGTAGCCATATTATAATGACTTTCAACAAATGAGTTTATACAGGTGAACAAACGTCCCAATGAAGGACAATGTTGTGGAAACTAGTACCAGAAAACATATTGCATCTCCAGCTCTTGAATACCCTATACTTTCTGTAGTGGAATAGATTTTAAAGAAATATCTTGTCAAAAACATTATACAGTGATAGAAAACCTTGAAGATATCCAAACCCATCCAAGCATGTTAGTATTAGAGATTTTCCCTCAAAAACTAAATATTCCAGTCAATAACCTTAGGTTCATTTTGTGGGGAAAACAAAAGAAGAATATTTCATTGTAAAGTGTAACCACAGTCACAGTTGAGTATAATAACGATTTGTTACTTCGAACCTTACCTTTGACAAGTTGAGTGTCAGTTTCTGTCTTATGCTGCATTTCCATCAATTCAACCATGTGTAGATCTACAGGTTTATCACCCTGTTTGATTGCTAGTACTGCATCAACGCAGACATTTGTCAGTACGTCAGCAATGTTTTGAAGAACCTAAAAATTAAATTTGGGATTACTTCCTTTCATGTGATAAAACCAATGAAAAACTTGAAGGCTACAATACCAGAGTGAAAGCCAATAGCAAATCCTTTTCCATTTTTTTTAATACAGCTGATGTGAAAATAAAAAAAGGAGTAATTGGGAGGTGAAAATATGCCAGGATATAATTTTCACAAATACCACATGAGCTAAAAAGTCTCTCGAATAAATTTACTTTTTTCTTCAATACAAGCACCAAACAAGCAAACAACAGTAGAGAAAACCTCTGGTCCTCTATGGAGTCTCTATTTTATAAGGCTGGTTGTTCCCATGTTATTGCTAAGGTCAAAACAAATAAAAAAGCCTGTTATTTCCAGACCAGAGCCTTTTGAAAAAGTTTTGGTCGTGTTGTATTCACATAGTTTCATATGTAGAACACGAATCTATGAGGCAGATTTTGTAATATTTCATAGCATGCTTTTCAAGAAGAGCCTTAGCACTCTTAGCAGGCGAATTTTGATTTATTAGTGTGGTACAACTGCAAAATAAATCTGAAAATATAGGCACGTGCACTCGTATTCTGGACTTCTCAAATAAACAAAATATGGACAAGTGATAAAAAACAGTATGGTGTAGCAGTAATGAAATCTATTTCGATTAAGAGGATAAATATAAATGAATCTGTATAGTAGTTTTCACAATAAATGGTATTGACTGAAGGATTATAATAAAACCAATTAGACCATTAAGTTGTACACAATGGGATTAAATCGGGTAGTTTATTGCAGCTAATAAGCCAATACCATTTACTGTAAAAAATACTATACTGAAGTCCACACATATGTAAAAACAAGACCCGATATTTTGAAACAAATTTGTTCAGCCGATAAATACAAAAATACGACTTAGAAGTCACGCCACTACTGGAGTCGTGCCTACTCAACTATTTTGTGTTTAGTGCTTTGATAATTTTGTGTTATTCTATGTTCTATATCAAAAATATTTGTAAAACACTAAAAACTTTATTATATAATTCCGCAAATGTCCCGTTGGCAAAAAAATAAATGGTAACGTTAGGTATACCTCTGAATCAAACATTCAAAAGTTAGAAAATATGTATATTGTCAATGTTTCGAAGTACCTTCAAGTGTGAACCTATTTCATTATAATGATCATTGTTATATCATTTATTTTAATTCCAATCTCTAACCTAAACCTTACCATTGTTCAAAGAACGTAAACTTTCACTGCCGGAGGTAACTGATTCTGGGGTGTAATCTGTTTTTTTTTGCCGTGTAACACAGGTTTTTATTCGAGACGTTTCGCCTACAGCTGTAGTAGGCACTTGACCACCTGAAACAAGCCTTAAACGGAAACTGGTATAACGAAGCCGAATTAGAGTGGGCAATACGGCCCAAGAGAAATAATGCCAAAGAAACCGTAGATAAGCCTGCTATTCGAAAAGCCTTCATGCCATACATAAGAGGTCGGATAGGCAGAACGCTGAAGAAACACTATACAAAAACAGTACTGAGGCCAACACGAACCGTCAGCGAGAGTTTAAGGTCGCCTAGGGATCCAAAAGAGCCGTGGGTGACACCAGGTGCCTACCAAATTCCGTGTAGCTGTGGATCAGTCTATACTGGAACCACCAAACGAAGCAACCAGACACGGCTCTCCGAACATAAGAGAAATTGTCGCCTAGGACAGACAGATAAGTCGGCAGTAGCCGAACAAGCACTCGGAAAAGGCAATCACGTTACTGAATTTGAAGAAACTCGAGTGCTCGTCAGGACTCGGAGCTACTATTTCAGATTATATAGAGGAAATAGAGATACAAAAACATAAGGAAAGAAGAAGGCATGGACAGCAGTAAGGTCTGGTTATCTGCACTAAAAAATACACGACCCAAACCGGCTGATAGGAAACAACCTACGCCCATCTCTTATAGTATTTTTCACAGTGAATGGTATTGGCTTATTAACTGCAATAAACTACCCGATTTAATCCCATTGTGTACAACTTAAGGGTCTAATTGGTTTTATTATAATCCTTTATAATTATAATAAACTACCCGATTTAATCCCATTGTGTACAACTTAAGGGTCTAATTGGTTTTATTATAATCCTTCAGTCAATACCATTTATTGTGAAAACTACTATACACACTAAAACAGAATGTCCTTCACGAGAGCAGATATAAAGCTAACCAAAACGTGAACAAAGTAGTATGTACTGTAATTACGCGGAAATTGAGTCCGTTATCTCATAGACTTTCCTACCACAGCTGTAGGCGAAACGTCAGGAATATCGACCTTTGGACCACGGCAAACAAACCCGGATAACACCCCAGAATCACTTACAATTGTTTCTTGGGATGAATAAAGATATGGCTTTCACCCCACCAGTGACTTTGAGTTTCACATGGATGGACTAGATTTAAGGAACTCCCTCCTCGAACCCGTCTCCGCCGATACTAACCTTTGTCCTCAAACTGGTCCTGCACACGTCCGTCAAGTTCTCCTTGTTGACCTCGAGCGGCACCTTGATTTTCTCGAGCACTTCCAGCGCCTTCGCGCGCGCCAAGTCGAATCCTTCGGCGAGGATCCTCGGATGCAATCCTTCGGCGATCCTGATGTCGGCTTGCTTGAGCAGCTCGCCGATGACGAGGACGGTGGACGTGGTGCCGTCGCCTGTCATGTCGTCTTGGGCGGTGGACGCGCGCGCGATGAGCGAAGCCGTCGGGTGTTGGATTTGCATTTCGTGCAGGAGCACGTTGCCGTCTTTGGTGATTTTTATGTCGCCGGCGCCGGATACCAACCTTGAAATATGATTCCATTCGAATTATTCGAACCTCCATCCTCCATAAAGTTAGCATGGCCACTTGCAGTAAAATCATTGTAACATTTTTTTTTAATGTCGTATAATTGTCGAGAATTTGTCGTGGAAAGAAAATAATTGTCGCGCTTATATTTTTTTTTCTAAGGGGTGGCTTTGCTAACTTAATATCAAGTTAGTACAGCCACCTTGCTAAAATTCCTAATGGAACTCAAATCTCGAAATTATTATCGTAGATAATTGTCGAGTATTTGTCGTAGTTCATTCCACATGAAAAAACCACCAAAAAAGTTTTTTATTTCCTGGATATCACGCCACGTTTTCTACCATGTGGACTATGCAATTGTCGAAAAGTCAGTATCGATATGTCATCACTATTTTCGTTGAAAAAGCGCCCGAGGAGAGAAGAAACTGTAACTATCGATTTTATCACGAATTTTTTTCGAAAAACAATTTTTTCCAATTTCCAAAGTATTGATCAAATGTCGTATGATATTCGACAATTGCTATAGTTTTTTTTCTAAGGGCTGGCTTTGCTAACTTAATATTAACTTAGCAAAGCCACCCCTTAGAAAAAAAAACTATATGGGCGACAATTGATTTTCTTTCATTAACAATTGTCGAATATAATACGACATTTGATCAATACTTTGGGAATTTGAAAAAATAGTTTTTCGACAGGGTTTCATGATAAAATCGATAGTTCAAGACAATAACAACGTCTTCTCATCTCAGGCACTTTTTCAACGAATATAGTGATGACATATCGATACTGACTTCTCGACAATTGCATATTCCGGTTCCTTTCGCGATTTTATGAAAGAATGTTGAAAAAAGAGTGAAAATTTTAGCGGTGTTGCCATATGGTAGAAAACGTGGGAAATATGCGAGGTAAAACATGACAAGGGCGTGATTTCCAAGAAATAAAAAACTTTTTGGTGGTTTTTCATATGGAATGAACTACGACAATTACTCGACAATTATCTACGATAATAGTTTCGAGATTTGAGTTTCATTAGGGATTTTAGCAAGGTGGCTGTGCTAACTTAATATTGAGTTAGCAAAGCCACCCCTTAGAAAAAAAAGTATAAGCGCGACAATTATTTTCTTTCCACGACAAATTCTCGATAATTATAAAAATGTTACATTGATTTTACTGCAAGTGGCCTTGCTAACTTTATGGAGGTTATTTTGGGGCGGGTTGACTGTTCGAGAAGATAAAATGGATGTGCAACAGGCATAATTTCAGAACAACATTCAAAACAAAAATACTTTACGTTTTAAACGTACACACTAAACTAATATAACAGAAAACATGCAGAATCATATTTATCAAATTCCCCTTTCGGAGAATAGGTCCATTGAACCTGGTGTACCATAGGGTTCTGTGTTGGGTCCTATTTTGTTTTTGTTGAACAGGGTGTCCCGTAAATAATGGATAACCTTTCAACAGCGAATAGAGAACAGTTAGACCGTTCAGAAAATATATTATAGTGTCATAGAACGTCCCGATTTTCGAGTTATTTAGACTTTTATGAATTAAAAAAAATTGTTACACTTCGTTACTTTTTTGCGCGCCACTGCCACAAATAAAGAAATATTTTGAGATTTTTTTTTGTAAAATATTCTTGACTTGATGTACCAAATTCATCATGGTACTAGAGGAAAAAAATTATTCATTTTCGAATCCGTGTATGTTGTATTCATTATTCATTGATAATAGGCTGAAACTTAATGAATACCTCAAACAACTTAAGAGTAGTTTCCAATGAGTTGAGTTATCATATCCCAAAAACCGTTTACCATGCTCTTATTGTATCTCAGCTGCGATATGGAATACCTTTTTGGGGTGCATGCAACGCATTGCTTTTCTCCTCTGTGTTGATATTACCGAAGAGGGCACTAATCACTAATGTGTCTCTGTAGAGTCAAACCCACAGAATCGTGCAGGAATTTGTTCACTGACAATAAAATTTCAAGTCATCAATGAATTACCATTGTTTCTTGGGATGAATAAAGGAATAGTTCGCGTAAAGAATAAAGCATTTTTTTTATTGATTCTTCGTACGGCCCAAAATAAAATCGGTAAAACCTCAAGTCCCCTGGAAGTGCGACAAATAATGTTATATGAAAAGTTTCTGACTAATAGGAAATGCTATTTTCAATTGCCGCAGAAAATTTACAGGGATGATTACAGATCTTTTCCTTCTACACTTGCATAGATTCCAATATTGAGTCTTAATTTTTCCAGATGGGTACTTTTCAGGTTGACTGACAGTCATTAGATTTCTGAAGTTGAGCAGCGCCGAGCGCGGTTAGTACCTGGATAGGTGAACTCATAAAGGGAAAGACCGCGTCGAAAGCCCATACAACTGCAGCAAAATAGCATATCATAGCTCGCAGGCAATATATCAATTAGCACAAGATATATTGAGGATACCTATGCCGTCCTTTGGACGGCAGTGCCGAGTCCATGGATGTTGGGCTCGTAAGAGATCCCTACCTCTGGTTGGAATACCAGAGGGTTCGGCAAAATTTCCAGTTAGAGGAAGTGAGCTCACCGGCCTTGGCCTTGGTAGCGGAAATAGGCCAACGTTAAATAAAGAATTAAAAAAAAAATAGAGTGTGGTAGGTTGACAATCCAAAAACCATTGGAGAAAAGTTTTGGTTCTTCACCGCCTATTCATGGTCGATATTGCTCAGATTTTATTATAGTGGATGGAGTCTCTAAGTTCGAAGTTGGCTGGAAAGTCTTGAATTGTAATTGCTATTATGAGTAGCATAAGGGGTAGAAACAAAGTTTCTATCTATCTATAACTTTGATCTATGTTTATATATAAAGCAATCTGTCTCAAGACTAAAAACTGCAATGAGTAAATTATGAGATTGTAACCTTTGATATAGAAGTTGAAAGTTTTTGTAGAGATCAATTACCCTAACACCAAACTGATGTTATTCGCGTGTTCTACTGAAAAGATTCTACTCCGAAAGATGCTAACCTTGTTAGTGAACCGCCCGTCTAGTGCAAATGATAGCCCTATTCGGGTTCTAATTAAATACTCATCTAGGACGGTCAAAATAGTCACCCAACCAATTGTTGTAGATACATTCGAGGCAAACCCTTCACGCCTCAACAGTATTTCGAACTGTTTCAAGTGTAATGACTGCTAAAGTTTTATTGTCAGTGAATGAATTTCTAGGCTTCACCTTACAGAGACACCTAACTTTTCCATTCTGTAATATCAACACAGAAGAGGGAGTTGAATTGCATGCTCCCTAAAGCGGTATTCTACATCGAAGCTGAGATACACTAAGTGCATTTTGCGTTCAATTCATTCTGTATTATGGTAGTGTCTATTGAGATTTTGTCAAGGAAGCATTTGAATAAACTGAATAGAAGTGGCCGTTACTCGATGAAAATCCATAATAAACAAATAATATACAGTTGCCTGTAACATTTTCACACCCTAATAAGTGAAGATCTTACAGGCAACTGTATATATTTTTTTGTTTAAGGATTCGAATGATATTGTATTCGTTTGGATGGATGTAACTTTTCTTTGAAACGACCCTTCTCAACAAATACATAAGAGACTAACTAAGTGAACCAAATGAAAACTGACTCATTTTTGTAAGTCATAAGCTAACATAATTTGAAAAGCACCAACAAAAAAACGTATATTCAAGATAAATCTTAGCTCAGGTAAACGTAATGCAACTCTATAGTACCTTCATTTTTCTGTCACTCGATTAGACTTGCAGTGTTTCAAATTATTACATTTTAATAATGGACGTCAAAACAACTGCTGAGTCACCAGCATACAAAATCTAATGAACTTCTGTTCATATTGTATTAGACTTAAGCTCTCAAAACTTTCAAGGAAGTCAAATGTCCCATCTGAATCATGTTCAGGCAGATTCTGCTATGAGGTGAGTTTCAAGAGGTACAAGCAACTATACATCTTATATATTGCCCCCTTTTTCAAGCAATCTTGAAAAAAGGGTAGGCACAGCATTGTACTTGTAAAGGATGGATATATTTTGTAGTGATGTAGCAGTCTCAGACGTCTTACACCGGATTTATGCAGCAGTTTTAAGTAATAAGCTTTAAGTCATAAGAGATGAAAATTATCCAACTTTCTCATGACATAAATGCTCCCGTTGAAAATTGAAGGTTGAACTAAGTATATCTTATTACTTAAAACTGCTGCATAAATCCGGTGTTACTGATTTTCTGGAAGTGCATTTGCAATTTCAACCATTCTGTGTTGAGCAAAAAAATATTCACATATTCAAAAAAATTAATAACGTACAGGTAAATTCACCGGTCTTGTGAACCGTGTGCAACTACTGCGGTCCTAAATTATTTTGTGCGTCATTTTCCAGTACCCTTTCTTCGCTAGTGAAAACTTTTCAATCATAAAAATCAAATCTTCGTAACAAAATATAGACATTTGGTACAGAGTTAGTGAAATCAACAAATATATTGTCATGTGCTCTTACATTTTAACAGTTCCTTTGGGACCCAAATTGGATTTCATTACATCTTGAATTCCTTTGGCAGCAGATATATTGACAGCCAGTGCTTGAGCAGCCCTAGCTACTTCAGCTTTGGGATTCAATAAACTTATAGCCATTATAATCGAATGATACAAAAATCCAAAGTTACAGAAACGTGAACAAATAACCTAAGAGCAAACAACGAACTTGCTCGAAACCACAAACCACTCAAAAAATACAAGACGTGACATGACATGTGACAAGACAAGACAAATGACAAAATCGAGCCACAGAAACACAACCACCAGAGCTGTTTTTTAGCGTTGAACCGCATTCAATAATGTTTTGAAAACATATTCAACTTTACGTCATTGATTATCTGATCGCAAAAACGTAATACTTTTAAAATAGTGTCGTCATTAGTCAAGTGACAAAAGACAACAATCAACTTTGATTAGTAGCTCAGAATTTATTATTGTGTTTTCGAATAAATTGTACCATACTTGCCCTCATAAATGAGATTATACGAAAACGGAACACTATCAATTTTGAACGAAAATAAGACAAAGTCAATAACACCAACAATGACAATTGACAGCGTTGAATCATTCAATTCTGTTGGTTCAAAACAATGCCAAGAGTTTTAAAATATTTTTTCTATGACGTCACCGTTTCAACGTTAAAATGTAAAGTTTTCAAAACGGGCCAAATATTTTTAAAAAAGTGGAACAATAAAAAATGGCTCAGATCATCTGAAACAGGTGACAAGTTTGGCATAATAGGGAAGAATATCGACCGATGAGGGCGCTGGTGGTGGTTGAACTTTATCCACCATTTTGAAATAGTTACCTTGTTTACATTTGTGAAATAACGCGCCAAACTGAAATCCAGTCATCATTTGCCCCCGCTAGACAAGATTTTGGTGTTTTTTTGCTATATTTTCATTGTACGAAATTTTTCTCGTGAAGGTTAATATAACTGTGTTCATGATGCTTTGAATATCCGCACAATCCCATTCATTGGAGGTGAACATAGATGCATTGTGTTTTAAAATCAAATGATATTTGTTCCAGGACATTTTTTAGTTTTAGTGTAGTGTTAGTGAACCAAAGAGGCTTTTAGTACATGGATGATGAAATGTGCCATTACTTCGACTAAAAATAGACAAACAGACACACCAGGTAAAAAGAAATCATCTCTCTTGAAATGCAAGTAACACAGTGAAGCCGCTCTAGGTGGTGATTTATGCAGTTTCAGTTTAATATTCCAAGCCTTGTACCTGTCTATTTTCTCTTTCAATCCACTTTCCGTAATGTTTCCCACCAAAGATGTATTTGTCTTTGGAAACGTGTGGAAAGACAACTTTGGATTTCGGTTCCTAGAGTTGCGGCAACTTGGCACCAAACACTTTATACGGCTCACTGAGCGATCTGCATAAATGATTGTTTGTTATTATTAATCAAAAAAAATTACAACTTCCGATGAGATTTCCTAAATCAACACCAAAGAACTCAATAAATTCACACACATAAAATGGAAGCCGTTTGTTTGTGAAATTCTAGCAGTGCGTTATATTTCCGCCAGACGTCGCATAAAATTATGAACTTCCCAATAATGACAAAAATTTTTACCGTGACAGTGGTATATCTTTCTGGTATGAACAAGGCTGGATTCAGACATATCCGAAATCCGGTCATACGACGATCTGATAGCTTTCTGATTGGTCTAAATTCAAATTTAGACCAATCAGATAGCTATCAGATCGTTGTACGAACGAATTTCGGATCTGTCTGAATCTAGCCTAAAACAGAGAAAGCAAAATACATATATCGCTTGAGTGCTGTGAAAATGAGAACATTGCGTCATTGCGTCCGTTACCTCATAGACTTTGACAATGCTCACCACAGCTGTAGGGTGTACGTCACGTATAAAAACATGTAGACGACTGCAAACAAACCCGAATAAGGCTGGATTCAGACAGATCCGAAATCCGATCGTACGACGATCCGATAGCTTTCTGATTGGTCTAAATTTGAATTTAGACCTAACACCCAAGAATCAACTATATATAATGTTATTTATGGTTAAGGTGGCTTTTGTGGTATTATATATACCAAACGCCATCGACTCCGTTCCGAAGTCCTTCAGCAAGTAATTCTTGTAACTAACTCCCTCCGCCATACCTCAGGAGCAGCACATATATGCCAGCAATATTTTCTTGAATACAATTCAGCGATCCTCTGAGCTTATCTGAGGGACCCTCGACCCAAATTATGCCACGTTAGGTATAGATTTAGGTAATGATTCCCTCATTTTCAAGCAAACGTCCATCATTTCGATTTTGATTCTTGAATACTCGTTTTGTTTGAATTTTTCTCAATCATATCAGTTTAACTGTGCGAGTGATTTTCTAAAAAAATTAAATGTGAATAAAAATATATGCGCGAATTAAATATTATAATTACTTTTACTTTTGTAAAAAAACACATTCAGGTTGTGTGCGTCAGGCAATTATTTCAGATATATTGCATGTAGCAAGGAACATCAAGCATTTAAAATTCATAAAACAATTCGTGGTGGTTTGTTCAACAAATGGAATCAAGGTATGATTCAAATGGGTGATAATTATTTGGAGCCTCGTCCTTTATACCACTCAATACTTAGCAATAGTTACTGTAGTGCGGTACTTGTCATGTAATTGATAAAAAAGAGAAGGGTTAACTTCTTGCTATTTTGACTTTTATTTCGCATTTTGTGCTCGAGTCTTGCCAGGTTCATAAACAAACCTCAGTTATACCCGAATAGTTATACGAAAAGGCCCTTGCATAATAATTATGCATTGTCAAATACGTTTTGGCACTTCTGGTTCGATCATTTCTCAGTCTAGAATCACCTGACTCTACCCTTCCACGTATTGATAGAATCATTATGTAGATATCACTCGGGAAAATTACCTCGAAATCTCTCGAAATGCTTGAAAAAAAAAATTCTCAAGGATTATGAGTGATATCAAGGAGGATGCACCAGAATTAAGGCACTAAATACTTTTAGTGCTCTACCAGAATATAACGACACTCCGGATCCTACCTGCTAATTTCAATCGCCAGTTCATAATGCTTCTCGTCCATAAATTTTGGAGTTTCAAAGAAAAGAAAGAAAAAGAGATCATGGCGTCACTTTGGAAAAAGCTTCAACTGATATGTACTACTTTGACAACAAATCCTAATAATGAAGGTTAGAAATGACATTTCTTGAAAATTCAAAACAGTAAGTATTTTATAAGAGATTATCATCACTTTTACAGCCGTTTGCACCAACTTTTTGTTATAAGACCATTGACAAAAGGACTCTTCAATTTAATATTGGTCTCTCAACTTTATATGAGTTGTTTATTGATGGGTCTTCAAGTATGGTGCAATCGCTGCAGTGCGTTAAAGGACCTTAACAGCCGATTGCATCGACTTTTTCTTATGAGACCATCAACAAGGGGAAATCTGATACTTTTCCATGGTGAAATATGAAATTTTGTGAAGCGTCTTAAACCAATGTATTCTGTTAGACGCAGTCATTGGCTAACTACTATATATCTCTATGAGCAATGGTCCTATTGCCAATGGTACCAATATCACAGAATACTTAACTATACAGAATTCAATGATATATTCGGTAAAAGCCGCGCCTTCCCGAGGTCCACCAATAAGAGCGTACTGAAATATTCTATTGCTTTTGCTCCAGTGAGTCAGAAGAAGACAGCTAATCAATTTGCGGCATATCACTTCAAATTTCTCAGTGTATTTTCCTTTTGTTGGTATATATTGTCAGATTTCTCAGTGTACATGATGGTGCCAAAGTTCTATCAAGGACAAATATTTTTGGGACAATTGTAAAAGGTTACTGTTTCGCTTCTTATTCTGTGCCAATATGATAATTGTTGCGAAGAAGTGGGGGAGGGATTTACATTCCAGATCACGTGATGTCTGGGTGGCTAACACAAGTTTTAACCAATCACATATCACATACTCGTTTGCAGAAAACAAACGATAGTTTCTGGGGGGCAGATGGCGCCGTATTGGTTCATTTCGATTCATTTGACATTTTTGACAAGTATCTGGAATGCCTAATAATCATTAAAATGAAATGACAGTTTGATATAGGTAATATTAGGTCACAGAACACCCTATCAACACAGAAGCGCAACTGAAGCGTTCCGACCGCATCGAAAGCTTGGCTTGTATATTGTCAACCTCACATTTGTGTTGTTAGGGTGGGGTGCGCTGCGTAACACCCACATTTCGTAACATCCACAGTGCATAACACCCAAAGTGCGTAACACCCAAATGTCATAACACCCAAATTTCGTTATGCCCACACTCTCCGAACATACCCGAATGATGCACTGTTGCAAAATTTACCGGATATTCTGCAATATCCTGTAAAGGCCACCACAGACATCGTTCGTTTCTGGCGGTTTTGTCTGCACGGGTAAAACTGTACGGGGAAAAACGAACACGACGTTTATCCACATACGAACGGATTTATCGTTCAGTTTCTTTGATATACTGAGATGGATACTACGACCACGTTGGCAGTGGCGGCGACAGTGGCAATAAAATTAAAGGTTTCTCAAAAAAGAAAACGTTCTAAATGGGCGAAAGAATGGTTGCTTAAGCGGAGGCATTTTTCACACGTAAATCTTTTAGAGGAATTACGACTAGAACCTGGAGACTTTTTAATTCTTTTCGGAAACAACCACGCATAGAATCTATTTTTTTTTAATAACTGATTCTCTTGTGGCAGACTCGTCTACTTCTTTTAATTTGACAATCATGTCTTCGTAGGCTTTATTTTTTTGGTCTCTATTGGAGTACTCGCTTGATTTCACTTTCCATAGACACGGGTAAGATCTATAAAGTGCTATAAACTCTGTAATAAATTGTTTACTCATGTTTCTTAAATCACTCATGTTTAATTACCACGACCAATGGACCAATCTACCAGCAAAATTCGTCGACGCGATACTGAATAAAACCGTCCGTTTTAACCGCGGTACACACACATGCACAGACTTGAACGAACACGTTCAAATCGGACGGTTCAAAATCAAGCCGCGACAGATATTTTTGAACGCCAGCAAGAAGGACAGTTTTTGGCCACACACCAACCGTTTTCCCCGTACAGTTTTACCCGTGCAGACAAAACCGCCAGAAAAGAACGATGTCTGTGGCGGCCTTTAGCCCAATCTAACTCAACCTAACCTAAAAGAAGGATGAATTTGGCAACAGCGCATCATTCGGGTATGTTCGGTGAGTGTGGGCATAAAGAAATTTGGGTGTTATGACATTTGGGTGTTACGCACTTTGGGTGTTGTGCACTGTGGGTGTTACGAAATGTGGGTAGAACAAGATGCTCCCTTAGGGTGTTATAAAATTTTCGAGCAATTATCAATGTCCTTGGGTTATTACTACTGATAAATTTTATTATTATCGGATGGAAGCATGATCAGAGTAGTTTTAAACGTTTCTTTCCGGCAATTGAGTTGATTACTCTAAAACTATTTGAACATTAAATAGCTGCCTACACCACTTTTCTATCTATTTTTTTTAAAGGTGCAGAAAACAGTAAGCCTATTCACTGAAATTATTTTAGTAATTATCCAAAATTCTCCGTTTATATCTGTTGGGAATAAGGTAGATTGCTGATCAACAAAGCATTTAGATGAATTTGATAGGGGAATTTTAAGCTCTAAATTATTAAGATCTTCCTACGGTCGTATCTTCAGATGGAATTAAAACTGCCCCAATTTCAGTTCAGAAGCAGAAATGCTCAGTCTAGAAAGTTTACAAAGTTGTATCACTTGAACTGTATATCAATCGACAGTTTGAATTTACCGCCAAGAAATGACATTATACAAGCCAAGCTTTAAATCAAGGTTACGAAAAATTGACCCCAAAAGATCAAAGGGACCGCCATCAAGTTGCGCTTCTGTGTAGATAGGGTATTCTGTGATTAGGTGTCCTGTGATGACAGCAAGCAGATATCTATCATTCATAATGATTTTTTTGCGAGTAACCGGGATACAAATTTTAACGATTTTCAGTAACCGGTTGCATTTTAGCGATATGCGGTAATAGAGGGGAAGTTGATGTGACGTCATTAATGATGTCACTATTTATTACCGTGTTATTGAAAACGTAACCTTGCTCGACAACAGGGTTATAGGCGGTTATATGAGAAGATGATAAAAACGACAGAGACAGAGGAAGAGAAACACACAATTGTAGACAGTTCACAGTGCATTTAGCATGCAACTGGCTGAAAGTGTTTTTTTTTTATTCGAAATAGTTGGAAAAACAAAAAATTTATTTTCATGATACTGGTTCAACTTAATATTATGATCTATTGGCATCCTTGAATGAGTTTCACATGTTTTTCCTATTGGTAATCGTAAATCTCAATCATTAATCAAGTTCAAAATGTGGAAATATAAATTATTGTCGCTTTAGAATAAATCTTCAAAAACAACTTGATATCTCAATATTTCCATATCTATAAAACTTTCAACATAAATAGTAAACAATAACAACATAACCTTCATGTTTTTCATTCAAAATTAAAATATAACCAGATCTTTCACGCACGTTTTTGCGAAATCAAGTTTGTGTTACCAGTTTTGAAATTTCGTGAATTGGGGGTTATAACTCGACGGTTACCGACTTTTGTAACCGGGTTACTCGCAAAAAAATCATTCATATGTCTGTTTGTGTACAGTCTACCTTAAGCACAGAATATTAAACGATGAGTAAACGTACACCGTACACAGTGCTTCTGTAAGAGAGAGAGGTAGGTGTAAGGACGGTAATCTGAGGTGTTTTCTGGCGCTCATGTATTCGAAACGTATTCGTCTGTCTCCTTCTCTGTTGCATACGGCTAGCCCTATAGTGAGAGAGAGATGGAAAGACGAATAAGTTTTGAATACAAGAGCGCCAGAACCAGAAAACACCTCAGATTACCGCGGTAACAACAGACATTTGTCATTTGCATTTGAGTCATTTGTCTATTTCCACTTTTTGAATGAGCAGAAAAACGGTTTGTTGGTTGGGATTGGGAAGTTGAGAGTAGTTCCTTTTTTAATTTTATTTACATAATATATCGTTTTTGTGAGTACTTCATTACTTACCAAAATAAATTTTAATTATCAACCTTTGAATAGTCTATTTTGAAATATTTCAGCCAATTTTTAGTAGTAATTGCTTGTTATTAGGTATCAGGCTTACACTGATGTGTAGGATGAGAGTATTTTTTTCAGATTTCAGGTAATCGATGTCGAACTGCAAGGGGTCCGTTAACATTGACGATTTTGTGAAGATTGAAAAGATCGGAGAAGGCACTTATGGAGTGGTATACAAGGGACAAAACAAGAAAACCGGCGAGTTGGTTGCAATGAAAAAAATCCGGTAAAAATATTCACCTACTCTAAATAAAAAATGTTGATCATCTATATGAACTTTCCAAACTGCTCTTTTGCAAAACATCAGATTTTTTCCTTTGCAAAACATCAGATTTTTTTCCTAACTATAATAATAATAGTCTTGTGTTTTGTTCTCTTTCTTTATAACCTCCTAGCATAATATTTACAACATGCTTGATAGGTGTTTGTTCTGTAGAACCTTAACATTAATTACTAAATATAGAAAATATTCTTCACATTAAGATTTGCATAGTTTGTTGGGACATCTGAAGGTATAATAGTTGTGTGGTGTATGGTATAAATATTATGGAGGTCTGTTTTCTTATCATTCATCAGCTTCAGTATGCTGGTTGGTATATTTGATGATCAGCTGAACTTTTCACATAAACTATGTTTTTTTTTATTTCAATTTTATACCTGAATTTCTGGGGAAAATGCACTTATTTTAACTAGACATGTCTTCTTGAACATCTGTGAGAAATAAACTGAATAGCCTAAACAAAAACGAAATTGATTCTCATTTTGATCAGGAGAATATTTTATTGAAAAAACTGTTGTGTGAATTTCAACTAACTAGTGAAAGTCACACAATGAACTCTTTTAGTTGCGATATCATGGATTTAGGTAACTGTTGACTTTCAAAATTTTCATGTTGCAATGGCAGCATTGTTTGCTAAGGCAAGTCAGAATAGTTCTGCATAAAAATTACTTATGAAAGGTCTAGTTTTAAAATATTTTTTTTCTACACCCCTACTATAATAATAGACTTATATGCCCATAATCTGTTTCATAATGAGATCCATTTGACGTTTGTCAAATTTATTTATATAATTAAACTCCGATAGTTAATTATATTATCAAAATGTCTGATATTGGCGATATATAAAAATCACCATCGACTCCTCCACACATATCGGAGAGAGCAGAAAATGCAGTACAGAATATTTTACCCGAAAAATGTAACAAAGTGTACAAAAAAAATTATATCAACATATCTCTTTATTTCTGATGAAACTCAGTAAGATAGCTCGTGGCGGAGTCAGTTGAGGCGCTAGACTTGAACTAGATCATAGTATGAAACTAGTCTCAGGCATCCCCCTTTTTTTTCTTTTCATTTTTCATTGTTGAATTTTTTTTAATAAAAATTTTGTAAAATGTTTCAAAGAAATACTATTATTGTGTTCAAAACAAATATAATATTTATAGTTCTTCATTATTTATCGGGTGTAGAAAAAGTAGCGTATGCAACTCTTATGTTCGCATAAACCATACGAAACTCACCTCCGGCTCGTTTCGTATCCTGGTAAATGCTCTTGAAAGAAGGTCAGACTAATTAACAAAGATTTTATTTGGTATAGCCATTTTCTGTAAATTTAAGGTGTTTCAAATGAAAAGAAAAATCTTGCATGTTTTATCAACAATTCATGATTGACAAAATGAGTCAAAAATACATCATCTTAGTTATTTCCAATTTTTTCAAAAAAATATATCAGAAGTGTCATGAATATTTCAGAAGTTTTTGCAGAAAGATTTTTTTTAAAACACATGAAAAAAGGGTGAAAAGCAATGGCATAATACTGAGCCCTTGAATATTGAATTATTCTCATTTCAGACTGGAGGTGGAAGAAGAAGGTGTTCCTTCAACAGCCATCAGGGAAATCTCACTACTGAAGGAATTACGTCATCCAAATGTTGTTTCTCTTGAAGATGTGATGATGGAAGAACAAAGGTATGGTTTTCAAGTTTCTTCAGTGTGATTATTAAATCAACGTTTTTTTCACAGGTTGTATCTAATTTTTGAGTTCTTGTCAATGGATCTCAGGAAATACCTTGATAAGATTGAGAATGGAAAACTGATGGATCCAAAACTCGTGAAAAGTTATCTGTATCAAATAAACGAAGCTATATTGTTTTGCCATCAGAGAAGGGTACTTCACAGAGATTTGAAACCACAGAACTTACTCATTACTGCCAGCGGTGTGATCAAGGTAAAGAACTACTGATATATTTTTAGTTTCGTAATATATTGCTTTACTAAGAAAATAATTGGCAAAAATTTAAAAAAGGTTATTATCCGCAGAAGAAATTTCAAACAATTTTTCACTGTTTCAGTCATACATTATTCTGAGGAGAAATATAGGGTGTCCCAAACTCAATGGCCTATTAGACATTTCTGGAAAACGGGACATAGGATTATTTTGAAAATTTGAATTCTTGGGTAATTAGCTCTGTTCTATCCATCTAAAATATTTTCAGCGCTGCGACATTGCTGCTTATATTAAAAAGTAGCAACAACTTTGATATTTTAAATAGGACACCCTATATATTATTGCATTTCTCGCTTTGTTATTGTTTTCCGATTTTACCTATACCTATCTTTAGTGGTTTTCAAGAAATTCATTGATTTCCTTATTTTTTGTTCGAAACATAGCTTTAATCAAATGCTTATTACTGTGATATTTGGATTCAAAGACAGCTGAAATTTTGGATGTACTTCGACAATGCCCTGTTGTAGTTGTGTCTAAGGAAATTCTTTCTCCATTATACAGGGCCGTTCAAAATTTGTGATTTCACCGATACATACAAAAGTGGTGAAAAGTGCATTTTTTCAAATGGAACACCCTGTATATTATCGAAAATCCTGAAAGACAATTAATTGAAGTTCCTTTCAAATGATGTGTCATGTTCCTATACCTAAATAGTCAGGTTTGTGGAATAAATCTCGGAATAAATACAAGTTTATATAAAAATTGTATTATTTCGACATATTTTGTATTAGGTGGCTATGAAATGTCATGGAACATGTCATTATGAAAATTCGACAATTAATGCATCAATAATAAAACGTTTGCGCTTTCAATAACGTAAATTTGATTAGAAAAGAATCAAAATGGAAATTGTTTATTCTTCATGGTTAATGTGATCAAATTATAGCAAGAACATGCAAAATGTTCTGTTTCATTTACTTCGTCTCCAGTTATCAGCATGATATGATTTCTTGGTGCTTCAATATTCCCAAATACAGCATAATTCCGTTCAATTCTTCTGAATTTTCTTCTATTCATATGCGGTAAATTTAGATAAAGTTCATTGAATTTTCTGATACATGTTCTCGAAACAATTCTTTGGCACTCACCATGAATATAAAACAAATTTGAAATATCTACGTTTGAATATGCATTATAATCCATTTTCGATACTTTCTTCTAACAGAAACATGAAAATCACCGCTTGTCAAACTTAAAGTTTGTTTGGCCATGAAGAATAATCAATTTCATCAGAACTTCATTTGAATTGTTTTTTCCTTCCATTTTGATTCTTTTCTAATAAAACATCATTTGAATTATTATTGCCTTTCATTTTGATTCTTTTTTGATCAAATTCACGTTAATGACGTTTTATTATTGATGCATTGATTGTCTAATTTTCATAATGACATGTTCCATGACATTTCATAGCTACCTATTACAAAATATGTCAAAATAATACAATTTTTATAGAAACTTGCATTTATTTCGGAAACCTGACTATTTAGGTATAGGAATATGACACATCATTTGAAAGGAACTTCAACTGTCTTTCAGGATTTTCGATAATATACAGGATGTTCCATATGAAAAAAAGCACTTTTCACCACTTTTGTATGTATCGGTGAATTCACAAATTTTGAACGACCCTGTATAATCGAGAAAAAATTTTTCTTTAGACACAACTAATACACAGGGCATTGTCAAACTACATTCAAAATTTCAGCTGTCTTCGAATCCACATACCGCAATAATAAGCATTTGATTAAAGCTATGTTTCGCACAAAAATTAAGGAAATCAATGAATTTCTCGAAAACCACTTGAGATAGGTATAGGGAAGTATTATACAAAAATAATCGGAAAGAAATAACAAAGCGAGAAAGGCAATAATATATAGGGTGTCCTATTTAAAATATCAAAGTTGTTGCTACTTTTCAATATAAGCGGCAACGTCGCAGCGCTGAAAATATTTTAGATCGATAGAACAGAACTAATTACCCAAGAATTCAAATTTTCATAATAATCCTATGGCCCGTTTTCCAGAAATGTCTAATGGGCCATTGAGTTTGGGACACCCTGTATATAACAAGTCAGATGATTTATATTTTCCCTAGGAATGTTTATAAACGAAGTGATAGGATTGAACCCAAAATGAAATAAAACATTATCAGTTTGCTTTGGATATATACATGATGAAATTAAATGGAAGTTCAGGGTTTCAAATTTCAATAGTCTTAAAACCTTCCAAAATGAAATTGCCTCAAGGCTTATCTCTCTTGCACAATCATCAGATATTCCTTTCCTGTGTATTTTGATAGAAGGTAGTATTTCTTGATGAGCTGATTATATAGTAACTTACTGGAACATCATTTATTCGAGCTAATAATTGAAATTTCCAGGTTGCCGATTTTGGTTTGGGCCGAGCTTTCGGAGTGCCTGTGAGAGTATACACTCATGAAGTGGTCACTCTATGGTACAGAGCCCCAGAAGTTCTTTTGGGATCTGCAAGATATTCGTGCCCCATCGATATTTGGTCTATGGGTTGTATATTTGCTGAAATGTCCACTAAACGAGCTCTATTCCAGGGGGATTCTGAGATCGATCAACTTTTCAGAATATTCAGGTAATTTTTTTTATCATACATCATTTCAAAAAAGTGTATCATGTGGAAGTTAATGTCAGGTGAATAACATCATTTCAAAAAAGTGTATCATGTGGAAGTTAATGTCAGGTGAATAATGGATATCTGTTCTAGGTCCATTGCTTTTCCTCATATATATAAATTCCCTGTCTAATTTGAAGTTGAATGGTAAAATCAAAATGTTTGCTGATGATACTACAATAGTATACACCGGGAACAATTTTCTAGAAATCAAAACTTTTATGCTCAATGAACTCCATGAAATATCATCATGGCTGATGAATCATAAGCTAACATTGAATATTGAAAAATCCTCGTATATGTTCATCTCAAGAAAATCCACCTCCATCCATTCGAAAGATCCTATCAGATTCCATAATGAAAATATCATGTATTCTCCTGTAGTGAAATTTTTAGGAATTTTAATTGATGAACATTTAGTTTGGAACAAACATATTGAGTTATTAAGAAAACAAATTTCTCCAATTATTGGTATTATTTTTAAAATTCGAAATATGTTACCTTCATTATGTCTGAAATCAATTTATTATTCTTTAGTATATTCCAAAATTCAATACTTGATTTCGATTTGGGGGTCAGATTCAAAAACCATAATGAAACCATTGAAAACATTACGTAATAAAATTATAAAGTGTATATACAAACTTAATCGACAAGAACCTACAGCTAATTTATACAAACAAATAAAACTTTTAGACATTCCTTCATTATGCACGTTTAAAATTTGCACATTTATTCACCTGGTCAAAAATAAATTCAAGCATTCAAATTTGATGTTCAAAATGAATAGTGATCAATACAATCACTCAGAAAATTTGCATTGATGAAAATTAAAACAAATATAGGACAGCAATCTGTTTACCACAACGGAATAAAACTATACAATGATCTACCGAATTCATTGAAGAAATATGGAAAATTTTGTTTCAAAAATAATTTAAAAAAACGTTCGATATCATAATTTTTTTTTTCTTTTTGCCATATAAAGATCTGATTCAATTACTCATTTTTTGTATTCTATTCTACTTTTATTGTATGGCATCAGTTTAATTTTCCCTACAATAAGCATGTATATGTTTCTTGGGAAATAAATAAATCGTTAAGTCCTTCTAATCGATATAATTTCTGTCCTGAGTTCATGCAGTGAACAGGCCTGCCTCGAAAAATATAAGCAATATAATTTGCTTTCCCCTATCATTAAATATATTTCAAATAGAATCCCTAGTTATTCAACATTTAATTTTATTTGTTGAATGGTTTTTCTTTTAGGATCGCGGAAACCTAATATAAGTTCTTTGAATTAGAATCTTCTGATGTTATACCTCATGAAAAAAACAATTTATTGAATGATGAAAAGAACAATAAATTGCTTATTGTTTATTGAGTAACTGATCCCAAGAAGCTAATGCTTATACAGGGATATACATATAGAAAAACATTAACAAGATACAAACAGAATAAATTAAACCGTTAGATCATAACATAAAAATGACGAAAAAGGAATATTTATATACTTGGAAATTATATTCTATTGTCTCAAGAAATATTTTTTTAATTTTGATTCGAATTTATTTATATTTTTTATTTCTTGCAAGTTTTTTGGCAAGATATTTTAAGTAAGAACTTCTGAGTAAAGCAGATATTTCCTACCAAAATTGCTTCTGATTTTAATCGAAATCATTTAACTGTCTTGTATTATAGTTATGAATACTCGAATTTGGAGTAAATTTTAGGGTCTAATGTTTATTGTTGGATGATGTCAAATGAATAAATAAACAGGTCTTTAATTTATATATCTTTTCTAAATTGAGTAAATTTTTTGGTGTATACAAATTCACAGTGGGTTTACGATAATGCAATTTGTAAATACACTTAATTGCTTTATTCTGTAGTGTTTTTAAAGGTTGTAGTAAAGAACTAGATGCTGTTCCCCGAACTGTGATCAAGTACTGTAATTTTGAATATATTAAACGGAAATAGATCATTTTCAAGTATTTGCGTGGAATATAATTTCTTATTTTATATAGAATACCGATTACTGAAGATAAACTTTTTCTCATTATTTGGGTATGAATCGACCACAAAAGAGTAGGATCGATATGTAGTCCCAAAAACTTGATTGAATCAGTATATTTTATTACATCTTCCTTAAGCTTTATTTCTTTCAATGATTTTGTCATAACTGATCGTTTAGAAATGAACATGAAAGAACATTTTGGGATATTCATTTTTTAGGGTCTTGAAAACTCCCAATGAGGAGCTGTGGCCAGGGGTGTCCTCTCTTCCGGATTACAAAGCCACCTTTCCCCATTGGACGAATTACAATCTATCTAGTCAACTCAAAAACCTCAGCGATGATGGAATAAGTTTGCTGCAAGAGATGTTGGTCTACGATCCAGCCAAAAGAATATCCGCCAAAAGAATTGCTGCCCATCCGTATTTCAAAGACGTCGATTTTACAGTAAAACCCGTACTTCCCGAAAAGAAAGATAAGATATGATTGTTCGCTCGTCCTCCGTATTGTTGATTGGTACCTACATGTATATTTATTTCTTTTTTTTACCTATATGATATCCGTTTTATAATCATCCTTGCATTTTGTCAATTCAGTTCATTTCAATTGGGTTATAATTCATTTATATCGGATAAGTGGATGGACATAGATGTATGGTAATTTAGTTGACTTGATTAATTCAATTCCACCGTGACGGTGTAGTGATAGTAATATTTTTGTAATTTTCTACTCGATGAAAATTAGGAAAAATAAAAATGCAGGGCTATTGACTCACCACGATGAGTTTGTTGTTTATTTTTTTCTGTGACATATCAAAGACTGCAGAAGTAGGTGCCATAACTCGTAAAAATCAAAAGTGATACGGATGGACTAGGAATAACCTAACCCAAATACATATCTAAAACACCAATCTTTTCGCACACTTTGATAATTCACAAGTTGAAATCTATTGAAGTAAATATGAATGTAATCAAGAATAGTTAGTCTTTTGGCTATATTTCTTAATGACAATAATGGGTTTCCTCATTGTCACATTGAAGCCAGGCAAACCAATCTTTCACTTACAAGATGAAATCTATTGAAATAAATGTGAATGTGATGAAGAATTAAGTTAATCTTCCCAATATTTCTTAATGACCATAATGAGTTTCCTTCCCCATTGTAACATTCAAATCCAGGCAAACCAATCTTTAGGCACACTTTAATAATTGACAAGATAAAATCTATTGAAAAATGTGAATGTGATTAAGAATAGTTAGCATTGACAATATTTCTTGATGACCATGAGTTATCTGCCTCATTATAACATTCAAATCCAGGCAAATCAATCTTTCACTTACGAGATGAAATCTATTGAAATAAATGTGAATGTGATTGAGAATTAAGTTAATCTTCCCAATATTTCTTAATGACCATTCCTTCCCCATTGTAACATTCAAATCCAGGCAAACCAATCTTTAGGCACACTTTAATAAATGACAAGATAAAATCTATTGAAAAATGTGAATGTGATTAAGAATAGTTAGCATTGACAATATTTCTTGATGACCATGAGTTATCTGCCTCAATATAACATCCAAATTCAGGCAAACCAATCTTTCACTTACGAGATGAAATCTATTGAAATAAATGTGAATGTGATTGAGAATTAAGTTAATCTTCCCAATATTTCTTAATGACCATTATGAGTTTCCTTCCCCATTGTAACATTCAAATCCAGGCAAACCAATCTTTAGGCACACTTTAATAATTTACAAGATGAAATCTATTGAAAAATGTGGATGTGATTAAGAATAGTTAGCATTGCCAATATTTCTTGAAGACCATGAGTTATCTGCCTCATAACATTCAAATCCAGGCAAACCAATCTTTCACTTACGAGATGAAATCTATTGAAATAAATGTGAATGTGATTGAGAATTAAGTTAATCTTCCCAATATTTTTTAATTACCATAATGAGTTTCCTTCCCCATTGTAACATTCAAATCCAGGCAAACCAATCTTTAGGCACACTTTAATAATTGACAAGATAAAATCTATTGAAAAATGTGAATGTGATTAAGAATAGTTAGCCTTGACAATATTTCTTGATGACCATGAGTTATCTGCCTCGTTATAACATTCAAATCCAGGCAAACCAATCTTTCACTTACGAGATGAAATCTATTGAAATAAATGTGAATGTGATTGAGAATTAAGTTAATCTTCCCAATATTTTTTAATTACCATAATGAGTTTCCTTCCCCATTGTAACATTCAAATCCAGGCAAACCAATCTTTAGGCACACTTTAATAAATGACAAGATAAAATCTATTGAAAAATGTGAATGTGATTAAGAATAGTTAGCATTGACAATATTTCTTGATGACCATGAGTTATCTGCCTCAATATAACATCCAAATTCAGGCAAACCAATCTTTCACTTACGAGATGAAATCCATTGAAATAAATGTGAATGTGATTGAGAATTAAGTTAATCTTCCCAATATTTCTTAATGACCATTATGAGTTTCCTTCCCCATTGTAACATTCAAATCCAGGCAAACCAATCTTTAGGCACACTTTAATAATTTACAAGATGAAATCTATTGAAAAATGTGGATGTGATTAAGAATAGTTAGCATTGCCAATATTTCTTGAAGACCATGAGTTATCTGCCTCATAACATTCAAATCCAGGCAAACCAATCTTTCACTTACGAGATGAAATCTATTGAAATAAATGTGAATGTGATTGAGAATTAAGTTAATCTTCCCAATATTTTTTAATTACCATAATGAGTTTCCTTCCCCATTGTAACATTCAAATCCAGGCAAACCAATCTTTAGGCACACTTTAATAATTGACAAGATAAAATCTATTGAAAAATGTGAATGTGATTAAGAATAGTTAGCATTGCCAATATTTCTTGATGACCATGAGTTATCTGCCTCATTATAACATTCAAATCCAGGCAAACCAATCTTTCACTTACGAGATGAAATCTATTGAAATAAATGTGAATGTGATTGAGAATTAAGTTAATCTTCCCAATATTTCTTAATGACCATAATGAGTTTCCTTCCCCATTGTAACATTCAAATCCAGGCAAACCAATCTTTAGGCACACTTTAATAATTGACAAGATAAAATCTATTGAAAAATGTGAATGTGATTAAGAATAGTTAGCCTTGACAATATTTCTTGATGACCATGAGTTATCTGCCTCATTATAACATTCAAATCCAGGCAAACCAATCTTTCACTTACGAGATGAAATCTATTGAAATAAATGTGAATGTGATTGAGAATTAAGTTAATCTTCCCGATATTTCTTAATGACCATAATGAGTTTCCTTCCCCATTGTAACATTCAAATCCAGGCAAACCAATCTTTAGGCACACTTTAATGATTTACAAGATGAAATCTATTGAAAAATGTGGATGTGATTAAGAATAGTTAGCATTGCCAATATTTCTTGATGACCATGAGTTATCTGCCTCATTATAACATTCAAATCCAGGCAAACCAATCTTTCACTTACAAGATGGAATCTATTGAAATAAATGTGAATGTGATTAAGAATTAAGTTGATCTTCCCAATATTTCTTAATGACCGTAATGAGTTTCCTTCCCCATTGTAACTTTCAAATCCAGGCAAACCAATCTTTAGGCACACTTTAATAATTGACAAGATAAAATCTATTGAAAAATTTGAATGTGATTAAGAAGAGTTAGCATTGACAATATTTCTTGATGACCATGAGTTATCTGCCTCATTATAACATTTAAATCCAGGCAAACCAATCTTTCACTTACGAGATGAAATCTATTGAAATAAATGTGAATGTGATTGAGAATTAAGTTAATCTTCCCAATATTTCTTAATGACCATAATGAGTTTCCTTCCCCATTGTAACATTCAAATCCAGGCAAACCAATCTTTAGGCACACTTTAATAATTTACAAGATGAAATCTATTGAAAAATGTGGATGTGATTAAGAATAGTTAGCATTGCCAATATTTCTGATGACCATGAGTTATCTGCCTCATTATAACATTCAAATCCAGGCAAACCAATCTTTCACTTACAAGATGGAATCTATTGAAATAAATGTGAATGTGATTGAGAATTAAGTTGATCCTCCCAATATTTCTTAATGACCGTAATGAGTTTCCTTCCCCATTGTAACATTCAAATCCAGACAAACCAATCTATGTGCACACTTTAATAATTGACAAGATAAAATCTATTGAAAATATGAATGTGATTAAGAATAGTTAGCATTGACAATATTTCTTGATGACCATGAGTTACCTGCCTCATTATAAAATTTAAATCCAGGCAAACCAATCTTTCGCTTACAAGATGGAATCTATTGAAATAAATGTGAATGTGATTAAGAATCAAGTTAATCTTCCCAATATTTCTTAATGACCATAATGAGTTTCCTTCCCCATTGCAACATTCAAATCCAGGCAAACCAATCTTTGGGCACACTCTAATAATCTTACAAGATGAATTCTATTGAAGTAAATGTGAATAAGAATAGTTATCTTCTGGCAATACTTCTCAGTGACCATAATGAGTTTCCTCATTGTAACATTTCAATTCAGGCAAACCAATTCTTACACAGACTTTAATAATGAAGGAATCTATTGAAGTAAATGTGAATAAGAATAGTCTTTTGGCAATATTTCTCAATGACCATAATGAGTTTCCTCATTGTAACATTTCAATCCAGGCAAACCAATTTTTACACAGACTTCAATAATTTACAAGATGAAATCTAGTGAAGTTAATGTGAATAAGAATAGTTAGTCTTTTGGCAATATTTCTCAATGACCATGAGTTTCCTCATTGTAACATTTCAATTCAGGCAAACCAATTTCTACACAGGCTTTAATAATTTACAAGATGAAATCTATTGAAGTAAATGTGAATAAGAATAGTTAGTCTTTTGGCAATATTTCTCAATGACCATAATGAGTTTCCTCATTGTAACATTTCAATCCAGGCAAACCATCCTTCAGGAATTTGTGTATTAAGCTAGGAAGTGTAGGAATAGAATTTCTTCTAGCTCGATCTTATTAAGCTCCAGGAAATGTGTAGATATATAATCGAATCATCGACTTTCTAATAAAAGTGCAGCAATTTTGCATCCTTGTAAGCAATATTTTTTTTATTGAAACATGGTCCATTAATAACAATTTTTGTAAGGAAAGAGTTCTTTCAGTCTTAAGTACATTATTCTTTTTATTGAGCTAACTTGCTGGGTAACTTTTGGTGTGAATTATCACAAATCAGGCCAAGACTTTTTACATTATTGAAATTGTCCCGGAAATATCCAGTGGCCCATTATTGATTTGAAAGAATGAATGTCCCATTAACACAAAAACACCTGCAAAAAAGCTAATTAAGGATGAAGGGTAAATGTTCAGAGAAAAAGTTTCAATGGATAGTAGCGGAAAAGATCTCTTGTGATCGTGAAAAATTCGCGTCATGCTATTATTTTTTGGTACTGTGGTTAGATGCTGTAAGCTTCCTAATGTTTTTAACCAAAAATTGTGCAAGAAACAAAAGCATAATGTTTTCTCATATTTCATTGCATATGCTTACTTGCAACTGTTAGTTCCTTGTGGGGGGTTTTCTTATTGGAATTTTGATAACTTGATTTCATTGCAAAAATACTAAATTCAGATGCGCCTTATATCCGTAAATTCCAAATCAAATCAATTAAGTATTTTAGCTGAATTCAAAAGGTGACCATATGAAAATATAAAAAATGTACTTATTACCTGAATTTTCTAAGTATCAGAGTGCTTTGTACGCAATTGCAAATTTGTGGTGGAATCTTGTTGATTTGTACCTATCAGTCATCAAATTTTGATTAGCATTGCGATGTCATTTTCTGTATTTCCATTTTGAAGCACCTTATTTAATGATAACTTTGAAAAAATGACATTTTTGTTGGTACCTGATTTTTATATCATATAATTTTGGATATGATTTAGAACCCAATTTGATATCAATAGATGTGTGATGTGTATGTTAAGTATCTGTATCTCTGTTGCATTTCAGTGACACTGATAGTGAAGAAATAAAAAAGCAACATGAAAAAATATATTTTTGGAAATAACGTATTCTATACATCTTTCAATAGTTCTTCATCCATTCTCTTGAACTTTTCTTGCACATCTAATGGAACTTCAACGTTTTTCAAGTTATCTTCACCAATTTCTTCTTCTGTTCTGGAATATGAAATAAAGATTGGAAATTTCAAATAGATGTGTGAGATATTCAACCTACCTTATCAATATATCAACAAGATTTTCACAAGCAGCGAGAGCTTTCCTGTCTTTCTCCCATTTATGCAGTTCTCTTAGTATAATGTAAGTATTTTTGTCCCTGATGAACTCCCTATTACACTTTTTTGTCACTAATTGTGTTATGGCTTCAAGTAGAATACATCTGTGAAGCAAGTAAAAAAGAAAAATAATATACAATGAAAGTTATATATGTGAAATAAAATTGTGAATAAAATTATTTATTTGCCTTATATCAGGATCCTCTTCTCGAGTCTTATCATCTGGTAAATATTGTAATTCTAATGGTAATTTGTCATTGTCTTCTTCATCAAATTCTTCACTACCAGCCAGTGGTAACAACAAACTTGGCAATAAGTCAACATTTTCACTGAGCAACCATTCATGATATTCTTCTTCAAAACAACAATTTTTTAGAGTTGCGACAACACCCCCCCTTCGAATGAGAGAATCTTTATATTCAGTGAAAGGTAAGAGCCTTTGTATCACACATTTATCTTTATCAAGAATAAACATTCGGACTTTGTGGCTTTGAGACAAATTAGAAAGAACAGGACCTAAATAATGCAAGGTAGCTCCGTTTTTATTATATTTACTTTTGGTAAATATACTAATCATTTCATCGAATATGTTTCCCCGCCTTTCTATAATTTCGATGATATTTTCTATCAAATGAGAAGGTCGTGTTAGATTTGATAGAATCATACAACAGTGATCAGCAATATGACTCTCAGGATTGAAAATATTGTTCAAAGTTTGATATACAATATTCTCTGGGGGTCTCTGCAGGGGAGGGCAGTGTTCTTGAATGTCCAAGTTAATAAGTACCGAGGCACCTTTAGCATTCGCAGATATATTTACTAAACATAAACTTGCATCTTTCGCAATTGGGACACTCTTATCATTCAATAGACTTATTAACGACACCAACAGTTGTGGAAATTCTATTATTTGTTTCAATCCATCTTCAGAACCAGTCAAACCTGAAAAAAGTCGAATTAGCTCTATCTGTTCAGTGCTCACAATATTTATTTTGTGTATACCTAACACATGTTCTACAGCGATAGCTTTCAAGTCTAACCTAGCACCTATTTGTACAAACTTCAGTAATTCTTTCAAACTGTCAGACATTTTGTCACGTTTCTGATAAAATCTAAAATCTCGCGAATGCCGAATTCAACTCATGATTTTTGGTTAAAATCACAGTAAAAGTGTTAAAAGTAAATAAGCAAACAAAATGTCAACTGTCAACTCAAAAAGAAAACACAAACCACAGAACTCATAGTTGCTGCTTTCTTTTTGAGTGTTTCAAGCCCCGGGGCAGCTAATTCTAGCTTCACTATTGGTGGAATTTGACACATGTCATTTTTCAACCAATGGTAAAGCTGAAATTAGCTGCCCCGGGGCTTGAAACCCCCAAAAAGAAAGCTGCAATTATAACTAGAATGCGTTTCAAATATGGCGGATGAACAAATCATGCATAACCTGCAACACTGTAAATGTCCTCTTCACAGTAGCGGCGCAAAATATAACGTGCGTAACTTGGGGATCGGCAATGGGTCGGTTTTATAAAACTGGAAATTTCAGTTTCAAATGGAACATCAGAACAGTAAAAATATCGTTTTATCCTTAGACGTTTTATAATAAAAAAATCTTGGAATAGAAGATACGAAATGAGATCTTGATTCACACCAAAAAGTTATTCCTATATCCTACTACTACAATGAAAATTACATTGAAAACATGTTTTTTTAATGTCGAAGGACGCCAGACCAGGTCTAGACCACTTTTCCCAAATCTAATGGTATAAGCTTCAGTATGAATTGAATCGAATTGAAAAATGAACATGTTCAGTGCGGATTTTGATTTTGTAATGCTGTGGTTGAGGCCACTCCAAATGTAGATCACTTCCTAATCTACGAAACCACTTTCTGAAAGCTGAAATCTGCAAACGCTTTCTTTATTCTAGAGACACTTTCAACAGGTTTTTGAAGAACTCATTTATGGAAAGTAACGTTTTCTTTTGTCTTCCCCTTTATCCAGGAATTACCACAATCCTCAACAAAACACTTCATCGTATCGAACGGGTAATGTACACAATATTACCAATATACCTATAAGTCTTGTCTATGCACAATATGATCGATGAATAATAAATATTCAATATTCATATTTACTATCGTCACAGCGTCCAATATCCAAATTAGAAAGAAATAAAACCGACAACGCCGCTCTATTTACAAACAAACTAGTAATCTTAACAGACATACGTCCTAGATTTCTCTCATTTCCTCTTGAAATTACAAGGAATGACGTATGTGTTTACTTGGTGCAGGTTGTCCCCTTTGCGAATGCCCATGATTTGTCGGGAGCATCTCGTTCTACCCACATTTCGTAACACCCACAGTGCATAACACCCAAAGTGCGTAACACCCAAATGTCATAACACCCAAATTTCGTTATGCCCACACTCACCGAACATACCCGAATGATGCGCTGTTGCCAAATTCATCCTTCTTTTAGGTTAGGTTAGTTAGGTTAAGTTAGATTGGGTTAACCACCGATCTTAAATATAAACTGGATGAGCAGTGTTGCTTTCGACCCTTGCTGAAATTACGCCAAATTGAACCCTGCCAAATCGTAAGTGCGCCTGTGCATTGCTCCAAAGTGTCAATGTCATTACGTCACAGCGTCAATTTTATCAGTGGCGGTCGGTTTGTTCAAGTTATTAGTTGAGTTGTTAAGTTATTTCATTTTAGTCTTTGCAGTTTTCAAGTGAAAGTATTTGGCTACGTGACTGTTGCGAATTTATAGTGAAAGAAGGTTCATTCGTTTCTTGTAATTTTGACTCTCTCTCTAATTTTCGAGACCATTTTCAGTGAGATGAAAATATTTCCTTCTAACACAACGGAGACGCCCATGTTTGACATTTCGTTAATGCGCATGTGCTTTGCTCCAAAACGTTATATACTAGTTGGCGTAATTTTACTGTATGGCAATGCTCATCCAGTTATATTTAAAGATCGGTGGGGTTAACAGGAAATTGCAGAATATCCGGTAAATTTTGCAACAGTGCATCATTCGGGTATGTTCAGAGAGTGTGGGCATAACGAAATTTGGCAATTTGGGTGTTATGCACTGTGGGTGTTACGAAATGTGGGTGTTACGCAGCGCACCCGATTTGTCAAGTTTACGTTAGTCAAAGATAATCTCCCTTAGACCACTCTCGTAAGAACTCGTGCAAAATTTGACAGAACTTGTGTGTTTTTATCCTTCAATAAATATAAAGTTGAAAAACGACAGAACTATACTAATATTGCACTAGTTGTGCCAGATGATTCACTAACAGTACTTGAGCACTAACCAGTTGTGCCAGAAGATTTCTGTACGGGAGTAACTATAGCTATTTTTTCGAGGGCGGGGTTGGACGTCTTTGTTCGTCCCTCACTGCCTGAGCTACTGTGCCTACTACTCTGCGGGTGCATTGGCTTGGGATGTGGGGGTTGAGCAAACCGGCCATCGGATGTCTGCTTCCTCGTAGCACCGCTGGATATGGGAATGACAGAATCACTTGTGGTTCTGTTATCCCCTAACCGAAGGCATCCCAACGATGGCTTAATCCTAAGGTGTGTGTATCCGTGCCGAGAGGATGAATGACACTGAGCCCATCAGTTGTCTTTAACGGAACCTTCGAGACACCGGGCGCCCTCTCGTCGTATTACTGCCTTGTCACGGTAATGCGGGGCTCTGCCGTGATGGACTTGTCTTCCCTAGCTACTCGTGGGACTTTCATGGACACAGTATATCAAAACATATCTGACCTTGAGTCTACAGAGGAGATGGATGTCGAGCATACGACTCCAACTGACCTCCCTGTAACTTCAGATCAGGAGCGAGAGCTTCTTAACTCTCCAACTCCTGAAACAATACCGAAACCTAGAAATAGGCTAGGTGGTGTCTTAACTCTCCAACTCCTGAAACAATACCGAAACCTAGAAATAGGCTAGGTGGTGCAGCCAGGAAACGATTAAGTCTTCTCCTCAAGAGCGGAGTACCTTATGAAACCGCCTTGCACCAAATCCTTGAGCGGCGTCTGCAGAATCCGTCTCGGGAGGAGGAACAAACCCCCCCCTGAGCAGATTAGTAAACGTTTGCGCTCAAATGACGATTCACCGAAACCAGAGGCGAAAAAGCCCTGCACGGTAGAATCCAAGGCATCGTCAGGTGTAGCTGACGTGCAAAAACCCTCTTATGGGAAGGTTGTTTCGGGAATCAAGGTGGGAATCTTGCACCTTGATTATCCGACCACCTTATTAAAGGCCAACCAACTGGAATCTCTGCAGGGGGCTATCTTGTCGGCTGTAGAGAATATTCCAGATGATGGGCCACAGGTACAATTCCAGAGCTGCACATTTCGGCCTGGCTGGTTACTGGTCGCCTGTGAGGATCAGGACAGCGCCGACTGGCTTGTGGGTGTAGTCAATACCCTGCAGCCGTGGGAAGGCGCTTCACTGAAATGCGTCACAGGGGACCAACTTCCAAAGCCACACATCTGTGTCGCGTACTTACCTGACGGAGGGAGTAACAGACTGACCTCCGACCAGGTCCCCACTAGATTGAGGAAAATGAACCACGGTCCGTCAACCTTGGAGTGGAATTTTCTTCACAAGGAAAACTCAGGCCCTGGCCAAACATGGACCTTCGCTGTTGATGATGGATCCATGGCCGCGCTGGCGAGGATGGGTTTCAGACCACATTTTGGTTTTGGGCAGGTGTTATTCCGCCCTAAAACCCGGGCACCCTCCCAGCAGACATCTACTCAATCGAGTCACTCTAACGCACCTGTTAGAATAGAAAAAACGGGGCCGAGTGGCAATCCTTCTATGGGGAGGAGAACAATTAAACCTCCACCCAAACATAGGGATAAACCACCGGCACGTACCCATCCCAAGGCTGGGAAACCAGCTGGTTCTCAGGAGACGAAGACGGTTAACGTCTCGTCCAGAAAACCAGGGAAAAAGACTGGACTTGGCTCCTCGAAAGCGAAGACGGAAATCGTCTCGTCAAAGGGATCCAAGAAACCAGCCGGCAACTCAGTGACGGTAGGTGTCCTCGCCCCGTCTTCAGAGCCAAACCATCCCTCGATCCTGGGAGGGGTGGATGGAGATGTCGTTAGTGATCCTCCACCCCCATATAGCACAGGACATCTTAAAGATATCTTATTTTCGTCCAAATGATGTCGTAATGTCTTAAGACGTTTAAAAGGCATCCTTAAGATATCTTATTTATCTCATCTTTGGGATATCTTATATAATGCATCTTTGAGATATCTTAAAAATATACTTCATCAGACCAAATAATGTCGTGATGTTTTGAGACGTTAGAAAGATATCCTTGAGATATCTTATTTATCTTATCTTTGAGATATCTTATATAATGCATCTTTGAGATATCTTAAAAATATCCTTCATCAGACCAAATAATGTCGTGATGTTTTGAGACGTTTGAAAGATATCCTTGAGATATCTTATTTATCTCATCTTTGAGATATCTTATATAATGCATCTTTGAGATATCTTAAAAATATACTTCATCAGACCAAAAAAATGTCATGATGTTTTTGGACGTTTGAAAGATATCTGTAAGATATCTTATTTATCTCATCTTTGAGATATGTTATATAATTCATCTTTGAGATATCTTATATAAATACTGATGAATGTTTTTAAGTACAATGAATGGAATCTCTTTCCCCCCTCCCTCGATACCGTAGCTGTTTTGTGAATATAATGTATATTGGGGAAAAAATGTATGTCATATTTATGTGTGAATGGAAAAGACGATAAGATTATCTATTTACTAATGTTCGAATGGGAAAAGACAATCAGATGAACTTGTACCATTTAAAAATTCGAACCAGAGGCAGTAATTTCGCGCGTAGCTTTCTTGCTCGATGATTTGCTGAAGCAGTGGCACTCACCATCTCAAGACGGGGCGCCGCTGATTCTGGAACTTAACCTATAACTTATAATAAAACCTAACCTTATTTGTCTTGCCGTGTTTGGTGTTGTTTAAGTTTGTTTTTTATGTTTTGTGGAGTGTAGTTTTGTAAGTATAGAGTTTAAAATGAAAAGAAGTGGTTTGCAGAAATTCTATATGCAGGCTAAAAGAGCAATGCAGCTTAACCCAATAGGTGAAACTAATGAAAGCAACAGTGAATCTAGTTACGATTCTCGAAATGTGGACGTTGCTATTTTACCTAGTGAAATGATCAATGACCATGATTCGGAGGAAAACTCGAAAACAACACTGGTAATTCGTGCAAAATTATTTTGTTTCATTTGAAATAAATGTGTGATAAGATTATATGGTCTGTAAATTTTCAGTAAAATTGCTTTGAGTACCTGATTGCTGTTTCATTGAAAAATCCATTCATTTTTTCAATTCGATCAAAAAGATTACTCAATATCTTAATATATTTCAGATTATATGAAGAAAGCTTCAAGGTGTATTACGGAAAGATACCTTTGAGATACTACGAAAAGACATCTTTGAGATGTTATGATAAGATATCTTCAAGATTTTATGGAAAGATATCTTTAAGATGCTATGAAAAGACATCTTTAAGATGTTATGATGAGATATCTTTAAGATGATATGATAAGATATCTTTAAGATGTTGTGAAAAGATATCTTCAAAAGGTCTTATTTTGTAACACGAGTACATATTTAAGACGTCTTAAAGATGTATCAAAGATATTCATGTACATCTTTAAGATATCATAAATATCTTGGATAAGATGACTTCAAGATTCCTTTAAGATGTCTTAGTGCTATCTGGGCCCTCTCTCTCTCCTAGGGTCGAGGAGTCCTAGTTTGCAAGAACGCTCTGTC
Organism: Zygogramma bicolorata; assembly: GCA_032362365.1. Lineage (NCBI taxonomy): Eukaryota > Metazoa > Arthropoda > Insecta > Coleoptera > Chrysomelidae > Zygogramma > Zygogramma bicolorata. The sequence continues at coordinate 18,938 of JAVJAQ010004463.1, read as the reverse complement.
ACTTTCAAGTGTTTGCAGGCAAACTTGCAACATGCCAAGGCCGCTTCATACGTCCTTGGTAAAAACTTCAAGGACGAATTAATCGACCTTGCTTTCCTGCAGGAACCTTGGACAGGAAATACAGGCCGAGTAACCGGACTGAGCAATATTCCTGGGGGTCTATTTTCGACCGTTCGCAAACGGAGCATTCGCATTTATGATCACATTCTAATATTCAAACTGTATAGTGGAAGCTATGACTGGACATTAGAATGTGCGAATACCAACATGAACTTCTTTTGCGAAGGGTCAAGAATAGACCCCCTGGTGAGGTAATAGCGTGCCCTGGGGTTAAACCCAGAGCATGTCTAGTCATCAGGAAGGATATTAATTATTTTTTGCTTATAGGCTTCTGCACCCAAGACGTGGTAGCCATCCAAATTTCCCTACCGGGTAGTAAGTGTAGGACGAACATTATCGCCTGCTCTGCCTACTTTCCAGGAGATGCGGATACTGTACCTCCTCTTGCTTATGACGACTTATCGACTACAGCAAAAGGAACAGACTACAATTTGTAATGGGATGTGACGCCAATTCACACCATACAGCGTGGGGCAGCACGAATATTAACCATAGAGGTGAGTTACTCTTTGATTATATACTAGAGGAGGGGCTGTCTGTAATTAATGAGGGCTCGGAACCAACTTTTGTTACTAGCAATAGGCAGGAGGTATTAGACTTAACCATCAGTATCTGTATCTACTGAACCTTCGTGTTCAGATCACAGATATATTCTTTTCAATATTGAAACAGGTCCAAGACCAGCAGTGGAATATCGTGACTCAAAATCTACTGATTGGAGTGGTTATAAAAACTCCCTCCAATCATACCTTGAGGACGGATCCATTACTATTCACAGTTGTTATCGACACAGTAGCGGAGCAACTTCGCGAAGCAGTGATCTTATCCTATCACGAGAACTGTCCACTGAGAACAAAAAGAGATAACCATAACTCTTCTTGGTGGAACAAAAGCCTTGAAAAACAAAGAAAAGAAGTTCGACGATTATTCAATCGAGCTAAAGAGTCAGGTAACTGGGAGCTTTATAAAACTACTCTAACAACATATAACAAGGAAATCAGGAAGGCAAAACGGGATTCTTGGAGGAAGTTCTGTGAGAGTATCTCTGATTTACCTCGCAGCACAAGAATTCACAAGATTCTCTCTAGAGAGCCGACTGCTGAAATTGGGTCGCTGAAACGACCCGATGGAACTTTCACGACCTCTAGAAAAGAAACGTTAGAGCTTTTAATAGAAAACCACTTTCCTGGAAGTCTGACTCTTGATAACAACGGACCTCCCCCTTTTGAGGGCGCTAAACGCCCTAAAAAGAACGACTGGGAGGTCGTCAAGAAGGTTATCACAGCACCGGCAGTTGAATGGGCTATCAAGTCGTTTCAGCCCTTCAAATCTCCTGGAGAGGACGGCATAAAATTGTATAGAGCAAGTCTGGCGTGGAACTATATACCACCCAGTTGGTTGGCAGCAAGGGTGGTATACATACCTAAGGTGGGTCGGAAAGACCCACACCCTGAATCGGTACGACCAATCAGCCTTACATCCTTCCTGTTGAAAGGACTTGAGAGGATACTGGACGAACATATCAGGAAGGTGGCTTTATCTTCAGCCCCCCTGAATAACCACCAGTATGCTTATCAAACTGGCAAATCGACAGATTTAGCACTAAATAACCTCATAGAGAAAATTTCCCAATCCCTTGATAACAAGGAGATTGCGGTTGCCGCATTTCTCGATATTGAAGGAGCATTTGACAATGCACTACCAAAATCTATAGGATCAGCCCTGACTGAAAGGGGCATAGAAACAACCATAACGGGTTGGATCTATGCCATGCTGGTAAACAGAATTGCAACTATGACTCTTCAAGACGAGGCCATTAAGTTCAGGGTCACCAGGGGCTGCCCTCAAGGTGGGGTACTATCTCCTCTTCTGTGGTCACTCCTGGTGGACAGTCTGCTTAATGCCCTCGAAAGAAGACAAGTAGATCTGCAAGCTTATGCAGATGACCTTGTCATTTTGGCAAGTTCCACGTCGGGAAGGGTAGCTTGTAATATCCTTCAAAGCGCGATGGATGTTGTTCACGGTTGGTGCCAGAGGGAGCAGATGTCTGTAAACCCCAGCAAAACTGTGATAATCCCCTTCACCAGGAGGAGAAAGTTGGATGATTTAACGCCACTTTCTCTCAATGGTGAGGTCATTCCATTTGGAACGGAGGTGAAATATCTTGGCATTGTCCTTGATAAAAAACTCACCTGGAACGCCCACTTGGAAAAAGTTTTACACAAAGCCAAACTGTCCCTATGGACTTGTCGAAGGATTTGTGGTAAATTTTGGGGTTTAGGTCCCAAACAAATTCATTGGATTTATGTGACTATTGTCAGACCAATGGTTACCTATGGGGCAATTGCCTGGTGGCCGAAGGCTTCTCAGAAAACGGCTCAGGCAAAGCTCTCTGGCTTACAGAGACAGGCCTGTTTGGCTATCTGTGGTGCCATCAGTACCACACCGTCAGCGGCCATGGAGATCCTTCTAGATCTACCTCCTCTCCACATTTTTCTGGAGAGAGAGGCTAGATGCATATAGACTTGTGCACATCGCTAATTGCACAAAACAATCTAATGCAGAGTATACCAGACTGCTGGCTGACACTAGAAGTCACAGCATTCTGGAAATGACCTCTGACATTATGACTCCAACTGTGAACTATGAACTGCCTTATACAGTTCTTTTCCCGAGTAGAGAGGACTGGATCCTCCGGGAGAAGGAAATACTGAGAGCAGATAGTTGTTGGTTCACAGATGGATCAAAAACACCTTCTGGTTCCGGTGCAGGTGTTTTCAGTCGCAAACCCAGGACAGAGATATCAACCTGCCTAGGGACCTATGCGACCGTATTTCAAGCGGAAATGTATGCTATTGAACTGTGTGCGGAGAAATTGGCAGAATCCAATCTCACACACAAGTCAATAAAAATATTCTCGGACAGTCAAGCGGCGCTGAAAGCCATTGGCTCTTACCGATCAACGTCCAAACTGGTAACAAATTGCCAAAAACGACTCTCCTCAATAGGAAGATTTAACAAATTGTCTCTGGTCTGGAATCCGGGCCATACTGGCCTGGAAGGCTGTAGAAGATATTTGCAAGTAGAACACCAGCAAAGGCGAATATTGTTAAGTCGCGTGGAAACAAGAAAAAAAATATATAACATATAGACAGATATTTTTTGTGACAAAAGTTTGTCAATCATTTTTAGTATATATTCACTTTTGAGAATAAAAACTACTGTTCCGCATTCAAAAAAGCTTCGCTTTAGTTCATTTTTCACATTGGTCCTTCGAGTTTCTCAAGATCACGCTATGGAGAGAAATCAGCCCAGCGAAAGTGACTTGATATGTCATGGTCCCCGTAGGAGTACTAGATATAATTTGGGAGTTCCCCCAAGGAGATTTGCAGAGACGTATAGCTCAGACTTCAGGTTGAATGTTCCTTTCTCGGGTACATGTGAAAGTACAGTGGAAGAGGGAGGCAACAGAGTTCCGGCAGAAAAATCCGTATCTGTGATCGATTATGTGAGGACATCCAGACACACAGAAACTGCAGATGGTGACAAAAGGAAGACAGGATCTAAGTTAATTTTGGTTGACTCTAACGAAAGGAAAGCAACAGAGATTAGGTCAACAATGTCTAAAAAGTCATCCAAGTCGAAGCAGTCAGATACTTCGCAGCTGAATTTAGAGCTCGCTATGCTCAAACAAAAACAGAAGCTTGATGAAGAAGAAGCGGCAGAGAAATTGAAAGCAATAGAAGTGAAACGTGCTAATTTGATTAAAGAAATGGAGATTCAAAAAGAGATATTAAAGAATACTCAGAACGGAAGTGATAATGAATCTTGTAAGTCGTCTATCCACTCTGCTATTTCAAACGTCGATTCACGAATGATGAATAATTGGATAGAAGACTCCAAGAAGTGCATCCGCTCAAATTCAGAATTTCCTCACATACCCAATAACGGCACTGATGAAAATTTTCCTGATTCTCGTTCCTTCACCAGTGCAGCATGTGCAAATTCTTCAAGATTCTTGGAGGTTGGAGGAAAAGATAAGACATTCATTGATATAGCCAGACAGTGTATTGACAATTTGATCCAAACCAACAAATTACTGATCCGTCAGAAACTGAAAGATCTGACACACTTCAGCGGAGAACTTACAGAGTGGCCGATTTTCATAGCTGAATTCAACAGGACTACAGAGATGCATGGATTAACTGATGAAGAAAATCTAATCCGTCTTGATCGTTCATTGCGTGGGAAAGCAAGAGACACAGTTCGAGCTCTACTTACTTCACCTTCCAATGTTTGCAAAATCATCAAAATGTTACAGATGAATTTTGGAAGAAGTGAGTGGATAATCCTGTCTTTGATCGAAAATGTGAAGAAACTTCCGAATATCAGAGAAGACAAAGTGGAATCGTGTATCACATTCTCAAATGCCATAAATACCTTGGTAACAACAATGAAGAATGTGAATTCCCATCTATATCTATATAATCCAGAGCTGTTGTCTATTCTTGTTGAAAAGCTGACGTCGATACAAAAATATAGCTGGGGAAAACAGAAACGGGAGCTTGAAAGTCAGGTGCAATATGTTTCTCTAGAACAGTTTGCTGAATGGTTCGAGGAAGAAACAAACCTGATGACTAGCATTATCAATCCGTCCCAAAAGTTTAACTCCAGATATTTTCCGAAAAAAGAGAATGTGATGGTCTCAAAAGGAAAATACACAAAAGAAAATGTCTCTGGTTCTACAGGTTGTGTTTTCTGTCAGAATACAAACCATGTGATCAAAGAATGCGGAGAATTTTCTGAAAAAACTATCAAAGAGAGGAGAGAAGTGGCTGCTAATCTCAAACTCTGCTTTCTCTGTTTGAAAAAGGGACATATAGTAAATAAATGTTTCCTAAAAACCCGATGTGGTGAGAAGGATTGCAAAGGAAGACATCATAGATTACTACATGTAGAAAGGGAAAACACCGAACGAGAAGAAAAGAAAGAATTCTGCGCCAATTTATCGTCTACAATCGAGAACACAGTGCTTTTGAGAATTGCTCCAGTTACTGTACGTGGGCCAGTTGGAGAAATGAAGACTTTTGCGATGTTCGACGAGGGTTCAACCTGCTCTATGATCGATGAAGCCTTTGCGAAAGAAGTCGGGTTATCTGGACCCACCGTTCCATTATGTTTTCAATGGACGAACGGAATAACTCATTATGAAGACAATTCCGAATTGGTGTCATTCAATATTTCTTCCTCAAGGTCTTCCACTTTCTATAAGATCAACCATATGAGAACTGTTCGAAATTTAAGACTTCCATGCCAAAAGCTCAATGTTAGTGAACTGTGCAAGAAATATCCATACTTGGACAAGGATATCTTGACATCTATCGAGTATGCTGTACCGAAAATCCTCATAGGTCAAGATAATGCTGGACTGATTATTCCTAGGCAAATAATCCAACCGAAACTAAGTCAACCGATTATGTCAAATTCAAGACTAGGATGGACAGTCAATGGACCTGTAAACAACGCTGTTGGAGATGAAACCCTACACGTTAGCCTTTGATGCCGTCAGATCGTTGATGAAGAGCTCCATCAGCTGGTAAAAGATAGTTTTCGATTGGATTCTTCTGGGATAAAGACAAATGACAACGTTATCAAATCAGTAGAAGATAAAAGGGCTGTTGAAATAATGGAAAAAACTTTGATAAGAATCGAAAAACGCTTCGAGATAGGACATCTTTGGAAGAACGAAAATGTTACCCTTCCTGATAGTCTACCAAACGCCATGACGAGGTTGTTCTGCATGGAGCGTAAAATGGACAAAGACCGACTTTTTGCTGACCAATATTGTGCGAAAATTGACGAGTACATCTCAAAGAACTATGCAAGTAAGCTAGAAACATCAGAAGCGATCGAGTCCAAGAAGATCTGGTACCTACCACATTTTGCGGTATGGAACATCAACAAACCAGGAAAGTTAAGATTCGTTTTCGATGCCGCTGCAAAATCACATGGTTCAAGCTTGAATGATTTCTTACTACAAGGTCCAGACTTTGTTCCATCGTTGATCTCCGTGCTATGGCGTTTCAGACAGGGGAAAATTGCTTTTAGTGGTGATATAAAAGACATGTTCCATCAGGTTCTTATCAGGGAACAAGATCGAGGTGCCCAAAGGTTTTTATGGCGTGGCAAGGACAGACATCGAAAACCTGATATCTATCAAATGAATGTGATGATCTTCGGTGCAGTATCTTCCTCGTCAGTAGCTCAGTTCGTTAAGAATACGAATGCTGTTGAGTTTGAGTCAGAATTTCCTGGTATCACCAAATGTATGAAAAAACAGCATTATGTGGACGATTACCTCGATTCTTGTAATACTGAAGAAGAGGCGATAAAAAGAGTAGCTGATGTTATCTACGTTCATGGACAAGCAGGTTTTCAAATGGTCAAGTGGATTACAAATTCGACCAAAGTTTTTCAGTCCATTCCTGAGAATCTTCGTTCAGAGTCGCAAAATCATGTGAAAATTGGTTCAGATGGTGTTGAAAGAGTGTTGGGCCTATTCTGGAATTCCAAATCAGATGATTTCGTCTTCACGTTGAGTTTTCAGAAGATACCTCTTCAAATAAGTGAAGGTGTCAAGAAGCCGACTAAAAGGGAAGTACTTCGGTTGGTGATGTCGATTTTCGACCCCCTTGGTTTTCTTGCCCCTTTAGTAGTGAAAGGAAGATTGTTGATGCAGGATATCTGGAAAACTAGCATTGATTGGGATACAGAGGTACCAGGTGATATTTTTTCTGCATGGACAAATTGGCTGATGGATCTCAAGACTCTAACTCCAATTTCAATACATAGATGCTACTTTCCTGAAGTTAATTCTGTCGTGTTATCTGAGGCGATTAAAATATCGGATGCCAATTATGTACTTTATTGACTTATGATAGAATCACAAATAACATGTTTACATGCCCATGTCTGAGTCGCAACTGCCTATGCCGGCAAAACCCCTAGCGACCAGAAGTGATCAAACCTGCATGTCGGGTTGCCTATGGGTGACCCTCATTATGCGCTAACATCACATCCTCCTCTTTTTATAAAAGAACACCAGTTAATCCTCACTTCTAGCCACCGAAAAAAACAGTTATCTTTACATGACAAAGTCGTTGAGATACTCGGGTTTCTTTACATTTCTCTTAGGTCTAGGGGTAACGGTTAGCTCATCACTCGACACTTCTGAGGGTACAGCAACCACAGATGGGGACACTGTATTTTGTACATTTCCATTAACATTATCACTTTGTAACATTACTTTATCTGACTCATTTTGATGATCATAAGGTTCTACCAGCCTAGGCAAAACACCTGCGTTAGCAAATGGAGAAGACTCATCCCTATTTAAGTCAGGAAGTTCTGTTTGAGTGTTTGAGTTAGGAAAGTAATATGGCGCATAAATCAAATGCCACCTATTACGCCTATACCTTCCCACTTCTGTTTGAATAATATATAATCTTGGTTCTGAGCAAATTTCCACAATTTTGCCATATTTTCTAATGTCTACCACCCAAACAGAATCCCCTACCTTAAGAGGTTCCATATCCTTGGCATTGTGTCTCTTATTATAATATTTTTCTTGTTTGTTCTTTATCTGTTCATTTTTTCCTAGAATGTAAGGCCAACTATTTTTCTCTAATAAACTTGGTAACTGCGGTAAGTTTGATCTCAACTTTCTATTCATCAGCAATTCGCAAGGAGCGAACCCACATTCTAGTGGTGTACTTCGGTATGCTAGCAATGCCAAAAATAGATCCTCATTTTTATTTTTCTTAATCAAACGCTTAGCAATTTGTACAGCTCGTTCCACCCCACCGTTACTTTGAGGCCAATGTGGACTACTTGTTGTATGAATAAAGTTATAGTTTTTTGTGAAACTCGCGAATTTTGAGGAAAATTGTGTGCCGCAGTCTGTTCTGACTTCTTCTGGAATCCCATAACGTGCAAACAGCTCTTTCAGCTTTGGGATAATCGCGTCCTCTGTCATACTAGTTAAGATAAAAATTTCAAACCAACGTGAGTAATAGTCTGTAGCTATAATATACCATTTATCGTAACATTTATAGAGATCGACCCCAAGCTTTTGCCATGGTCTCCGCACTGTTTTATCTTTCCGGAATGTCTCTCTATGGTTTTCCCGATGTTCTACACATTCTGGGCAGTGTGTTACAAGGTTATTTATTTGCGACGACAACCCGATCCACCAAACACTTGACTTTGCTCGTTCTCGACATTTAACGATGCCCATATGCCCCGTATGGATAAATTCCAAAACTTTAAGTTGAAGGCTTTTAGGTATAATAATACGAGTTCCTTTCAACAATAAATGTTCGGAATATGAAATTTCATGTCTATATTGAAAAAATGGTAATAATTCTACCGGCAGACTTGATTTCTCAGGCCATGAAGTAATTGAATATTCTTTCAGTTTTGTGCAAATGAAATCATTTTCTTGTTCCTTCTTTATTAAATTCAGAAAATAATCTTTTATTGGTAAATTTTGAATGATTGATTGCACGTAAGCCTTGGTCTCTGTATATAAATCGCTATTTACTAAACCTTCAGTTTTCAAAGGGGCGCGACTCAAAGTGTCTGCTACAATCAAATTCTTTCCCGGAGTGTATATTACCGAATATCTGTATCGCATTAACCGCATCCTAAATCGTTGTAATCGAGGCGTTAAATCGTCTAAATTTTTTGATTGCAGAATTTGAAGGAGGGGTTTATGGTCCGTTTCAAAAATGAGATTAGGAACTCCTGAGATGAAGTCCGAAAAATATTCCGCTGCCCAAGTGAGGGCCAATGCTTCCTTCTCAATTTGAGCGTATCGCGTTTCCGCCGAGTTCAATAGGCGTGACGCGAAAGCTACGATTTCTCGGGATAGGTCTTTATTTTGTTGGAATAAACACGCTCCTATACCAAAACAGCTTGAATCTGCACTTATTATTATAGGTTTGTTCGCGTCAAAAAACGCTAAAATTGGGGGACTCTCTAGTATCTCTTTCAAGGTTTTAAAAGCTTTTTCCTGAGCGGAATTCCATAAGAATTCATTGTCCTTTTTCAACAGATTAGTCAGCGGTTCAAGAATTTCTGATTTTTTATGTATATATTTTGCCGCAAAATTTATCATACCAAGCCATCTTAACAATTCTGTTCTATTTTGAGGTTGGGGAAAATCTCGAATAGCTTTGACCCTATCTGGATCGATTAATATCCCTTTTTCTGAAACTATATGGCCCAGATATTTCACAGACTTTGAGGCTATATGACATTTATTTTTATTCAGAGTAATTCCTTCTTGATGGAGTTTACTCAAAACACTAAACAAAATTTCGTCATGTTTTTCTATTGTGCTTGCATGGATAAGAATATCATCCATGTGCGTAACACAACCCTCAACACCATTTAAAATTTTCGAAAAACGCAAGGCAAAATATTCCGGAGCACAAGAAATTCCAAACGGAAGCCTTTTGAAAAAAAATCGGCCAAATGGGGTTATGAAAGTTGTCAATATCTGGCTCTCTTTGTTTAGCTTGATTTGGTAAAACCCGCTGGTCGTATCTAATTTGGTAAAAAATTTGGAGCCTTTCAACTGTGCCAAAGTATGGGATACTTTGCCTAAAGGAAAATGTGACCTCAATACGTTCTCATTTAATTTGGTGTAATCACAACAGAGACGCACACAATTTCCCTTATCGACACATACGATAGGGCTTACCCAAGCAGTAGGCTCCTCAATAGGCTCGATAATATCTAGTTTCAGTAATCTATCTATTTCTATTTTTAATTTTGGCAATAGCGGTAAAGGAACAGTTCGGGGAACACTTTGCACATAGGGTTTTGCATCAGGCCTAATTCTAATAGCCATTTCATTTTTAAATTCACCTATTTCACTGAATATATTAGGAAATTCCTTAACAATTGTATCTAGACTAAATTTTGAAAAATTCTTTGTGGAGTCAGACCCTTTAACGCAAACTACATCAAAATTAATTTGACTAACATGTTGCACATTCAGTCCAGGAAAGTTTAAAACATTAAACTTAATGATAGAACTTCTGCTCAAGATAGGCTGTCTTAGTTTACGAATGCAATACACAGTTGCAGTCTCTGTAATGTCCTGGTAGGTTAAGTTCAAGTGTAGCTTACCAACGGTGTCCAACTTGTGGTCGTCTGCTGCACTTATAGGATCGCAGGACACAATTTTGTCCCTGTATTCCTGAGGCAGCTTTTCATAGGGAAAGCAGTTGACATCTGCCCCACTATCCACAAAAAACGGAATTTTTATTTTATGGTCCAAGATCATATCCACATACCAACGATCTTTATGGTCCAGATATACTTGGCCTATAAATGAATCGTCTTGGTTCACCTGATTCACTTCGTGCTCCTCTTCTTCCGAACTACTAGTAGTATTGGATTCTGAACACTCCACCATTCTGACCGCTTTCTTTCTACACATTGCACTCCAATGGCCTCGGCGGGAGCAGGACCTACATACTGAGAACTTGGCTGGACATTTCCCCCTATCTTTGCACGTAGCTATTCCGCAGTAGTCACATTTCTCACCATCCCTAGCTATGGTTGTTTCAGAAGGGTACCTTCTGTCTTTAGGTTTTCTGTAACTGCTTTTGATAGCGCTTACAGACTGCTCCTGCCTCATAATTTTGTTCTGAGTATCGTGCAATTCGGCTTGGCGTGCTACTTGTATGGCTTTTTCCAGTGTTAGGCTGTCATTCAACTGCATTCTTTCACTGACCTTTAGGTCGGCAATCCCAATCACAATGCGGTCCCGTATCAATTCTTCTCTAAGTGCACCATAATTACAATGCTCGGCAAGAGCATGAAGGCTTGAGATAAAATTTCCCACAGGTTCTCCTTGCCTCTGAACTCTGGAGTTGAATTGAAATCTCTCAAAGATGATATTTCGCTTGGGAATAAAGTGATTGTCGAATATTTCCATTGTCTCTTCAAAAGATGCTGTTTCTGAAGGCTGATTTTGGAGCAAAATTTCTTCTGCCTCATTTCCCATTAAATATACAAGTAGGTCAACTTTTTCTTTGTCTATTTTTTTTGCTAATCCACTGACGGACATGTATCTTTCCACTCTCTTCTTCCATTGTGGCCACAGTTGGGGCTGTGCAAAGTTAAATTCACCTGGTGCGGTAACGTTCGCAAACGTTTCGCTTTTGGGCTGATCTCTCTGTCCTGTTTCCATTTTGTTATTACTTGCTTCAGTCACTACAATCTCTACCGGGTCGGGCCTCGCCCTTGTGCCTGCTGATTTTCCCGCGGGATGTCAGCTCTCAGAGAGGTTATGTCTTTTTCCGATCGCTGAATATTTCACGTTCGATCACTCTTTGCCGTTTTCATTCAATAAGCAGCAAAGCACCGATGCCACCATGTCGTGTTATCTGAGGCGATTAAAATATCGGATGCCAATTATGTACTTTATTGACTTATGATAGAATCACAAATAACATGTTTACATGCCCATGTCTGAGTCGCAACTGCCTATGCCGCCTATGCCGGCAAAACCCCTAGCGACCAGAAGTGATCAAACCTGCATGTCGGGTTGCCTATGGGTGACCCTCATTATGCGCTAACATCACAAATTCCATACAGAGTGTCCAGTTACATATGTTTTGTGATGCCAGTGACAAAGCCTATGCTACGGTGGCTTTCATCAGATTGCAAGTTGACGACAGTATATTCACAGCATTTGTAACTTCAAAATATAAAGTAGCACCCCTGAAGCAACAGACAATTCCAAAACTCGAATTACAGGGTGCTGTGTTAGCTTGCAGAGTTGCTAAGTCAATCTACAGTGAGTTGGAATATAAGATCGATGATATTTACTACTGGACTGATTCTATGGTAGTTCTCAAGCAAATCAGATCACAATCAAGAAGATTTCCTATGTTCGTGTCCTGTCGTGTTGGAGAAATTCAAGAAGACACAGATGTCTCAAAATGGCGTTGGATTCCATCCGACCTGAATGTCGCTGACCAAGCCACGAAGGAAACAAAACACATAAACTTCGGAAGTGATAGTACTTGGTTAAATGGTCCTAGTTTTTTGAAGCGATCTGAGGAATATTGGCCGGAGGAACCGAATATGGAAGAACGTGTAGAAAACATAATGGTTGTTACAGAGAATCACAATTTAAAACTGATATTGCCAGATATTTCAAGATTTTCGATGTGGAAGCGACTCATTCGAACTACTGCATGGATTTTATATTTCAAGAAGATGTGTCGTATAGCCAAAAAAGATAGACCACCCAACCCAAGTTTGAATGCAGAGTTCATGGAAGAAGCCTCGAATTTGTGGATTAAGAAGAGTCAGGGCGAATCATTTGAAGAAATTAGTTTACTTCAAAATGGTAATTCCCTTCCAAAATCGAGTCGTCTTCATAAATTGTCCGCATTCCTAGATGATGAGGGAATCGTTCGACTGAGAGGAAGATTTCCAGATTCTGACAGACTTCAGTTGGTTTACAACACTAGATTCCCAATAGTACTAGATCCTAAACATAAGTACACAGTTCTACTTATCGACCATCATCACCAGAAAGCAGGACATGTTGGGATCGAGACAGTAATCAATCAGTTGAGAACTAAGTTTTGGATTTCACATATTCGATCTGCGGTCAAGAAATGTTTCCATGCATGCCTTACCTGTAAAATTCGAAAATGTAAGCCAGCAGTTCCTGAAATGGGACTGCTACCTCCCTCAAGATTAGAATCTCACGTATTTCCATTCAGCTTTGTGGGTATCGATTTTTTTGGACCCATGACAATATCGATAGGCCGAAGAATAGAAAAGAGATACGGAGTTATTTTCACTTGTCTCTCCATCAGGGCAGTCCATATAGAGTTAGCTGCGTCCCTAGATACTAGCTCTACAATCATGGCAATAAGGCGTTTCATTTGCAGAAGAGGACAACCAAAAGAAATATGGACTGACAATGGAACTAACTTCGTCGGAGCTGAACGAGAATTGAGGGAATGCATACAATCTTTAGATCATACCAAGATCAATGACGACCTAACTTTGAATGGCTGCAACTGGAAATTCAACTGTCCTGGTGCTCCAAATATGGCTGGGGTATGGGAAAGGATGGTGAAGTCAATCAAAACAGCTCTCAAAATCTCGCTGAAGAACATCAATCCAAGAGAAGAAGTACTGCTCACACTATTATATGAAGCTGAGTACATGGTGAATTCAAGGCCTTTAACTCATTTGTCGGTTGATCTTGGAGACTCGGAAGCAATCACACCGAATCACTTTCTACTTCTACGTCCAGGGGGTGTATCTTCTTTAGGAGAATTTTCGATGTGCACGAAGAAACAGTGGAGAATTGCTCAAGATTTGGCAGATATTTATTGGCGACGATGGGTGCAAGAATATAGACCAACATTGATACAACGTCAGAAATGGCATGATCGTTCGAAACCAATACGAATTGGAGATGTTGTTATAATTATTGATGAAAAGGCACCTAGGAATGAATGGCTGAGGGACCGAATAGAAGAAATTTTCCCAGGAAAAGACGGAATCATCAGAGTTGTGAATGTTATGACATGCAAGGGAAGATACAGAAGACCCGTTTCAAAATTATGTCTCCTGCCCACTTCTACCATTTCGTGAAGAGCTGAGCCGTTCACGGGGGGGAGAATGTAGAAGATATTTGCAAGTAGAACACCAGCAAAGGCGAATATTGTTAAGTCGCGTGGAAACAAGAAAAAAAATATATAACATATAGACAGATATTTTTTGTGACAAAAGTTTGTCAATCATTTTTAGTATATATTCACTTTTGAGAATAAAAACTACTGTTCCGCATTCAAAAAAGCTTCGCTTTAGTTCATTTTTCACAAAGGCAATAAGGCTGCTGACTCCCTTGCAAAGAAGGGTGCTGCAAGCAGCTTCATCGGACCAGAACCTGTCATTGGCATCGCCTTAGGCTTTGCCAAACAAACATTAAATACCTGGATGGCGAGAAGATTTATGGACTTCTGGCAAAATCTCCCAGGATTGGCTCATTCCAAGGCGTTTATTCACCCTTCGAAGTCGGAAACCAAACAGTTGTTGGACTACAGTAGGGACGAACTACGATGTCTAAAGGTGAGTTTAAACAGCCAATAAAATAAAATAAGGAACAAAATAAAACAAAATAAGAAAGATAAACATACAGATGATCTTTACGGAAGAGTTTATACAAGAAATAATATAAAATAAGAAATAAGAATAACAACAAAAGATGCCATCTTTCACTATTTTATTTGGAAACTGATAATGCGCATGACCGAAATATTTTCTGTACTTAACGTTCCATGTTTGAAATTATTTTAACTTCTTTCCTTACAATAACAACCTCAGAATATTATTTACTGGTAATCTTTGCTATATGTAATAGAATCAAAATTCATAATATCAACAATTAGGAGCTTAGTTACTGTAGCCACTGTCAAAACGAAATTGTGATATTCACAGAACACAAAAGTCATTGTCAAAAAAGCTGCAATTTGATTGGTTCATTCTTATTTCTTATTTTATTTCAGTCATCTGTATAAACACACGTTTTCTGTCCTTATTCTTAATTAGTTTCTTATTTTATTCTTATCTTATTTTATTTGCTGTTTAAACTCACCTTAACTGGCCTTCTCACAGGTCACTGTCATTTGAATCATCATATGCAGAGAATCGGACTGTCAGAAGACAGCCTGTGTCGTCTCTGTCTGGAAAATGATGAAACAGCAGAGCACATAATTTGTGCCTGCCCCGCTGCGGACCGAATCAGGTTTTCAGAGTTTGGCAAGGTTTCACTCTTACCATCTGACCTGAAAGATCACTCACCATACAAACTAATCGGCTTCGTTAAGAAGCTGGGGTCGAGTTTGAATAGGTGTGAGCCACAATAAACCCTTGTTGGTTGCAGTGGAGGGCCGAACAGACCCACTCACTTCTGACCTAACCTAACCTATTTTTTCTTTTGTTTTTTTTTTTTTGTTTTTTGGCCGTTGTTTCCCTTAGGGTACCTAACCTAACCTATTTTTTCGAGAAGAACGAAGCTGAATTCAGACAGATCCGATATCCGACGTCCGAATCGTACTCGTATCATCGGACAAAATGCGGGCGATTCACATAGACCCGATTGTTACTCGGATACGAAATTCTGGAATATTTTGTTCTGTGTGATCACGAAACATGATATTCGCAAAATTCCATTGACGAAGTTTCGCCTTTCGCCAATAAACAAACATAACCTGTTGATAATTTTTTTTCGAGGATCGAGTGAGATCGTAGCAAATGTGCTTCATCTGATAATATTCATCCTTCAGTAAGGAAACAAAATTGTTGTTCGGCCAGGCACAGTAAACAAAAATGTCGAGTGTTTCGTATTTAACCATCGTGCCTTTTCAGGGTGAAATGAATCGAATAATATTTGATGAGTGAAGATTATTTTTCTATATTTCAAGTGAACTGAGCCTCAAGATTTTTATGTAGTCAAAAGAGAAGAGGTGCAAAAAATCATAATGAAGCCATTCATCAGTTGAATCGTATGTCCTTAACCAGATAGGATAAAGCTGTTTTTTTTCAACATTCAATTTTGGAGGATGAAAATAAACAAGGTCTGTCAAATACTGCACGAGATCTTTGAAAGAAATTCACGGGAGAACAGTCAACGTCAACACTGTCAGTCAACAGTGACAGTGACGTAAGAAAGTTGTAGGGTTATGTGTAATGTTATGTTTATTTTACTTTACCATTATAATATTCAGTAATGGGCAGAAAATGTGCAGTTCCCCATTGTTATACTGGTTATCGAAAGTGCAAAGAAAAAGCTTCATTGTATAAGGTTCCAGAGGATGATTTTTTTCTTAGCAAATGGCAGGAAGCCATAGCCAGGGAAGACAGACCCATAACCCCCAAAGATTATGTTTGTGAAAAACATTTTAAGGATGAAGATATCCTTAGAAAAAGGCTTATCAAAGATATTGTTGTACGTGATTTAACAAATCTCAAACTATTTTAATGGAGTTCAAATAATATATGCTTTAACGTTCCACTCGATCCTATTTTGCTCCCCAATGAGCAATTGGATCGAATTCAGAGTATAAACTAATTGTATATCAGATATGAAGTTCTAACTTTGAATTTCATAAGCTTAGCTTGCTCCTGAGAAAGAGAATAACAAAATCGTTTCATTTTAGGAACAATATCAAAGACCTAAATTAAAACCTGATGCCATCCCCTCCATTTTTCCAGACTTACCAGAGTTTATACTGAAAATGACAAAAAAACGAAGGAAAATCCCAACAGAAACTAGTGAAAATTCAGTTGAAAAAAGCAAAAACATTGAAGATGAATCATTGAAGACTGGTGAAAAAGATACACCAAATAAGTCTAATGACGAAACTTGTGAGTCAATAATGGATAATGAGGCAATGGTTTTAAATGATGATGAAATTACTATCAAAACTGAGATTGATGAACCAATGGATGCTTCTGTTGATGAATCTGAGGATGACCCTGATGGGTGAGTTTTTTCATTGAATTATATTTCCTAATATAACTGTGCTAATTTTTTGTAGGCCAAAAATGCATCGCTGTAGCGAGTGCAAATATAAAACAAAATATGCCCACAATTTGCGTACTCATAAAACTAAACATTTATCAGGGGATGATGCGTACATGAGCTGTGAATATTGTGTTACTTACAAAACGAAATGGGAATCAACTTACCTCAATCATATGAAGACCAAGCATGGAATCAATATGCGTGAACTTCTTAAATGCTCATTTTGTCAATTTAAAACTAAAGTTGAAGTTTGTCTGACAAGGCATTGTGAGCGTGAGCATAGGGGACAAGAGACTAAAGAGGCCAAAAAGTTCAAATGCGAGTATCTTGGATGTGATTATGAAGCTGAATCAAATGCCTTGCTCACTGTTCACAGTCTAGTACATAAAGAGGCAGAAATTAATGATCAGGCAGCGAAAACTTTTTCTTGTACAGAATGCCATTTTGAAACTAATTCTAAAAGGCATATTGCCACCCATATGAAAAGTGCTCATAATTCCGGTGATGAACCAGTAATTCCAATAAGTTCTAAAAATTCTTCAAGAAAAGGAGATGGCAAAAAATCCAAAACAATATCTAAATTCAAATGTTCACGCTGCCCCTATAGAACCAATTCTCAAAATTCTCTGGAAAACCATCTTGTGAAACACCAGTTCACTCAACAAAGCATTTCAAAACAAATCAAAACTTTGAAATGCCCCAATTGCCCTTTCACTTCATCCTTCAGTCATATAATGGAGGCTCACCAAAGAACCAGCTGTAGAGTAAATACATTCAATTGCCAAGAATGTCCTCTAACATTTAACACAAAGCCGGATTACATCAAACACATATTGACCCACAGAAACACAACTATAGAAATAGTTAAACCTCGTAAAAACCCAGCAGTTTCAAATGCTAGTCAAATCCAGGGGTTTGATACTGTTCTTATCAAGGAAGAGAATCACTCTGATGATGAACATGGAAATTAATAGGATGGATTGTTTTCTGGTAAGAGTGCTTCATCTTTCAACGTCGTGATGTTATTTTGTGGGTTAAACAGCATCAACTTGGTTATTAACCATCATTCTTGATATTTTTTGAGACAGTGAAAGTTGGATCTTGAAAATGGTCATCAATATGTTGACAGTGACCTCCATATATATTTCAGAGCCTTTGAATCATTTCTTTCTAGGAAGTACTGGGGCTCAAAAAATAAACATTGAATGTACCCAGATTTAGCAGCAACTCAATATTTGAAAAAAAGTAGCTATCAAAGTCAACTTTACAGTTTATGACATGAGATATGAGTTTATCAGAATCAAGATGAAATTTATTTTAATGGAACAATTTGTAAAAAAAATGTACAGTAACACATTACAACAAGAACTAGTTTCTTCATGAGATTCATGAAAATTTACAGTGTGTTCCAAGAAACGCAAGCTTCGAGTACCCCATAGCACGTAAATTTTTTTGCAGATGATCAATTGTTTTAGATTCAAATGTATTTTCTTTCAAAGGCAGGCTATAAAAAATTGGGCCAGAAAAATATTTCATTATCCAATATCAAAACTGCAGATTTATCTTGTTCTATATTCCATAAGTTAAGTCTTTCGAGGATTTAACTCTTTATTTAGCGGAGATATATAATTCTTATTGTTGCTATATCCTCTCCATTTATTCAAATAACTGATTATATACTTTGCCATAGGTACTTTTAATAGGCTGTCAGAATATGAACATGCATTTTTTATTGAAGTGTTGGCTGAATTGGCCCACCCCAACCTCGAGGTTCTAGATACGAACCTTTATTTCGTGTATTTCATCAGGTAGGCTATTATTTTATTATGCCCCTGATATAACAAATCACGTATCAAATGCCCAAATATCATTATTTCTACACGGAGTTATCATCAATTCAAATTACTTGTGAGCAGTGGCGGATCCACAGGGGGGGGTTTCGGGTCCGGACCCCCCTCCCATTGGGAAAATAAGAGATTTTTTTTTCAATTTTTATCGGCGCCTAATATCCAAATTTTGTTAGGGAACGAAAAAATGTCACATGAGCAAGACAAAAAATAAAATAGAATAAATGTTTTTGCTTTAAAATTGAAGAACTTAATAATTATTATTACATTCCATTGAAAACTAAAGAGCAGGCTACATTTAAACATTAGTAAATTTTCGAGGTTTTTTGAAAAAT
>JAVJAQ010004461.1:0-78329 GCA_032362365.1 Zygogramma bicolorata | reverse complement strand
CGCGTATCGCGAATCACGGCTTTAGATAGCGACGGGCAGGACGTCCTAAACCAAAGTGGAACGATCCACAAATGGCCCGAATGTAAATAGCA
Source organism: Zygogramma bicolorata (assembly GCA_032362365.1). Taxonomy (NCBI): domain Eukaryota; kingdom Metazoa; phylum Arthropoda; class Insecta; order Coleoptera; family Chrysomelidae; genus Zygogramma; species Zygogramma bicolorata. The sequence continues at coordinate 78,237 of JAVJAQ010004461.1, read as the reverse complement.
AGCAGATCCAAGTGATAAGAACCACAAATGATCCGAAAGAAGAAGGAAGAAATAGACAGCAAGCCCAAGTGGTACGAACCACAAAGGACTCGACACTGCGAAAGAACGAGTAGAACACTCCCGACGCGTATCGCGGATCACGACTCGAGGTGGCAACTAACACTTCAAACTCCACTAACTTCACCTTCGGTACACTACACACTGCACGGTCGGTATACTGATCACTATTCGTCGGCTGGCTTGGCGTGGCTGCTGCTGGTGGTCGCGGAAACAAACTGAATTGCACCTCTGGCGCTATGAGGTATCTCGGCTGTATCCCTTCCATGCATCTCCCCACTCGCCGTATCTCTCGGCGCCGATCATTGCAGGTCCATTGAGCGGCTACGGCTTAGCATGTGGGATAGACCAGGAGATATCCTGAGGGTGCGTGGACCGGGAGTAGTGAGCGGGTTCACTTCGCGCTATCCTATCGAGTATTTTCCAAGAAGAACGGTATTTTTATGTTAATAAATAACGGAGATATAACTATAGAGGGGAATTTGATGCTTTTATACACAAAATAGTAACTTCGTTACAATATCCTGAAACAGACAGTACCATACGAATCTCGTGACGGATACTACGTTAAATATCTCCTCTCGTGTGTGCTCTATCGCTATTGCTGTTTTTTACAGTTCAATTTTTCTCCCATTAGAAATAACGCTACTGTGTCATCCCCTCACCACTACAACAAACTACAGTCCATTTTTTCCCAGGGAATTGAAGATCGCACAAAATTGGAGGACCTGCAGAATAGCGGAATCGGAACCTTCGATGTTTAATAAACATGGTGGAAGAATAATTTCAAAATATAAAATATGTTCACCTCTATGACGACGACGTTTACTTCTAGGGTGGATGGGTTCTAGCTAGTGTGACCATGAGGCACAACTAATACTCACTTAGATGATCTGATCTAACTACAAATAGGATGTTTTCAGTTTATATAGAAATTGCTAAAAGAGTGGGGGTTTGAGTTTGAACACTGCACATGCACACACATTGGAAGTATATCATTGAAGTTCTAAAGAGGCAGTATCCACACCATGCGCATTGTATATTGAAAATGCTCAAGGTTATTTGTAGGTCAAAACTATTCAACATCTATATCGTTGGAAGAAGCTTTATCATTTTCAAAGACAAGGTTATTCGAGGGCGACGTTGTTTTTATCCATTCGACAAGGGATATGCTGAAGGTTATTTGTAGGTCAAAATTATTCATCGTACTCTCAAAGCCTCACATTGTTTTCAAGCAGACAAGGTTTATCGAGGGCAATGATATTCAGTTCAAAGAGTATCCACACTATGAATTCACCATCGATATGTTATTGCACAAAGTCATTCGATGTTATAAAACATTGCTATGATCAATCGCAACCAGATGATTCACAAATCTCAATGTCATTCAAAGGCAATGCTGTTCAAGCTAGAGAATGGCAACACTCAAGGGTATTCAAGGTCAAACTTGCACCAGACGGTGCACACCACACAAAAAGTCACTGAAGGTCAAAACTAGTTGGGGGGAGGTCTACTTCCGTCTTAAGCCTGTTATTGTCATTCATACAGTTTTTCTGAGTCAACAAGCGGTGAGATTATCGATAGTTTTGAGGTATTGGATGCTCATATCACAATCGATTCAGTTTCTACAATGTAATATTTGAGCTGAACATGTTGAGAGGAAATCTAATGAAAAATAATATGATAGGGATGTATTCATAGCAGAAAATCTGCATCAATAATGTCGTATAAAACTCAAGTTATTTATTGTTCCCTGCCCTGAATACCAACAGAGTATTTGAAATATTCCAGAATATTCATTCAACTAGATACTACGATTGCTTAGAAAACACTGTAAAATTGAAATGTAAGCATACCGCACATGTATTTAGTACACTATTATGTAGTCACAAAAGTGATATGGAGCACGACGCAATATCCCAGTGCGGTAATTCGCTAGTGTGCCCCAACTAGTTCAAGTGGGCATACTGTGGAACGATGCTATTCATAAAATTTTTTCGCCATACATTCGGACAAGTTTCAAAACACCATGTGTCATTTTGAATAGAAATCTGTGGGAGAGTCTGTAAAAAGGGCAATCATCCAAACTATTGTTGAACGTTATGAATGCAAATTCCAAGCTCTATATGAAATACTACGCAGCGCTTGTTTTTTTTTAAATTCGAAAATCAACGGCTTTTAGTGTATATTCAACCGGGGCAGTCACTCTTAGGCCTGGTTCCACCAACGACTTCAATCTAGATTATCTTACCGACTGGAATTTCTGAACGCAATGCGTACAAATATTTCGATTAACAAGATAATCCAGATTAAAGTTGTTGGTGAAACCAGGCCTTAGACAGAGTGGCACTATATTGAATCGTAGGGTACTGCTATTTTTGAATTCTCTTCAAGTACATAAATACCAATAAAAATCTCATATGTGGACATTAACATTGTTGTCTACTAGTAATAAAATATCCATGCCGCCATGGATTTTCAAGTAACTTCCCAAATAGCACCCAACGTCCTGAAGATGAACCATTTATGTCCCAGTTACGTCGATACATCCCAGGAGACATTCGAAAAACGTACATTACCGAATGTACCATGGATGTACTAGTTAGACGTCCCATGTAGGTACATACTTGGTCCCGTTCCTATCGGAATGTAATGAGAACGTACATGCTTGGAAGTACTATGTACGTACTTTATTAAGTGTCCCTGATACGTTTACATTAACCTCTCTTCAGGTACGTACTTTTTGAAATGAATTAGGGACATACCAATGACGTACTTTTTTGTGAATCTCATGTACGTACTGCTCAGACGTATGATCTACGTACATATTTGGAAGGACTATGCTCGTACTATTTGGATCTTCCAGGTGCGTACATATTGAGTCCCTTTCAGACATGTATCTTTCGAAACGTTTGAGGGACAAAGTAATGACGTACATTTTTGGGAATCGTATGTACATACTATCTGGACGTCTCGTTGACGTACTTTTTTGTACATACTGTTTGGACCTCCCGAGTACGTACGGATTGGTTTCCTTTCATTTTCTACATTTCAGTTAGTAAGTACAAACTGTTTGGACCTCCCGAGTACGTACGTATCGGGTCCCTTTCAGTGTGTACATTTCGAAGCATGTGAAGGACATCCCAGTGATGTACATTTCTGGACATCCCATATAGTTGGAAGTTCTATATGTATATTATTCGGACATCCAGAGTACGTACACTCGCATGGAAACGTCAGAGGGACTGTCCCTGATACGTTCACAATAACTGCTTCTCAAGTACGTACATTTCGGAATGTGTTAGAGACATACTAACGACGTACTTATTTGATGATTCCATGTACGTACTGCTCAGACTATCATCGACGTATACGTTTGGGATGACTATACACGTACTGTTTGGACCTGAATGGTACACCTGACTAATGGCGATTTCTTTTAGCAGAACATGTGCTGCGCCAGTGTATTTTTTTCTATTTTCAACTCTTTACATATTGAAGGACATGAAGATACAGAATTTTCGTCGACAATTGCACGAGTTCTTTCAATAGAATTCGCTATAAGAATGACACATAATGAACGTGAAAACAACAAACAACTCTCATTCCCCACCCGCCTGTTGACCTATAAAGGCGTTCGAATCGCCAACGAGGCAGATATTTCTCTTTATAAGAATTTCTCTGTCGTCTAGGCGATTGGACTAACTGCCACGTTTCATGGTTGACAGATCCGCAAATAAACATGCTGCTCCTAAGAAAGGCGTTGGGAGTTCCCATATAGCACAGTACGTCCAATGGACGTACATTTCTTGGCCATTTTATGTCCAAACGTCCATGGGTTCCCATTGGACGTCCACTGGATGTACATCTGTGTATACTTATATGAATGTCCACATATGGACGTCCAATAGATATCCAGATTTGGACCTGATACGTACAAAAATGGATATTCAATGGATATCCGTTTATGGGCATCCATTGTACATCCAGACAAGGACTTCATTTCGAACTACTGATTATGTACTTTCCTGTTCGAAAATAGCTGATCCAATCAGCCTCACTGACATAAACGAACAAATCCATACAGATGTATGATCTTAGTTTTTGAAACGTGAGGTAATACGATGAATATAATTTCCGAAATTATTATTATTTTTCCTCAAACTCGATCACCTCAGATTAAGTGTTTTTGTCAATCATTCAAACTTGTCTATGAAAATGCGATAGATATTCCCAGTGGCTTATACAAAAGATACTTTTTTAATTATTGGTTACGTAGTCAAGATTATTCTGTGATATTAGGATTTCAAGCATAGAAACGATTAATTTCAAGATAAGCGATACGCCCTCTGGTGAAAAGTTTCAAACAATGTCAAAGTGGTGATTATTAGTTGAAGTCTAAAGGCGGATTCAAGCAAGCCAACTTAACTTATCAACTTAGAAACATAAATCACAAGGATTCAATGAGGGCATTCAGACAAGCACTTAACTCAACTTGGCAACTTGAAAAGTTCCCAACTTTCATCTTTTCGCTTAGAAATTACAAGTTATTCACGTGTGCGCATGCTCAGGCAGATGTCGTTTCATGAATTCATGATTGACATTGTCATTTGTCAAAATTTCTCATTATTTTCGTTTGTAGTTTGTTGTCCACAAGTGCTTGTTGTTATTTAAGTTATTTTGCTTCGCAATGGATGAAACGCTGATTGACTTGGTGAAGCAGTATAAATTCCTATACGACAGAAGAGATTCTGATTTCAAAAACAAAACTGCTCGTTCAAATGCCTGGGAAACAATTTCGAAAATTTTGGAACAACCAGGTATTTCCTCCGAATATTTTCTTGTGTACATTTGTTTACCAGAATTCACGTCTCTTTTCCAGCCGAAATGATAGAAACGAGGTGGACGAGCCTAAGAAATAGATATTCGAGCGAGAAACGAAAAATACGGTGCATACCTTCTGGCTCTGGTGCATATACTGAGTGGTCGCTACTGAATACACTTTCGTTCTTGGATGAACATATTGTCATCAGAAAGTGAGTAGTCAGGAAAAAGTTTATAAAAAATTATTGAATTGTTTATTGCAGATCAATTACCAATGCAAAAGTGGTTCCAAAAGAGAGCGTTTGGGAGACTCCCATCGTGATTGAACCAGAAGTATCAACGAAGAACACCGGTGTGGAAGGCAGCAGCACATCAGAGATATCAGACTCAGATATTATTGCAGCAGACACTGTAAACATACATAAAAAAAGGCTGCAGCTTGAGAAGAATGTTAGAAATACAAAGAAATCCAAAGTAAATGCACTTGAAACGAGCATTGTCAAAGCATTCGATAAGCTGGACAATGTCTTGAATAATGTAACTACAACTGACGAGGATGAGCTGTTTGCCTTGAGTATGTCAACTGCCTTGAAAAGATTGGACACGAAAACAAAAACCTATGCAAAAATAGCAATGTTGAAAGCTCTATCCCAATTTGAGGACAGTGATCAATTAGGCATTCAAGGGTGGGTACTTTGCGACCTGATTAACTATCGGTTAAAATGTTCGGTGCTTAGGCTGTGCCCTTACTCTAGCAATTGAGAGTATGTGGTGTCTATTATCATCACCGATTATTTTAACGGGCTGTTGATCAGGTCGTAAAGTACCCGCCCTAGTTATATTTTTCTAGTAGTTTTTTTATGCACCAAAAATACTATTGTGATAATAGTGATAAGAAATCAATATGTATATATATTATTTTTCTAGTAGTGTAAGAATCAATTATTCAGTTCTGTTTTCTACACCAAAATTACTCTTGTGATAGTATATGATAGGAAACTAATATTTGCAGTTTTATGATACAGTAGTTTGTGATAAGACTGATACTGCAGGTTTGAAAGTAAGAACTCATTTTAGTTGAAACATGAAAACTACCACACTTGGTGCTGTTCGCTTACCAAGATAGCATTTTAAGGATCACATTCAGTACAAAATTGAACTCATTTTTCTTCCTCAGATGCTAACTTGGTTAGGGAAACATGCCAAATATGAGTGTTGTCAGTTTGATGTTTTGCTAATTATTTACTTTGTTGTGAAATAAAAAATTGAATGGAAACATATGTTTATTATCATTATGAAAAAAACATCACTAGAGAGGAACTGCCCCTCTCCACACTCGTTCAAGTTGCCACTCCACTGAGCCAGCATCAGAATTCAAATACTCGCACAGTTTATTTCTGTTTTCAGTCACTATACGGGAGGAATTATTGGCTCCCACTCTCCCTACTGATGTAAGAGTCCGTCCATCATTCCTCCAAGATCCAGGTATATCAGATCCGTCAATATCTTCTGTATCAGTGTATCGCACAGGACAATATTTTCTACTAACTGACGGAACACTATCTTCTTCACTTTGCACAAAGTTGTGCAAAATTACGCAGGCTTTAATGATAGTCTGACACGTATCAATGTCTGCCACTATCTTCTTATTCAAGCATCTCCATCTCTGTGCCAAAATACCAAATGTATTTTCTATTGTTCTTCGAGCTCGTGACAGTCTGTAGTTGAAAACCTTTTTGGTCTCAGGCAAGTACTGTCCAGGATATGGCCGCATAATGTTTTCACTGAGAGGAAATGCTTGATCAGCAACCAAGAAATATGGTAGAACAATTTTGGTGTTGGGTAGAGGAGCTGGTTCTGGAATTTCATGGGCGTCTTGAAGAAATGCCATTCCAAACTTTGAATTTTGAAAAACATTGCTATCATGTGAAGAACCAGTTGCTCCTATGTCTACCATGGAGAATTTATAGTGTGCTGTGCAGGTGGCCATCAATATAATGCTGGAACAAGTATGTCCTATGAAGTAATGAATAATGTATGTATAGCCTCACCTGAACGACTTCTTGTACGAAAAATATTCAGAATCAGTTTTATCAGGGGCCTGAACCATGCAATGCTTTCCGTCAAGGGCACCTATTCAATGGGGCATGTTCCATTTTTCTGCAACTGATCTGCAATTATCAAAAATTGTGCTTTCGAAGGAGATGGCAAATAAATATCCAACAGCTTATTCCAGATGGTATTACAGGTTTCCCTTATGATACCGTGTGTGGTTGAATGCCCAATATAATAGTTTCTTGATATCTCCTTTATGGACATACCTTCTGCCAGGTAGCTACAAAAATACATATAATTCATTTTCAAATACTCTGCTAGAAGTTGTGATCAATTTGAATGCCGACGACAGGACAGCTACCTAGCTGCTCTCATAATATAAATATTTATATACATACTGTAGAGTCAATGCCAGTTTCATTTCAGGTTTTATGGCATTCCTTCTAGATGGGTGTTTCCTCAGATCAACTTCAATCAGGCTCAGTAGATGGTCAAAAGATTGTGGAGTCATTCTCGTGTATGAAAAGAATTCTTCTGGTTCACTTGTCTTCATATGTACAAACATCTTTTCGTACTGCCCATACATCGACCTTCTTTTCAAGAATGGTTTCACTCCATAACGGCGGATTTTTCTTTTTTTTTATCGCTAACGTGGCAGCAGCTGTCAACGCCACTACAGCATATGCAGAAATTAGGACTCGACTGCGTATTCTCTTCGTGATTGCCATTGTAGATTATATTATTATATTTTCAATTCTTCGACAATAATTTGAAACATTCAGCAGTTGAAAATCGCTACTTTTAAACACAACAAACAGCTGTCAGTGGTGTCAAATGTCAATGTCAGACAACCGCGCATGCTCACAACCTCAGAATTTAACTTGGGATTTCGTTGCATGAATTCTCATTTTTATTACTCAAGTTGCTAAGTTGAGTTAAGTTATTCATAAGTTAAGTTGGCTTGCTTGAATCCGCCTTAAGTCAAAGTGGTGCTACGATATCATTTTGGAATACAATTTGCAAACACCGTCAAAGTCCTAGCCTTGAATAGTCAAAGTGTTGATTTAAAATCCCATTATCGAATTCCTTCATCAAAATGCATATAACTATCTCTTTTGGTAGCACTGTCTACGAGTGAAAAAGCTGAATTCGCAGTAAAAACACGGTCACAGTATAGTAAACAATTTTCTATTCTATGCCACGGTATTGACATTTGACATTAGTCACGGCACGGCCCATTCGTCTGAATCTGGTTCGTAACATCGTATCCTCAAAAAAAAGAAGCAAAAACAAAATAAAAGCCCGCTTATACAAAGTTGTTTTCGTGGGGAGTTTGGTGTGTTGAATAACGTTGTCTTCAAGTTGAAAGGTGAGTGGAATTGGTTAATTCAACAAAATAAATATGAAGAGGTCCGAGAAGTCCCATTTCCTGAACAAGTATTATAAAAGGGTTCGAGGTACCAATGAAATAAATTCCACATATAACACCCCAGCTGAAAATGAAAATGTGGTTCCACCAGATGAAATTCATTCGGATGACATCTTTTCTACCAGGTCAACTTTCGATCCTCATACCATTTCTTCCGAACAGAACTTGCATTCCGATAGTGATAATGAGAACTCTGCGTATTTTCATGATTTCATGCAAGATAGTGTTGAAGAAAAGTTTGAGGAAAAAACATTCTCCTCTACTTTGGCAGGATGGGCACTGAAACATAACGTCACACATACAACAATTAACGATTTATTGAAAGTTTTAAAACCCCATTTCAGTGAGTTACCTTTGGATGCTAGAACTCTTTTGAAAAGTCCTAGAAAAACTAACTTGGAGATCGTAGAACCAGGAACTTATTATCATTTTGGCATGAAAAGATGTTTGAATAACCTAATTTATCGTTCCAAGCATTTATTACCAAAGGATAATAATTTATTGGAAGTTTGTGTGAATATAGATGGCTTGCCACTTACCAAAAGTTCTGGAAGCCAACTTTATCAAATTCTTTGTAACTTGTATCTGAACAAGAATGTTGTTGATGTAATAGGCATGAATCATGGTTATGAGAAACCAAAGGAAGCTAACGATTTTTCAAGAGCATTTGTGAATGACTGCAATGAGTTGTTGAATAATGAATTTGAATTTCAGAGCTACAGGTATAAGGTGACAATCAAAGCATTTATTTGTGATGTACCTGCCAAATCCTTCATTAAGTATGTCAAAGGGCACAGTGGTTAAAATTCTTGTTCAAAGTGCAAAACTGAAGGGACTTTCATCGATAATCGAGTATGTTTTCCAGAAGTCAACAATTTGAACTTACGTAATAACTTTGAATTCAGATCGAAAGTACAAAAAGATCATCATACAGGGACGTCAATGTTAGAGTTGATCCCAAATGTGGATATGATCAGAGATTTTCCTCTAGACTACATGCATTTGGTGTGCTTGGGAGTCATGAAGAAAATGATTGTTAACTTGTGGATGAATGGAAAACCTTCTTCAAAATTATCTTCCCATCAAATTTCAAGAATTTCTCAATCTATAGTCAGTCAATATCCAAATGTTCCTAATGAGTTCAATCGTAAACCAAGGTCATTGAATGAAGCAAAAAGGTGGAAAGCCACCGAATTTCGTTTGTTTTTATTTTATATAGGGCCAGTTGTTCTGAAGCCAGTGTTAGACCATGACAAGTTCCTAAACTTTTTGAGCTTGCACGTTTCATTGTCCTTTTTGTCCAAATCAAACATAGAAAATGCAAGAACATTGTTGAAATATTTTGTTGAAACGTTTATTGTTTTGTATGGAGCAATAAATATGTCACATAATATACACAATTTGCTTCATATTTGTGATGATGTTGTGAATTTTGGCTCTTTGGATAATTTTAGTGCGTTTCCATTCGAGAACTTCATGAGAACTCTCAAGAAAAGCGTTAGGAAAACAGAACAACCCCTTCAACAAATTATTCATAGGATCTATGAACAAGATCAGAACAAAAATCAGCAAGAATACAACATTAAAAAGTACCCTGAACCATAATTTGAACATTTCAAAGGACCACTGTTAGACACCAGAGGATACAAACAATATCAAGAGCTTGTATTTGAAAATTTTTCTCTGAGTATTAATGAACCAGTTAACTGTTGTTGTATCAATTCAGATATTGTTATTATTGAAAATATCCTGTTTGGACCCGATGAAATAAAACTGATCACACAAAAGTTTGAAACTTTAGGGGAATTTTATGAATCTCCCTGTGAATCATCTGAATTGGGAATATTTTTAGCAAAAGATTTCAGTCCCCTCAAAGAATATAGGGTCGCATTTATAGTTGTAACTTGAGAATTCCTTCGACCTTGAGGCTTCCTCATGCGTGATTGTTATTCTATAGTCATCTAACTATGCCTCAAGGTCTCCTCGAATGCAAGGAAGCATGAAAGGTGCCTTGAGAGTTCCTCGAAAATATTTTTGAGGTTATATGTTTCATTTTGAGGGATATGTTGATATGTTTAGTTGTTTCATCCATTGTTACTTATTGGCGTTTGGGGATATAATGGAAGATTTCTTTAAATTTGTGGATTATGTGGAGGAGATTCAGTTACAAAGGATTCCTAAGAGATATATTAGAGATACGGAGAATCCTCTTGAGTTTTACAGTGAGAATCAATTCAAACAAAGGTACAGGTTCTCCAAATCCACAGTGATGGACTTGTTACTACCATTGATTCACAATGTACTGAGAAAAATTGACAATAGAGGATTACCAGTTCCTGCAATGCAGCAACTGTTAATAGCACTGAGATTTTATGCCACTGGCAATTTTCAGGTAAAACATATAAAAACCTCTCAGGAACTCAATGCAAAATATAACTGTTGTGTGAAGGTGACAGCTTTTCAGAACATGTATTTTTAATTTTGAAAATAATGATGATATGAACTTTGCAGATTGTCACTGGTGATCTCCGAGGTGTATCCCAGGCTACAGTTTCATTAACGATCAAAAGAGTGTCAGAGTTGTTGGCAAGTCATCTGCAACATTTTGTGAAGTTCCCAGATAATCCTCAAGGTTATCATTCTTATATACAGAAATTTTTCGAAATAGCAAATTTTCCTGGTATTACTTTTTGCGTAGATGGCACACATGTTTTGATAAAAAATCCTGGCGGAGACATAGGGGAAGTTTTTAGAAATAGAAAGGCTCATTTTTCCCTAAATATTCAAGTAAGTATAACAATTAGGGTCTACTTCCACCTTGTTTATAACATGGGCCATACTTTGAGGTTGCTTGTGGACCATCAATGGAAATAGTAGATATTGTCGCAAGATATCCTGGTTCAATGCATGATAATATAATATTTGAAAGAAGCTCATTGAGGATACGATATGAAAATAATAGCATACCTGGTAAATTCGCATCAGTTTGTTACATTTCTGTTCAAATTTTCAGTATGTAACTTGAAACCGCTTCACCTTCACGTCAATTTTATATATTGTTGTGATAAGTAATGAGAAACTAATGTTCAACTTCAAAAACCATGGATGTTTTTACTCATTCAGCATATATATATATATATATATATATATATATATATATATATATATATATATATATATATTCAGATAGGTTTCCGCGGTCAGTTGTGTGTTGTTGTTGAGTTCGGGTTGAACCGCGTCTGGAGTTTTGTTCTCGACGTTTCGGCTCCGATTTTGGAGCCATTTTCAAGAGGTTAATGTGACTTCACGCTGAGGTCTCAATCTGCCTACTCCTCAGGTGTTGTCACAGGGGGCAGGGGTTTGTGACTTGACTAGGCAGATTGAGGCCCCGGCGTCAAGTCACAAACCCTTGCCCCCTGTGACAACACCTGAGGAGTAGGCAGATTGAGACCTCAGCGTGAAGTCACATTAACCTCTTGAAAATGGCTCCAAAATCGGAGCCGAAACGTCGAGAACAAAACTCCAGACGCGGTTCAACCCGAACTCAACAACAAAATATATATATATATATATATATATATATATATATATATATATATATATATATATATATATATATATATAAAGCAATTTTTTCATTTTCATGATTTCAGGTAAAATCTTGGGAGACAACGGATATGGCTGCAGACGTTATCTTCTAACGCCAGTGCTGAATCCTTCAACAAGAGCTGAAGAAAGGTACAATAGGTCTCATAGGAAAACACGAAATATTGTGGAGAGATGTTTTGGTATATGGAAACAAAGATTTCCCTGTTTGAGACGAGTGTTAGCGACAAAACTACAAACATCAATAGCAATAATTTGTGCTGTTGCTGTTTTGCATAATATGGCAAGGCAAAACATAGATGAGATTGAAGAGGTTGACTATCATGAAGATGCAGAAGGATATGATGATAACATCATAGATGGCCCAAATGCACATACAGTACAGAAGGGCCTTTATAATAACCCATTTCTCTAATTATTGAATTTATACAGTGAGAAAAGAAACATTTCTCGTTAATTGTCTTTTATTTATCGATTCATCTCTTTTTACCATTCACTACATCCAGGGTGATTTGAAATCAAAATATACTTCAATCAATGAACTGGTTTAATGATCCTATAATTATTTTCGAGAAAGGTTGGTAGGGTAACAGGATCAATTTTTATCAAGAAAACAATTGTTTTCTTGCCTACGTTTCGAATTTGATTACATTCTTCTTCAGGGCTCTGTAACATTGAATTTTCATAAATTTACCTCCCATAAAACTTATATGATTATTCTCGTTTCAATTTCACAAGAAATGGTTACTTCTTAATCAAATTACTAACCGAAAAAAGAGTTTTTCGATGTGAACCCATTACTATTTTAAAAACCATTTGACATTAGATACATATTAAAAAAATAAAAACACTGCAACAAAATTTATAGACAGAGAACAACCTACATAAACGACATGTTGGTTGTTCCTTTCTATAAATTTTGTTTTTGCAGTGTTTTCTTTGTTTTTTAATATGTATGTAATATGTCTGATGGTTTTTAAAATAGTAATAAGTTCAGTTCAACACGGAAAAACTCCTTTTTCGGTGAGTAATTTGATTGAGAATTCATCATTTCTTGTAAAATTGAAATGAAAATAATCATATAAGTTTTGTGGGAGGTATACTTATGAGAATTCATTGTTACAGATCCCTGAAGAAGAATTTAATTGAATTCGAAACTTCGGCACTAAAACAATTGTTTTCTTGATAAAAATTGATCCTGTTTCCCAACCAACCTTTCTCAAAAATATACATTCAATATTTGGAACACCCTGTATATGTTTGTTCAAATTTGAGAAAAAGCACTGTTCTTCAGATGACCCAACTTCAATTCCCAGTATTCCTTTTCAGCTCGTGCGGTTGCCATCTTTAATTGATGAAGTTCCCTTTGTTGTTCTATGGATTCTTCCATTTTTTTGATACGCAAAGAGCCCTCCTCTTCGATGAATGCTTTCGAGTTGCTGAAGGGTTGTTTCTTCGTCAATTTTCTCTTCTTTGAAACACAAGGAATATTTTCTCTTTCGATAACAGATGAATAGTTATTCGTCCCTGACAAAACCATGATTAGATATCCACTTGTATTTCAATTCATTAATTTTGGAGTCTCACCTTTTTTTTCTTCCCAATCATGGTCTTTTGTTGAAACTTCCCTCAGAGGACCATCTTTTCTAAGTGTCTCACTTTGTTTTTCTGTATAATCATGGTCTTCATAGCATGAAAGTGATGCCTTTGAAGTTTGCATATCATCTTGTAAATCACCTCTTTCCAAATCTGAAAGTATAAATTGCTCAGTAATCTCATCTACAAAATTACAACCATTTAAAAATATTACAGGTTATTGAATAATGGGGGATCAACACAATTTAGGATACTTATTTGTATGCATTTTACCTCGCCAATATTCATTGCAAGAAAATCTATATTCAATGAGCTTTATCCAAATTGACAAAAGAATTAAACAAAAGTAGTTAAAATCACTAGTGGCTGAATAGACGGAGGAACACATTAAATTACCCTTGTCACTCATGATGATCTTCAATTAATAATAAAAATCCATGGTATTTGTTACCTTCACTCACTACTGTTTTTGAAGGAACCTACACTGTCCCAACAGTTCTCGATCTCCAAATCGATCGAAGGTACTATTGATCTCACCCTTTCATAAAGTGGATCGGGATCATCTGGGGAAAGACGGCCACCACCAGTTTTCAAGATTGCATTCTTTCTGTCAGTATCACATTTTCTAGTTCTACAATGATTTTAAGATTACTGTTAATTTCATTTCTGGTAGACAAATGAAAAATGACTTACTTTTGTTTCAGGTTATCCCATAACTTATTTAATTGTTTAGTTGTTCTTTTGGTAACATCATGAGAATTGTAACCGGTACAAATTTTGGCCCACACGTCTTGTTTTCGTCGAAGGTTCACGCTATCTGTTTTTTTACATTCTATTATGTCTTTATATTGATCCACAAAACTTGCTAATAACAGCTTTTCCTTTCCGAATATATCTTGCGTTCTTCCACCTCCTGTGCCATCATTAATAATTATCTTTTATTGAGAATCCATTTGAATTTGATACAAATGATAAATAAATAACCTCAAACTTCAGGGTCTGCAGCTTCTGCGTGTTCGTTTTGTTTGACAGAAAATGCTATGTTGCCAAAAATACCTCCTAGCCAAGACTTCCTTGCTCAAGGAAAATAAAATTATTGACTATAAAACAGATAGTTCGAGGAAGACTTCAGAAAGTCATCCTTGAGGAAGCCTTCAAGGAACAACTATAAATACGAGCCATAATGCCATTAATATTTCATGCAAGTGCATGAAGTTGGATTACGGTGATGAATATGTAATTATACCCTTATTGCATTGTGTATAACTTTTTAAATGAAAAAGTTTCACTTGGTAGGATGACTTCATATTCAATTTTCACTAAAAAAATTAAGAAAGCTTCATTCAACTACGGCTCGAGGGGTGTTTCACTTCCGTGAAATTTGTATACCAAATCAGGAGTTCTAGTGGATTCCGGAATTTCTCCAAGGAGAAATTCACCCCTCGCTACGGTTAAACTTATATTATGAATTGCATTCCTGTATAGATTCAAGATTGGCTTGGAAAACTCAATAATTGTTGTCAAATATATCACATTATTGGTACCCAATTGACTGTTTTTCTGAAAATACTTCTTTTATATAACTAGTGGTTATTACATAGATACAATTGTCTTTCTGAAAAACGTTTGATTGCTTAGTAAAACTATTTTCAACAAATATTGCTGATTCCAATGAACATAATACCTTTTTAGTCACTAACATACTTAGCAGACAGCAGAAGTGGCTCTACATAGTCCTCAGACACCTACAAAATCTTGTGGTGAAACTGAATACCTATATTATTCATCATTCAATTTTTTCTCTACTGAATACAAAATATGGAAAGAACATGGACTGTAATAAAATTCAAAGAGGAAAATGCTGTAGAAGCGGTGCCAACAACCTGGATAGTGGGAACTCATTGTCATTGGCCCCCATATACATCTGAAAAGATGTTGGCGGCAATAAAGAACCACGAGGCTTCAAATACAAATTGGCCTTCACATAAAATCGAGGTTTTCAGGAATGGAATATTTGGTATGTATATATGTTTATTTCTTGCTTTGAACAACTTGATGGCATTTTTCTTCTCAGCAAACTACTTGGAAGCTAGGAATAAAACGAAAGTTGCCGAATTTTCTAGTGATTTGGGAGACGACGATTCTACAAAAAGATATAGAAGAAAAAAAAAATACATTGTATACTTCTTCCAGTAGCGAAGAGGAAGAGGAGCAGAGTTCTCTTAGAAAGCCTCCTGAAAAACCTCACGTACAGAAAACAGTCGTCATTCCAGAAACTGAAGTTGATTTCATCTGAGATTAACATATTCTGGTGTTTTACCACTGCATCACATGTTTTTATGTAGATGACTGAACATATTTTTTTTCTACAAACCACTCGTTCGATGAACAAATACGTTGTTGCTAGGCAAAGACCAATCAGATATTAATTATAAAAAATGGTTTATGTGGCTCACATGATTGGAGGACTCTCCTATGGGTTGACTTCCTGTCTCAATGTTAACTACATGAAACATCACATTTTCTCCCAATAACACCATATATTATTTTCAGATGATAAAGCTTCGGGTAGAATTGCGGAGTGCACCTGTTGCCCCGTACACAAATCCAGTGGTATGTTCGAAAAAAATTATCAACAATACCTGTAATGCAATATGTAGTAGGTACTTGGGGTAAAACGAAATAATACACTAAGCACAATAAACACACCTATATTCGACTGTACTTCTCTATGTCTATTCTCAATATGAACAATTATACATGAATAATCCCTTATCCCCTTTCATTACATAACTATATTAGTCACTCCGATAAGCAACCTGAGTCAACTGCCCCTCCATAGGCGGGTACCTACTGCACGGCCATCCTGATCTGTTGTTGTCCTCAACAACTTTCTGGTTTCCACCGCCTGCGAATAAAAATTCATATTATTTATTATTTCCAAGTACCGTAAAACAGGGGCACTTGAAAACGAGTGATGACTTGAAAAATATTACCGCGCTTAAAAGTAAAAATCGTCGTTTCACGTGCTAGTTCATGAAAGCATCTCCGTATAATCACACTGAAACCAACTGAAATCAGGTAAGAAAAAAAGGATTTTTTATACGCTGTACACTTCCATCTCCGGAGTCTACTGTGACTCATCTGAGTATCTCTCACAATTTTTTTCCAAACGCTTGATATGCTATCTTGACGAAAATAACCTAACTATCTCCTCCATTTTATTTACAGACCAGTGGCGTGCCGATTTATTTTTTAATTACATTTTGGGGGTGAATTGAAAAATGGGTCGTATTTACCACCGGAAGCCAGGAAGTCGCAAATATCGCGATTACGGAGACGAGAGGTTGAAGGCAGCCGTAGAAACATATAAAAAGGGCGGCAGGACCCTTCATCAAGTTGCAGAGGAGTATGGAATCCCATATGTTACAATATACCGAAAGGCTAAGGGTTTACACAAAAAAACAGCAGGCGGTCAACCTGCTCTTCCAAGAAACGTCGAGAATATCATCGTCAAGGCTATTTTGGCCGCAGCTGATTGGGGTTATGCCATGGAGATGAGTGAAATTCAGGAGATGGTGGCCGGTTATTTAGAACAATTTGGAATGAACTCTCGGAAATTTAAAAACAATAAACCAGGCAAAGATTGGTATGAGGGCTTCCAGAAACGTCATCGAATTCTCGCCCAAAGAAGATCTCAATCAATCAAATTGAGCAGAGCGAAAGTGTCGCCTGAAGATATTAACAAATATTTTGACAACTTGGAAGTTAGCCTACAAAACGTTTCGCCTGAATGCATTGTGAACTATGACGAATCAAATTTCACAGATGACCCAGGCAGGAACAAAGTTCTAGTTAGACGCACTTCCAAGAGAGCTGAAAAAGTGATGGACTCTTCCAAGTCAGCGCTTCAGTGATGATGGCAGGGACAGCTTCCGGCGTTTTATTGCCCGTTTACATTGTCTACAAATCAGAGCACGTATGGCGAACTTGGATGGAGGATGGTCCTCCTCATGCTCGATATAACCGAAGTACCTCTGGTTGGTTCGATGCAAATCTCTTCACTGATTGGTTTATGGAAATAGCACTTCCATATTTCCGGAAATTACCAAACGGTCCAAAAGCTTTATTGGGAGACAATCTCGCCAGCCATCTCACAATTCCTGTGATACAAAAGTGCCTTGAACACGATATAAGATTCGTCTTTTTACCGCCTAACAGCACCCACTTGACCCAGCCACTCGATGTGGCAGTGTTTGCTCCCATGAAGAAAAAATGGCGCGAGCAATTGAAGAAGTGGAAAACTCGCAATAAGGGCACGATGAGGAAAGACGTTTTCCCACGTCTGCTGCGAAAGTCAATCGAAAGTTTGCAAGAGAAACTGTCCGACAATTTTATTGCTGGGTTTCGAGGCACGGGTATCTTTCCCCTTGATCGACAACAGGTTCTGAAGAGGTTACCAAGCGACACTGTGGAAGACTGTGCTAGCGAACCTGCAGCTCAAGCAATGGTTGCAACTTTGACAACAATGTTTAAAGAAGCCAGATATGGAAAATGTGATGCACCTGCGCGAGGCAGAAAGCAGAAGATAAACGTTGCACCAGGAAGGAGTGTGTCCGCCGAAGATATAGACACCCCCAGTACGTCAAAAGGTCTAGCAAGAAAATCTGGAATAAAGCGGCGACAAAAACTGCCAGCGTCAGATGAAAGCTCTGATTCTGATTTTCCAAATACAAATGCAGCAGTCGCAGGCCAGCGTTCCGACATTGATGATGATATAACGCAACCGATAAGACTGAATAGGAAGTATCATCCTTGGGATAGCGGTGATACAGATCTCGAAGCATCCGACAATTTTTCAGAAAGTGGCGGTTCCGAATTAGTAGAAAACGAAGGAGCTGATGAAGTCGAAGACGAAACTGACTGTGATTCCTCACCTAGAGTATTACTGCCCACACTGAAGCCTGAAGATTTTTTTATCGTCGAATTGGGGACAACAAAAGGCGCGAAAAAAAAATTTGCTGCAAAAATTCTTTCTATCGAAGACGGAAATCAATACTGGTGCTCTTTTTTAAGACCACATCAAAAAATAAAAGATGCCTTCGTTTTCCCCAATATAGACGACTTATCTCTAGTGCAGCATGCGGAAATTAAGAAGAGACTGGCTCCCATCTTAAAACTACGACGAGGAGGCTTCCAGTTCCCAGGCCAAAAATTTTAAGTTACCGTATTTATCAAAGGGTTTTGAATTATTTCTTGACTTTATTATGAGCATTATGCATTTGTTAATTTTTTTATACATTTTTATATATTTTTTTGAGAAAATAAATGTTTATTTCTATAAATCGTTATAACTCGAAGAAAAATTGAGATATCGCGGTGAAACAACCACCAAAGTTCGTTTATTTTTGTGTATTATTTTTCATGTCACCCATTAGTAGTCTGACTCGAAAAACAGATAACAAAACGATGAATTTTCAAGTCACCCCAAAATGGGGAGACTTGAAAAACAGTAAAAAAATTTTTTTTCAACCATATGATTAGGCCACTTGGCATTTCAGACCATGCAATCGGTAGAACTGATCGTTACGCACATTTACCACCAACTCTCGTTTCTCAGAAGCAAACAGATTTTTTTTTATCAACCGAAAAGTTACAATTTCTTTTCAAGTACCCCCGTTTTACGGTATGTCGTGTTTATATTTCACTCTTTTGATGGCACAGTTATGTTATAAGTGGAAACAGATGAGCCTTGAAAAAAAAAATTTCGTTAGCTATCGATGTGTGTTGGATCAAATGAATGAAATTTCGTTTGGCGCTACATACACTTGTGCCATCAAATCTGAGTGAGGCCCTTAGGCGGCTCTGATATTGCCTCAAAGGCTATACCGCCATTGAAGGGCTCAGTGTACCTTCAACAGGATTCGTATTGCCATCAGAGGGCTCGTACCATGCCGTCAAGCAGCTGTGCCATCAAGGGCTCTGTTGTGCCATCAAGGGCTCTGTTGTGCCATCAAAGGGCTCTGTTGTGCCATCAAGGGCTCTGTTGTGCCATCAAAGGCTCTGTTGTGCCATCAAAGGCTCTGTTGTGCCATCAAGGGCTCTGTTGTGCCATCAAGGGCTCAACTGTGCCATTGAAAGCTCAATTCATTATTTACCTTAACGTTTTTGGAACATGAATGGTTTCATATGTTCTGCCGCTACAACCCCTTCGTATGGGCGATTTGATCTACCCGTATGCAAATCCTCCTTCACCTTGTACCGGTCATTTGGAAGCACCTCTGTAACTTTAAAGGGCCCTCTGAATTTGGGAAGAAGCTTTTTACTCTCCCCGGTTGCCGCGTTGCTAATGACTTTGGTCAGTACCAAATCTCCTATCTTGAAAAACTTTGGTGGACCTCGTTTTATATCGAAGGTGACATTTTGTATGGTCCTGTTTTTCTCCAACTTTTGTGCAGCTTCCACTCTTATTTTGGTTACATCCAAGTCAGGTCCCTCGCTGTCATGGATATCGCCATACATTTTCAGTGGAAAACCAAATAATAGTTCGGCTGGCGTGTTCTGTGTGATGCGGTGTTTTGTGCCATTGATGCCTTGCTGGATTATGCCAATTTCTGAGTCCCAGTTGTTGCCGTCCGTGTCCGCTCCCGACGTGGCCAATGCATCTAGTACTGTTTTATTCATCCTTTCAACTTGACCGTTTCCTCTAGGCATGCCCACCGATATGGTGTGCAATTTAATACCTTTTTGTTTCAAGTATTCTTTCAAATCGTTGGAAACAAAACCTTTTCCTGCGTCTGCAATAATCCTCTTGGGATTTCCAAAAATTATAAACATCTCTGTCAAAACTTCCAGCACACACTTGGTGCTTGTTTCAAGAACTTCTTTCAAATAAGTGAACTTTGAAAATCCGTCCACGATCACAAGTATATACTTATTTTCCTCAGAAGTATCTACAAAAGGACCTAAATGGTCCACGTGGAGGGTGTGATGTGGTCTCGCATACTTAGGCATCGAATGTAAATATCCAGGCTTCCTACCACTATTTTCTTCATGATAGAGGCAATGTAAGCAAGCGTTTATGTATTTTTTTATGAATCTTTTCATTTTCGGAAACCAATAATGCTTTTTAATTCTGTCCATAGTTTTCTCTAATGCAAAATGACCTATATCATCATGATTAGCTTTCACTATTTGCCACCTACAATTTCTAGGTACTACCCATCTCCGACCATATGGCGTAAGCCGATAAACTTTGTTACCCCGTAGATCATACTCTTTGAAAATACTCTTATTATTTTCTGTATCACCACTCATCAAAATTTCCTTAATGTTTCTAATGGAATCATCCTGATCTTGTGCTTCGCGTAAATAATCATCTTCACGTAGCTTTAGAATCTTTTTTGTTTCAAGATTTTCATTTCGTTCGAAATTACGACTGAGTGCATCTACATGTCGCATTTGTACTCCGGCTTTATGTTGTACAGTGAATGAATAATCTTGCAAAAATAAAACCCACCTGGCTATACGCGGAACAATTGTTTGCTTAATCAGTGCACTTTTAACAGCATTACAATCGGTAAAAATGGTGAATTCATTTCCGATTAGGTAAAATCTAAATTTTTCCAGGGTTTTTACGATTGCAAGTAATTCTAGTTCAGAAGAATGGTAGTTTTTTTCTGCATCAGTTGTTTGTTTACTAATAAACCCAACTGGTTTTTCTTTATCTTCATATTTCTGAACTAATATACCTGCGAATCCATCCCGACTCGCATCTGTGTAAACTATTATTGGTAATTCAGGATTGAATATGCATAATACAGGATGTGAACAGATTCTCTGTTTAAGGTCATTCACAATTTCTGTTTGTGAATCAGACCATTCCCAACCAGAGTTTTTCTTCAACAGTTTCGTGAGGGGGGCTGTTAATCTAGCGAAATTACATATGAATTTTCGAAAGTATCCAACTAGGCCTGAAAACTGTCTCAACTGGTGCTGAGTTCTTGGTATCGGAAAATTAGAAACTGCATCCGTTTTGGATTTTGTGGGAGATAACTGATTCAAAGAAATTTGGTACCCAAGATATGATATTTCCTCCACTAAAAATACGAATTTTTGACAGTTTCAGTGTTAAACCATATTCAATTAGTATTTTCAGAACTTTTTCTAACAATACTAATCCTTCGGCCTTTGATTTGGATGGAATCACTATATCGTCAAGATATGGTATCACATGAAATTCCCTCAGGGGCCGAAAAATTTCATTCATGAATTGCTGAAAAAATGACGGACAATCACAAAGGCCGAATGGTGCTCTCAAAAATTCGTAATGCCCTTCTGTTGTTATGAATGCTGTGTAAGAAACTGATTTGGGGTCCATCGATATTTGATGATACCCTGAAGCCAAGTCAATACATGTGAAGTACTTATAATCTCCTAAATTATCAATAATTTCTTCAATCAATGGCATAGGAAAGCTATTTTTCACCGTGATTTTATTGAGTGCTCGATAATCAACTACCATCCTTTTTTCGCCGTCTTTTTTGTTTACTAGTAAAGCTGGACTTGAATATGGTGACCTACTTTCCCTGATTATTTTGGCTGCCAATAATTCTTTTATTTTGGCTCTGATGATTTGCTTATCGTTTTCGGCACAGCGATATGGTCGATGGGTGACAGGTTTAACTGTAGTTAATTCTATGGACAGAGAAACTGAGTGTGCTGTTCCAAGGTGATTCAGATCGAGAAACATGCACTTTTCATGTTCAAGTAAAATTTTTTCAAGTTGCGATTTCTCTAGCTCAGATAAAATTCCACATTTCATATTTCCCAGCCACTGAGGCGTTTTCACCTTGTTCTGAAAGGTTAACACGTCATCAACACGGTAATACATGATATTTTGATTTTCTGTAAAATTTGTTCCAATCAAAACATCATTATCGACATTTTGGTCTTCCGTGAAATGAGTCACAATCGTTTCTGTTCCTAAAAACCCTGACAACCTGATTCCCTGTTCGAGTGGTTCAATTTTCAACTGTAATTTCTGTGCTACTTCCGATTTTATAATCGAACAATCACTACCAAAATCAATAAACGCCGTACATTCTTTGCCATTTATATAGATTGTTTTGTGAAATTTTGATGAAGTATGATTATTTCGAATTAACTTTACTTTTTTCACCTTAAAGTCTTTCCGGTTATCTTTTTCATAAGAATGATCCCTTTTGTTTTGCTGATGTCTGTTTGTTATTGGTTTATTTTTACTGAAACAACCAGTTTCGATATGACCTTTTTTTGTGCAAAAATTGCATATTTTGTTTTTGTGTCGGCAGCTATCTCGATTATGACCCATTCCACCACAACAAGTACATACTGCATGTTTATTATCATTTGTAATTTTATTGAATGATTTCATGTGAATACCGCTCGGTGTTGGGTGTGGAAGAACTTTTTGGTTTTCGATCGTTACTTGTGTATGTATTTTATTCTTTAGATATACCCCCAATTTGTAAGGGTCTCGAATATTTGATGCCTCAATGGCAGATTTCAGATTGGGATCATTTATAGCTCCCATTATGAGAGAAACCTTGTCAGAGTCGGAAAAATTAAGTTTCAATTTATTTATTTTCGACAAATGGTCAAAGTAAAATTCATATAATGATACCCTTACTGCTGGTTTATGATTAGCAACATCCATAAACAATTCATATGCATTTCTTGTACTTTGGAAAGTAGAACTCAATAACTCTTTTCAATCTGCCCAAGTATTCCGAGACCACCCTAATTCACACTGAACGTAACTTTCATACCAGATTTTGGCAGTACCTCTCAATTTATTAATAACTTGATACACAATGAAGCTATCAGACCACTGGTATGTATTTGCATTGTGTTGGATGATTTCTAACCAGTCAGAAATTTCCATGTTCATCGGATCAAATTCAGGAATGATACTAGTTAAGACAGTACTAGAGCTTGGCTGTATGTTGATCATTCGTGGCGTATCAGACATGGTTTGACTTACGGGCCGGCTTGTTCGTGTTTTCGAAGCTTTCCTGGATTTTCTTCGGTGTGTTCGGTGTTCATCGCTTGAACTGGAGGGGCTTCTTCTGCACCTTGAATATCGCCTCTTCGATCCCTTATCGTGCTTTGGCATCCTTCACCGCACTATCCACACTGTTTCTTTTCACCACTTCTGATGTAGTAGGTACTTGGGGTAAAACGAAATAATACACTAAGCACAATAAACACACCTATATTCGACTGTACTTCTCTATGTCTATTCTCAATATGAACAATTATACATGAATAATCCCTTATCCCCTTTCATTACATAACTATATTAGTCACTCCGATAAGCAACCTGAGTCAACTGCCCCTCCATAGGCGGGTACCTACTGCAAATATTTTCCAGATGAATTATATCGGGATATTCGAAAGCAGTATTTGTTGCTTACAAATATTTTGGCGGATGTGAGAAGTGATCTCGAAAAACTTAAGATCAATACACCTGCTCATACAAGCGCAGAAAAAACAAATTTCTCCTTTCTCACACAATTTAACTTTCCACTGAGTGAGGATGCAGAGCTAGAAAAAGTGGAGAATTTCCTGGGGGATTCTACCTGTAGAAGAAATAGTTTGTTTATATTGTTTATTCACTGTAATGTCCTTTGTTGATATTTATTGTCATGATTCATTGTTGTTAAAAAGGTTGTTGTGCGTTGACATAATAAAAATATTCGTCAAAGTCGAAGTTGTCAGTTCCTCATTTAAAAAGTATATTTCTCAATAGTCTGAGCTGTTCTGAGTATATTTTAACATTGGTCCTTCGAGCTCTCATAGAACACGCTATGGAACAGAATAATATGCAGAAACTTGCCGAACTGAACATTGGTCTTCGTAGAAGCAGTAGATGCAATAAAGGAATCCCAGCAAAGAGATACGCTGCATCAGAAATGGATGCTAAGGAAATCGCCAAGAATGTACCTTCTGCTAGTTTATGTAAAAGCGGTAAAGGACAAAGAGGCTGCTTGAGTGTCACAGAAAAAATCGTTTCTGATGGAAGTACGTTTAATGCTGTTGAATCCAATTTTATTGTTCCTGAAATCAGTACCAATAATGAATATGTACGAATTAATCCGATGGATCATCCAATTAGGGATGGAAAGTCAACTGAACGGTCTTTCTCCTCGAAAAGATCTTACATTTCTAAATTGAATTTAGAATTGATGATGTTGAAGCAACGGCAGAAAATTGACGAAGAGGAAGAGCAAGAAAAAGCGAGAATCTTCGAAAGAAAACGCCTGAATTTAGCGAGAGAGATGGAATTGAAGAAGGAACTCTTGGAGAATATTACCAATAGTGAACAATCTTCTACGTACTCTGAAAGTTTACACAATGATGAACAATACTTGAAGAAGTGGGTTGAAGATTCTCGAAAGTGTATCACCACAGATATCACGCAGTTCACGGATCCCCAGCTGGTAAATGAACTTGGAGAATTTTCAAATGCTTGTTCCACAACTCATGATAAAGTCATCAAAACTGCTTCTTCTCTGGGCGGTGGAGAAAGAAATGATGCATTCTTGGATATTGCCAAGCAGTGTATCGAGAATACGGCAAATACCAATAAACTTTTGCTGCGACAAAGGATAAAGGACCTCACTCATTTCTCTGGTGAACTTTCAGAGTGGTCCATTTTCATAAGCGAATTTAAAAGATCGACAGCACAGTATGAGCTAACAGATGAAGATAATATCATTAGATTAGACAGAGCTTTGAAAGGAAAGGCTCGAGATACGGTAAAACCACTCCTAACTTCTCCAATGAATGTACCCAGAATCATCAGAATGCTAGAAATGAACTTTGGCAGAACTGAATGGATCATTATGGAACTAATGGACAAAGTTAAGAAGCTTGGGTGTGTTAGAGAGGATAAACTCGATTCCAGCATCGCCTTCTCCAATGCTCTAAGCAATATGGTAACTACAATGAAAAATGTGAATGCTGAGCTTTATTTATATAATCCGGAGCTACTGTGCAACTTAGTGGAGAAACTTACTCCAATACAAAGATACTGTTGGGGTAAATACAAACAACAGCGTGAACTTCACTCCAAACATATATCATTGGATGATTTTGCAAAGTGGTTTGAGGAGGAAACAAACTCTCTAGCTGGAATTAGTAATCCATTCCACAGAAGTGTCACTAAATCTTTCACAAAAAAAGAGAATGTGATGGTTTCAAATAAGAACTATCAGAAGAACGGAGCAGTTCAGTGCATCATATGTGATAAGGATGATCACTCAATTCAGGATTGCACCAAATTCCTGAAAAAGACTCTCGCAGAAAGACGAGAGTTCGTACTTACTCACAAGCTCTGTTTTTTATGCCTCAAAACTGGACATTTGGTAAAAAAATGTTATATGAAGACGAGATGTGGTATGAATGGTTGTAAAGGTCGACACCATAAACTCACACATGTTGAAAGAAACTCCGAAGATGAGAATTCTGAAGTTGTAGCAGCCACTGCACGAGATTTCTGTGCCAGTTTATCCAATGGTGAAGATAAAACAGTACTATTAAGGATAGCTCCAGTGAGACTACGTGGACCTGCAGGTGAAATTGAAATATTTGCCTTGTTTGACGAAGGATCCACGTGTTCAATGATGGAAGAGGACTTGGCTAAAAAACTAGGATTGTCCGGTCCAGTGGTTCCACTCTGTTTTCAGTGGACAAATAACATCACACATTATGAAGACAACTCTCAAATGGTGTCGTTGGAAATATCTGGGGCCAATGAAAATTCTGGTTTCTATAAAATGAATCATGTCAGAACTGTGAAAAATCTAAGCCTTCCTCATCAACGGATAAATACCACTGACATAAGGAGTAAGTTTCCTTATCTGGACTTTGAGCTTTTGGAATTGATCAAATCCGCAACTCCTCAACTGCTTATTGGACAGGATAATTGTGGTCTTATTGTTCCGCGGAAAGTTATTCAGCCAAAATTAAATGAACCTATTATGGCAAAGTCTAAACTAGGTTGGACGATAAGTGGAATCATAACGTACAATGAAGCAGACACCATACCACATGTTATTCTCTGTTGCCGTTCAATATGCGATGAAGACCTGCATCAGCTAATAAAAGATAGTTTTCGGTTGGAATCATTCGGTTTGAAGCCTCAAAATATCACAGTTAAATCTGCAGAAGACAAAAAAGCCATCGAGATTATGGAAAAAACCTTAAGGAAGACAGGAAGGCACTTTGAAATTGGACACTTGTGGAGAAATGTAAACATATCGCTTCCAGATAGCCGACCCAATGCAATGTCCCGTTTGTTGTGTATGGAGCGAAAGATGGACAAAGATATACATTTTTCTGACGAGTACTGTAGGAAAATAGAGGAGTATGTGAATAAGGGATATGCTAGGAAACTTACATTTTCTGAACAGATCGAAACACCTAAGACCTGGTATCTACCTCATTTTGCTGTCTGGAACGCTAACAAACCTGGGAAAATAAGGCTTGTTTTCGATGCAGCTGCAAAGTCACATAAGTCATGTTTAAACGACTTTTTGTTACAAGGCCCAGATTTTGTTCCGTCGCTAATTTCTGTTTTATGGCGCTTCAGACAGGGAAAAATAGCCTTCAGTGGAGATATTTGCGATATGTTCCATCAAGTGTTCATAAAGGAGGAAGATCGATGTGCACAGCGCTTTCTGTGGCGTGGAAAGGATCGAAATCGTGAACCAGATGTTTTTCAAATGAATGTCATGATATTTGGAGCAGTGTCCTCACCTTCAAAAGCACAGTTCGTGAAAAATAAAAATGCTGCTGATCATGAACATTTCTTTCCAGGTATCATCAGATGTATGGAAAAACAACATTATGTTGATGACTATCTTGATTCGTGTAATACGGAAGAAGATGCCATCAAGAGAGTTGCTGATGTGATTCATGTTCATGAACAGGGTGGTTTCGAGATGGCCAAGTGGATTTGTAATAACAAAAATGTTCTTGAATCTATCCCTGAGAGGTTGCGTACAGCAACATCTATGTTGAAAATTGACTCGGAGAATATCGAAAGAGTTCTTGGACTTTCGTGGCAACCAGAAACCGACAATTTCATATTCTCTCTTAATTTGAAAAAAATACCAACCGAAATCAGTAATGGTTTGAAAACTCCAACGAAAAGAGAGGTTCTTCGATTGATAATGTCCATATTCGATCCCCTGGGCTTCCTAGCACCACTAATAATCAAAGGAAGAATTTTGATGCAAGAGATTTGGAGAAGTAACATCGATTGGGATACTGAAATATCTGAAACACTATTTCTGACATGGAAAAAATGGCTAATAGAACTTCAAACTCTTTCTCCGATAACAATACCAAGGCATTATTTTCCAATGTTGACCTGTGTAGAAGAAATCGATCTTCACATGTTCTGCGATGCCAGCGACAAATCGTATGCTGCTGTAGCTTTCTTGAGGTATGAAGTTGGAAAAGAAATACTAACATCATTTGTTGCATCCAAATTCAAAGTTGCTCCGCTTAATCAACAAACTGTACCAAAATTAGAATTACAGGGAGCAGTATTGGCTTGCCGAGTAGCGAAAACGATATGTAAGGAACTGGAATATAATATTAAGAACGTTTTTTATTGGACAGATTCCATGGTCGTTTTGAAACAGATCAGGTCAGAAACCAGACGGTTTCCAATTTTTGTAGCCTGTCGAATAGGGGAAATACGAGAGGAAACAGACATTTCTCAGTGGAATTGGGTTCCATCTGAGTTGAACGTTGCAGATCAAGCCACTAAAGAGTTGAATCAAATCAACCTAGGTTTGGACAGCACGTGGTTGAACGGTCCCAAATTTCTGAGGATGCCTATGGAATTTTGGCCTAATGAACCAAATGATTACGAAGATAATCTCGAGAGTGTGATGACCATTATTGAATGTGATAATCATTTTGAACTTCCCGATATCAAGAGGTTCTCCAAATGGAATCGGCTTATTCGATCAACCGCGTGGTTGCTCTATTTCAAGAAATTTTCAAGAACCCCAAAATGCAACAGACCGAAGGAACTAAAACTTGAACACGATATGATTGATGAGGCCTCAAATTTATGGATACGGAGAAGTCAATATGAGTCTTTCGATGAATTAGCCAATTTGAAGAGAAATGGAATTATTCCAAGATCGAGTAGACTTTATAGATTGTCAGCATATCTGGATGAAGCTGGAATAATTCGATTGAAAGGGAGATTTCCTGACGATGCATCACTCGCTATTGGATATGACATTCGATTTCCAGTTATTCTTGATTCTAAGAACAGGTTCACACAACTTTTGATTGAACGATATCACCAAGAAGCCGGGCATAATGGAATAGAGACAGTCATAAATAACTTGAGACTGAAATATTGGATTCTTCATATCCGCCAAGCAGTAAAAAAATGTTTCAGAGATTGCCTTGCTTGTAAAATCCGAAAATGCAAGCCAGTAATTCCTGAAATGAGTGTTTTGCCACCAGAAAGACTGGAAAGTAATGTATTTCCTTTCACTTATGTGGGAATAGATTTTTTTGGTCCAATGATAATTTCTTTGGGACGGAGGAGAGAGAAGAGATATGGAGTACTCTTCACGTGTCTCACTATAAGGGCTGTACATATAGAGTTGGCAGCGTCTCTTGATACAAGTTCCACCATTCTTGCTATAAGACGGTTCATGAGTCGCAGAGGACAACCAAAAGAAATACGTTCAGATAATGGAACTAATTTTGTGGGTGCGGAACGAGAATTGAGAGAATCTATTCGTTCTCTTGATGAAGTGAAAATATCTGACGAATTATCTTTGAAAGGAATAAAATGGATATTTAATTGTCCAAGTGCTCCTAACATGGGTGGCGTATGGGAAAGAATGGTCCGATCGATAAAAACGGCTTTGAAGGTATCCCTCAAAGAAATATACCCTAAAGAAGAAGTCCTGCTTACTCTCCTATGTGAAGCAGAGTACATGGTAAATTCAAGACCGTTGACCCATGTACCTGTCGATCCCGATGAGCCGGAGGCAATTACTCCTAATCATTTCTTACTTCTCCGTCCAGGAGCTGTTCAAACACATCAAGGCTACGGAATTACTGACAGAAAACAGTGGCGTTTCGCACAAGCTCTGGCTGACTTGTATTGGAAACGCTGGATAAAGGAATACAGGCCGACTCTTTTACGACGAACAAAATGGCATGAAAAAATCAGACCTATCAAAGAAGGAGATGTCATAATAATGGTAGACGACAAGGCACCCCGAAATGAATGGTTGATGGGGCGAGTTGAGGAAACCTACCCAGGAAAAGATGGAACCGTACGTGTCGCAAAAATCAAAACAAAAAAAGGGTTCTACACCAGACCTGTTTCGAAATTATGTATTTTGCCTACTTCTACCAGTGGATAGTGAAGTGAAAGCTCTTCACAGGGTGGAGAATGTAGAAGAAATAGTTTGTTTATATTGTTTATTCACTGTAATGTCCTTTGTTGATATTTATTGTCATGATTCATTGTTGTTAAAAAGGTTGTTGTGCGTTGACATAATAAAAATATTCGTCAAAGTCGAAGTTGTCAGTTCCTCATTTAAAAAGTATATTTCTCAATAGTCTGAGCTGTTCTGAGTATATTTTAACACTACCAATTCTCTAAATGCGGTAGGTACACGATCTAATTATATTTGATATATTATCTACTCATTGGTTTTTAGGTCACAGAAATGTCAAAATATGGAGGCAACAACATTTACGACTTCGTGAAGAGATGCCTCAACATAAAGTTGGATGGGGAAAAAAGATAAAAAACCATTTTTCCAGCTGAAGTTGGCGAATACCGTTATGAGTAAGTTTTGTCATCCTGTCATTACACACACACACACCCACCCACACATATATATATATATATATATATATATATATATATATATATATATATATATATATATCTTTGGTTCATGTTTTATCATTTTAATCATAGGATTTACAATAATACAATAATGTACAAGTTTATAGTTATATTATATGCACATTTCTGAATTGAAACTTATTGCTTTTAATATTTCATTTCCAATATTTTCCAGAAGCTGCTGAACTGACAAATTTGGAGGCAGAAAAAAAAAAGTTGCGAAGAAGCCATAAAAAAATGGCTGAGGCGGGCAAAGGAGCGAAAGTGAAGACTTTTGGCAGATACTACTAGTCAATTTTTTATTTTGAGTTGGAATATATTACCTTCATTTCTGTTTTAAAATATCTAGATATAGGTATATGTCTTGTCTTATGACCTATAAAAATATTATAATATTATTGATTATTTACTTATTTTTTTAATCTATTTTGAATATAAATTCTTAAATGATAGGTATATTTCGAGTCTATGACATATAAGTGAACTTTAAAAAATTCACATAAAACACTAGACACGCGTTTCACCATCAAAGCTGACATCTTTAGAAGTATAATTGATCAATTATTTCCTGAAGATGCTAACTCGGTTGGTGGAATGCAGGCATTTTCAATTTGATGTCCATTGAGTAAGGGATTGATATCGGACATTTTTGTTGTCCATTTCAAATCGATTATCTCTCCGACAAAGTATATTCATTATTTATGTATAAGACTGTAGAGATATTATTGGTGCGATAGTCTCCTATTTTCGTATCTTCTCAACATGAGTGAACTGACCCATTTCCCAAATGTATAATACTTACGGAATTGTTTCAGAGCCCTGATGATTCACCTACCAATGTCCGAAACATCGACATAATTTTTATTTACAATGAAAAATAGTCAAGGTATTTACTTTCATCATAGATAAAAAATTTCAAACAAACCACATTCAATGATATTGTTTGGATAACCAAAACTCTCCTATATAGTTCATTTCAGCATCATCGAATAATAATATCCAAACTTACCACATTATGGACGTCCATATCGCCGGTAATGAACATTCGATGGATATTTCAACGACACATTGGATGTCCAGATTAGTATCCCTGGACATTTTATGGACGTCCATCGGTACAAAAAGGGGTTTTATTGGACGTTCGATCATACATAAAATGGACGTCCAACGGATGTTTTCAGTACGCACATTGGATATTTCCTGGAGGCACATTGGACGTACATGGGATGTCCGGATGGACATCAGTTGGACGTCCAGATTAGTGTCCCTGGACATAATATGGACGTACATTGGACGTCCATCGGTATTATAAGGTCATTAATGGACGTTCAATGGACGTCCGATTATCCATAAAACGACATACAGTGGACGTCCAATGGACGTCCTTGTGCTGTTTGAGAGTAACAAGCCTGTCATGTACAGACATACCCGCAATTTCATCTGAATTAATTTGGATGTAGAATGATCTCAAATCAGACAACTGCAATCCCAGTTCTGAATTCAATTCAATTGCGCCTATACTAGGAAACAACAGCCAATAAAAGAGTAACAACAATAACTCTCATCTTCATTATTTTGCAATTCATCGCCTTGTCTTCCTGGATGAAGCTGTTGTTGCATAACATATTGTTTTATATTATGAGGAGACTGTTCACGCGCCCGTCGGGAAGAAACTACTCCCGAACCTAACAAAGTGACTGAAAACAGAAGAAAACAGCTCGTTTTTATTTTGTGTTGTGGTTTGGCGTTATTCAAGAGCGGATTTATGCAGCACAAATTTACACTAAACTCCAGCTTGAACTAAACTTCAACTAAGAAAAAATTAAACTCGGTTATGTGGAGCCTTTATGCAGAAAAATTAAAACAAACTACGCATGCGTGATCTGTGTCTGCTGTGAAGAATATTTATTTTAGCATTTTTAATTTTAACCTAACCTTTCTTTCTTATTTCTTGGTTTGTTGTTTTCCGCAATTCGAGGTGTCTAGCTTGTTTTGTACTTTTCTAGTAGTCATATTTGCAGTTTGTCTAGGTACTGTTATGGAAGACGAGTGTATTGCTTTGTTTTTGCTACTAGCAAGTATGTTATTTTATTTAATCAAAAGACGAAAGAGGCGATATGCTGTTAGACCGATGAACAGACACAGAGAAAAAAAAAGGAATTTATGCTAATTCATTAGCCCTCATCACAGAACTTATATACTTATATCTGACGACTAGAAGGCGCATTCCGTTATGTTCTGTACCTGAAAATGGATGAAGCATGGGCGATCGCAAAGGGGTCAAATTTAATGTATCACCGAAGTACGTTGCACAGAAACAAAACGTGGCAGAAAGAGAGATGCATGTGAAGTAGCTCTGAGACATTTTCAAGTTTGTTTGTAAATAAAGCGCTGTTGTCGGGTCAGAATAGATCCTCTTGTCTCTTGTATTTACAGTTGGAATATCGTCAATCATAATTATTTTTGTATAATTATAAATATCGTTTTGATCGCCAAATCAGTATTTTCGTTGGTTGATTTTTAATTCACGTGTTGTAGACTATTTTGTGTATTAACTAAACATGAAGTGCTTCGTTATTGGTTGCTCTAATTCCTGGAGAAAAGATAAAAAACCAGTTGATATTACCTTTCATAAGTGAGTATTACTATCGTTTGCTATTTTTTTTTTCACAAATGATACTTTTCAGGTTTCCCAAACTTCGTTACAAGAAATGGTTGGAGTGCTTGGGTTCAGATTCAAATTTACCGTATCCAGAACATCACAAAATTTGTTCAGTTCATTTCTCAGAGGATTGTTTTGTTAGAACAGAGTTTAGAGTTAGACTGAAGCCCGATTCAGTACCTACCCTTCTAATAAATAACCCACAAGTGCCTGATACTCGAATAGCCCTAAATTCCAGCACTGACACTTTATCATCTCCTGAGAATTGCTATTTTTCTGACTCCGACTCCCCACAGAGAGCAATATCAAAGCCCCTCAAGAGAAGATTCTTGGATGTGAGGTAATTATCTACTTTCAATAATTCATGTTTAGATTAAAAGGAGTGTACTGCACCAATGAACTTATTTTCAGTGTTTCAAATATATCACTTCACATTATTTTTCAGTTCTTCTGAATCAACATCATCGGGTTCAAGTAAGATGCGGAAAAGGATCAAACTTATTCATAATTTTCATAATTATTGGTAAGTTTAGTAGTAGCACATAGAGATAAATACAAGGCAAATTGAGTTACAAAAGGTCTCATCTAGGTTAATGTCAATAGGTAAACACTTTTCAACGAATGCAATTGATTTCAAGAATATGTGCATGTTGATCAGTATCTTCATAAGTACTTTTCTCTTATTTGTTTTTCCAATCCAGCTTTGAATTTTAGTTTTCTTATTTTGTGGGTAAGACATAAAATCCGGAGCTGAAATCACAAAAGATATTTTTTTCTCAAACTATTATTGCATAATGAATTTTTTATTGTTGAGATGTTTCCTAGCTCAATCATTTTGACTAACAAATAATACCAAGTATTTTATGCTTTTTACTCTATGATATCATATTACAGCCACATTTTCTAAGGTTTTCAGACTTACGGTCTGAGTTATGTATTTTTCATTGACCTAAAATGGTATTTTTAGATGTAGGACTAATCAGACAATTTCAGTTCTAGCAGAGAAAAAGTTGAGGCAAAGTCGTCAGAGACGAAAAAATTCAAAAAAATTCAGGCCAAATATCACAATTTGAAGAGAACTGTTAAAAGGCTGAAACAAAAAGTCCACTCACTGTCTGCTGTTGTGAATACCCTGAAAAAGAAGCAGATGATTTCAGATATGGCCTCTGAACATTTATCAAAATCTTTCTCTTCAGTTCCAAGACAAATATTGACTCGATTTCTGAAATCTAATTGAGGGACTTTGCAATGACACTATTGTTTTATTCTAAAAGAGCATATGATTTTGTTCGTAAGACATTTGGATTGTGTTTACCTCATCCAGCTACAATCAGGAAAATATATAGTGGAATAGAATGCAGACCTGGTTATACTGGATCATCATTTGAAGTATTAAAATTAAAAGCTGAACAATATCGTATTCAAGGCAAAGGGCTCATATGTGCCTTAATACTTGATGAAATGGCAATAAAAAAGCAAATGATCTCAGATGGGTGAACCTCGTTTGGTTATATTGATATTGGAAATGAAAATATTGATGAATTAACAGAGCCAGCAACTGAAGTTTTGGTATTTTTGGTGGTCTGTTTAACTGAATATTGGAAGCTTCCTATAGCATATTTCTTGATAAATTCTTTGAGTGGAAATGAAAAGGCGAATTTGGTGAAAGAAGCTCTGATAAGACTTGATAATGCAAATGTAAAAATCTCATCGGTGACATGTGATGGACCAACAGTAAATATGAATATGCTGAATGAATTGGGATGTAGCATGACCTTGGATAAACATTATAGACCTTATTTTCCTCATCCCAATGATGAAGGGTCAAGGGTTTATGCAATATTAGATGCATGCCATATGCTGAAACTAATGAGAAATGCTTTATCTGAGCTTGGGTATTTTTACGATGATGAAAATAAAAAAATTGAATGGAGGTATATAGAAATGTTATATGATATAGAAAATAATGAAACTCTATTTGCTGGAACAAAGATAAGAAAAAGTCATATGGAGTGGCGCAGACAAAAAATGAAAGTGAGTACAGTATCAAGGAACTAATTCAACTGATGAAATAATTTGTTTTGTTTTTTAGGTAAGGTTGGCTGCCCAAACATTGAGTAGTAGTGTCGCTGATGCACTAGAGTTCATGATGAAGGATCTGAAATTTCCACAGTTCCAAGATGCTGGTCCAACAATCCGGTTCATCAGAATAATAGACAGATCTTTCGATATTTTGAATTCCAGGTCTCCAGTGGCAAAAGGTTATAAAGCACCACTTAAAAAGTCCACACAATATATGTGGGAACCATGTGTGGAGAATACTATAAAGTATTTGAAAAAGTGCACTTCAAATGGAGATCAGTTGATGATTTCCACACCAAGAAAAACACCTTTCATAGGTTTTATTTTATCTTTATCCTCAACCATTGGCATTTTCAAAGAGTTTGTGAAGTACCTATTGACCTATAAATACAGCCAAGATCATATTGAGCTGTTTTTTTGCAGTGTTCGGTAAGTATTTCATAAATAAAATTTATTGGAGAGTTAAGGCGGATTTAGTAAACGCATAATGCATAATTTAGTGCATATTCCATAACCCAAATAACGTAAAATTATTTTTATTCAATATACGGAAGCAATAATAAAGTATCATAAGTGGCAGTTTTCAGCTAGTAGATGTGATTTTCCTTGATTTGAGTTATGCATTATATACTAAATATACATTATGCTTTCACTAAATCCGCCTTGCACTAACTATTTACATTTTTTAAATAGTTTTTCTAGTCTCATCTTATCTTATCTTGTAACTGTACCAGTAGCCCTGACTACCCATTTATATAAATATTCATAATAACTATGATTGCCAAATGAGTTGATGACTTATTTCAGGAGTCATAATGGTTGGATAATAACCCAAATGCTCTCCAAATGCAGCATACTTACAAACGCCTTTTATTCCATGCCCAAGTAAAAGGAGTAGGTGGCAACTGTGAGGCTATTGATTCCACTACGATACTGGCATTACCAAGTAATAAGAATTCCAAATATCAAAGTGACACCTTCAGCATCGATTTTGCAATGGCTCGAAAGTACAATATAGACATCCTACATGAATATGATGACCATGATTATGACATGGTTTATTCTCCATCGTTGTCGGAATATAGCGAAAATGTAGTTACATATATTTGTGGCTATGTTATTCGTATGATGAAGAAAAGAATTAAATGTCCAGAGTGTTTGTCAGCTATACAAGATTTTACAAAGTCCTCTGAGTCATCGAAGTTCAACTTGATTAGGAGAAAGGATAGAGGTTCGGAATCAACTGGTCTTCTGTGGCCTTCAGAAGGACTCATTATTATCTGTACGAAATGTGAAACTCACGTTAGGCGATTATTATCGGCGACAAATAATAAGGTACCGAGAGAATCTGGCTATATTGATTCACTGGCAAATTCTATAAGCCAGTTTTACTACGATAGAAATGTATTTCCATCATTGAATAGTCATTATTTTGAATATGAATTCAACAGCAATCATGTTCATTTATTAATAAAATCTATATGTTTATGCTATTTAAAAATAAGATTTTATAACTTGGCCAAGCATCAGACGGAAATCTTAGTAGGTAATCGAGTAAGACAAACTTTCAATAAATTGATTTTATTCAATCATCAGTGATAAAAGTAATGGACATGATGCATATAATAATGAATTATTTTATGTATAGAACTACCAAATGGCCATCGGCCGAAGTGAATATATTTGAATTATTGTTTTTCCTTGTTTGAGTTTTGAAACTTCTGGTATTATAACCGTGTTTTCTCATGAATAAACTTTGTTTTGAATTACTCGTTATTTTATTTATATGAATTTATCCCATCCTCAAGATACGCCTATGCATTTTTCGGCGCTGCTGTTTAGGGTACATTACAGTGTTGCAGCAAACGCATGTATCATCCATGCCGCCATATTCGATACGCCTTCTAGTCGTCAGATATAAGTATATGAGTTCTGTGGCCCTCATGCTGGTGGAAAAAGATACCGAACTGTTCTTCAAATATACCAGAGTGACACCAAAATTGTTCTTCCATTTGTTGTCATTAGTAGGAAACAAATTATCGAAAGATTCATCAAAACGTCCTATTACACCAGCTCATAGGCTCATTTTGACGTTACAGTGAGTGAAACAATTGAGAATACAATTTCCAAATTAATGTGATATTGTTTTCAGTTATCTTTCTGCGGAATGTTCTATGCAAGAGATAGAATTTGGCCATTTTTTGGGCTCGACAACAGTTAGTCTGATTATTAAAGAAACCACCAAAGTTTTATGGGATACCCTTCAGCCAACCGTTCTGAAACCACCAACTAAACAAGATTGGAGGATTATTGAAGGTGTTCTTTTCCCGCTGGAACATGCCAAACTGTGTCGGGGCAATCGATGGTAAGCATGTTAATGTACAGGCTCCATATAAAGCTGAAAGTGAGTTCTTCAATAATATAAAATATCACAGTATAGTTTTGATGGCAGCCTGTGACGCCTTCTATAAGTTGACTCTGGTGGATATAGGAACAGCTGGAGGGTGTCATGATTCCACAGTCTTTTCAGAATCGAGTTTTGGGAAATATAATTCAAATGATGAAATACCCAGATAGGAATTCATCAGATGAAAAAAGAGTTTTCAACTATAGCTTATCAAGAGCAAGGAAAACTGTTGAGAGTACGTTTGGTATATTGTCTTCGAAATGGAGGATTCTGAGGAACAATATTATTGCCGATTACAATTCATGTAGAAATATAGTAATGGCCTGTGTAGTTCTTCATAATTATATCTTGGAAAATGAATCTACCCTGGATGACCATGAAAAAAAAACAAATGAGGCTATGGAAAAAGGGAGATTGTGAACTACAAAGTGTGAAGAGAGTAGGGGCAAATAATAGTGCGAGAAATGTCATGGGAAACAGAAATAAACTTGCACAGTATTTCAATTCACCAGAAGGAAGTGTTCCCTGGCAAATGGAATCTGTTTTGGCAGGTTCTTCCAGGTTTCACGATGAACAGTCAATCAAGTGAAGAGTGATTTATATTCATTTCAAATTAGTCTGTTTTATAATTTTTCTAAATACTAATTTTTGCAATAAAATTGATCACCTTTATTATCAATGTCACTCAATTACCTTATCATAGTAATAATATATAGGAAACTTTAGGGTTTGATGAATATTTTTTTGTCTTTTTTCTTCTCCGAATCAAAAAATAGAAATTACTCCTATGAAAGAAGTTGAATAAAAAAATACATTGTCTGTTGGTAGGTGTGTGTATGTCATTCAAAGACATTCGATTCATTCACGAGAAAGAAGAAAGAGTCCATCTATAGGGTATTACATAATCTATAGTCTATGAAACCCTAGTTGTCGAATAAAAATTATTCACCTCTTTGCATATCTGAAACAAAATAATCATCCAATTTGTGAATATATCCAGAAGGGCTTGATTTTCCAAGTTATTAACACAATATAAAAAACTTATTAACAAATTTTATCAGGATTCAACACATAATAACAGAAACATAAATCAAATAAATACTAAATGAAAAAAATTTACATGAAAAAAACAAAATTCTTACTCTAATATTTGGATGGAATATCACATAATGAACATAACAAAAATTGTATTCCAAAAACATTTGACATAGTCAGTGGGCATACTTGAAGACTGGCGTTAAATCAAATCATCTTTCGAACAATTTGCAAGTGTGTTCGTCCCTATAATTGAAAATCAATTCCTTCATTTGTGTCGACGAAAGCAAATTCAGGATTTACTTCTGTGAAGAAACCTGCACTGGCACCGGTCGGATATAATTCAATGCCCTTCGTGGTATTAGCCAGGGGAGTAGTTGTTTTCTGACAGGTGCCAGCCGAAACCTACTGTGTAGGTAATTCGAGACTGACCTGAACGAATTGTTCGAAAGATGAATTGTATTCCAGTTGTACATAGTCCAGAGAACTTTTTCAAGCAAACCGAGTTCAGTTGCTGAGCGCTAGCCGATAGAATTGTTTCTTGTTGAGAAAACTGAACTCGGTTCACTTGAACCACAGTTCACTTGAGCATGTACAACAACTGGCCCTCAGTCATTCATCTCTCTCTCTTCATCCTCAGTCTATGAACAATTGCAATATTGAACACTCAATTTGTTTTTTTTTTATTTGAATCCTTGATTTCGGATAAATTCTGGGTGACTAATTTGCCAAAGAGCGAATCTGGTAATTCAGGCTCACATGGCTGGGGTTGCAAATTTTCTCGTTTGCTTCGCATATAGTCATCGAAGTTGCTAAGTGCACCCTGCAGTGTGCTACCAAGCTCACTTATTTCACTTTTCCTCTTTAATTTTTTCAGATATGAACTGAACTGATGAGTTCCCTCCTCTCATTTCTTTGTTTTCCTGAGCAAGAGGCAAGGAGAGTTTCCTCGGAAAATTCCTTGACCATTGAAGGTTCCTCTGAGTTCTCCACCTCGTGAGTGGTAGTTCCCCCACACGCTATATCGGTTGTTATAGTGTCCCAGATCCCTTTTGACTTTGGTGCGGGTGAAGTGAAGTTTCCTTGGGTCCTGTAACAAATGTTAATGAGGGTCATTTCATAATTCAAATTGAATACTGACTTTCTTCGAATGATGATGTCATTCATAATACTCATTTCATCAAACAGATGCCAGCTTGGTTTTTGTGCACCACTTCCAGAAGGAACTGTTTTAGAATATCTCAGTTGCCGAAAGAAATAATGAGGAACATTTACCTTTGCAATATTCATAAATAGGTATCGAGAAACTTGAGTTGCTTGAAAAATAAACAATTCTCACCACTTGTTTCCAAAATATTGGAAATTGTCTGCCAAGCATTCTGTTTGGCATTTTCATTCCTATATTTTTTTCTTTTTCATCAGATGCGCAAATTGAGAAGAGTGGTTGTCGTCACTGGTGAGTAATTTTTAGCTGATATCTCATAATTTGAGATGAGTAGATCGAAATATAGAAAGCAGTTAAAGCGTGCGTCACGGAGACTGGAATTATTCGAAAAGAGTAATCATCAATGTGTTCATCTTAACCCATCAGTATTACCGTCTCTTTGTCCACGTGCGAGTGATCGGCATGATGTACCTCCACTCACTCAACTGCAAATGCAACAAACACATTATGATGATAATACTACATTACTTTCGTCATTTATTAGCATAGACGCAATGGGCCTCACTCATGATGATATTTTCTTTGAAGACAGTTATAATTCTGATTCCGAAAACTTTTCCACCTCAAAACTCAATTTGAACCACTCAATTATCACACTGGGCCTTGAAACATAATGTTCCGCATGTTGCAATTCAATTCCATTCAATGATATGCTTAAAATAATGAAACCACATTTTTCTGTAAGTAAGTTGATGTTAAATAGACTTATTACTGAATTAACAATATATTGCTTGTTATACCCTTATATGCATGGATATTATTAATACCTTTGCCATTATTTCTGGCCAATTTATTTTTTAGTTGTACTCAGTTAATTGGCCTGTCTGTTGATGTACTATTGAAAAATGTAATTTAGATAAATATTTTATTAACAGATATAGCCATGCCTTCAACATCTGCAGGAATGTCTGTAAGTCAAGAATCTACACAACAGGCCAGTACATCTGGACTACAAGTCAGCTCAATGGCTCAGTCTAAGGTGACACAGCTGAAAAAAGTTATTGTTCAGAAGAAAGCTCAGATTAGGCGGCTAAAGAATATCTGCAGACTGCGTGCCCATAAAGTAAAAACATTGACTGCACTAAGTGATGAAGCAGTTGGTAGTATGTTTGGTCATCTGCCTTCCCTCACAGTGGACTTTATTAAAATGCAAGTGCTCAATGCTGTTAAGAATCCAAAGGGCCGCAGGTGACCTATCGACGAGAAGATCTTCAGCTTGGCACTTTTTAAACGAAGTCCTCAGAGCTATAAATTGCTTAAAAAATTTATAGCAATGCCAAGCAAGAAAACGCTGATGGATTTCCTGAAGACAGTACCATTTGATAGTGGTATCAACACCCATCGCCATATGTCCCAGGTCTTAACTGAAGAACGTGACAAATGTTGTGTGCTCCTTTTTGATGAAATGGACATTAAGGAAAATGTATACTACAATAGGGGTGAAGATAAAATCATAGGCTATGAAAAACTTGGCAAATATACCTCAAAAAACAGGGCAAATCGAGCCTTAGTTTTTATGCTCCAGGGCCGCCGGTAGCATATTACTTGTCCAATAATGGATGTCCATCTAACATGTTACAAGACTTAATAATGGAAGTCCGACAAGCAACACACAGTAACGGAATGTTGTTGCCACAATATGTGATATGGGCTCAACTAATGTGAAGGCACTTAAATTAATGGGTGTATCTATAGAGACACCATATTTCCTCTGCAACGATAAAAGGATCTACACCATCTTTGACCCGCCACATCTTTCAAAGTGCACAGTGTCTTTATCTCGAAAACACAATGTGTTATTACCCTTCACTATTGGGGGCAAAGAGGAAATCATGGAAGCCCGGTTTTCCGATTTCATAAAAGCGCATGAAATAGATCAGCAAACTCCACTTTATGCACAAGATAAGAGATGACCATATAAGCCCTGGAATCCGCTCTTGCATGAAGGTTGGTCTTGCAGCTCAGGTGATGAGCAGGACAGTGTCAGCATACCTCTATACTCTACTAAGCAGAGGTTAGTTAAATTATTTTATTCAATCAACAATAATTTACACAAAGCTACAATTAACTACGAGACTTGTGAATAAGGTAGTATTTCAACAGAAACAATAGTTTGACACAATGTGAAGCGAGAGTATTTGGCTTCATAGTTAAAATTTTTTACATTTTCGAAGTAAAAATTTGAGATGTTCATTGTTTTGAAGTTAATCAATCTTGCTTAGGCAGAAGTGAAATATTAATGCTGTAAGGTTTAGTTGTGTGCACTGTTGTGAATGCTTAACTGAAATTATGATGAAGATATAATAAAAACATTTCACGTTATTTTTATTTTATAACTTCAGCACTATTTGTGTTGTTGCAGGAGAGTTGGAACAGCGAGCCCTTGCCACTGCGACATTTATCCATGAAGTGGATACTCTTTTCAACAGTTCCAATGGTTATAAGTTATCAGCACTAGAAGGCAAAGATTTGCGATGCTGTGTCTCAGACAGCTCTCCACACCTCACATATTGGGAGAAAGCAAGTGATAAGGTCACACAAAGGTTTCCGACACTTGAGACTTCGCCTCTTGAACCAAGATGCCTTGGACAATTTGTTTGGAGCAATACGTGCTGGTTCTGGCCGCAACGAGAATCCCACAGCAGTTCAGTTTACAGCCAGGTTAAAAACTCAAATTTCAAATGGCTTAACCAAGCAGACAGTATCTGGCAGTAATTGTGAAGAGGACAATGGTGAGCTTCTAAGCAACTCAAAGCATTTTTTAACCATGAACACGGCGACACAATCACGCCAAACAAATGTTACAAGTACTGAAACAGCAGGATCTTCTTTTCAGGCAAACAGTGATGCAATTGCCACAGATATTGCCAATTCAGTATCACTTGGTACAACTGATACCTTGCCTGTAGCATATGTGAGTGGCTTTATTGCGAAAAAGATCTTTGGATCAGTGAACTATTCAGTTTGTGGGGAGCAACTGCTAAGCACATCAGATGCCCCACATAATCCCTTCATTTCTTATAAAGAATGGTCTGAAGATAAAGAAAACCTTCAGTATCTTTCAGAAAATTTAGTTTCTCCTGTTGCACAAGGTGTCCAACTTTTGGAGCAAATTTTAGGTGACTCTTTTGATAAACCACAAGTTGGAGTATTTGCACATCAGCTGCTTCAGGAAACAATACCTATGACCTGGTTTACATGCCCCTCACACAAACAATTAGTGGCCGATGCCATAACCCGAGGTATTTGGAGAGTGGGAATATCCTGGTGGTGCAAACGGGACAACACCTAGT
The DNA here is from genome assembly GCA_032362365.1 of Zygogramma bicolorata. NCBI lineage: Eukaryota > Metazoa > Arthropoda > Insecta > Coleoptera > Chrysomelidae > Zygogramma > Zygogramma bicolorata. The sequence goes on along the minus strand of JAVJAQ010004461.1, from coordinate 35,015 downwards.
CCAAACAGAAGCGTAAAGATAGCCGGCTCGCTCAGCAGAAAGTGAAGAAACTTCGCCATCAGTAATTGTTCTGCAAGATATCTTTTTTTTTTTAATTTATCAAGCAATTGATAAAGAAACAAGAAATAGCTTAAAATTCAGCTGCTTCAGGAAACAATACCTATGACCTGGTTTACATGCCCCTCACACAAACAGTTAGTGGCCGATGCCATAACCCGAGGTATTTGGAGAGTGGGAATATCCTGGTGGTGCAAACGGGACAACACCTAGTCCAAACAGAAGCGTAAAGATAGCCGGCTCGCTCAGCAGAAAGTGAGGAAACTTTGGCATCAGTAATTGTTCTGCAAGATATCTTTTTTTTTAATTTATCAAGCAATTGATAAAGAAACAAGAAATAGCTTAAAATTTACTAAAAATACCCTTAAAAAGTTATTGATACTAGGTTTAGTTTTGATTTAGATAAGTAGTTCATTGAATTACTCTTGATGTGTTATGTCTAAAAATACCACAACTTTTTATCAAATTTACGTTGGTTTGTATAAGCCAGAATCTTATATCAGTCATATACATATAACTTTTGAAAATTACCTCCATGTTGAATACCTTAGTATGGCAGTATTTCATTATACAAAAGGTGATTGAACTTAAAGACTATTTTATTATAATACTGCAGATCTAGCCAGCTCTACTAGGTGTCTATAATTTGTGTAGTATCTACTAAAATATCTTTATTTCATATATAAGGAAGTACAAACTTCACTCTGATATAAATTAATCTCCCGAATTATGTTATGTTCATTATTATTATTATTATTGTGCAGCAGAGAAGAAGAGTGCACCTCTAGAAAACACGCCAACGTGTTATATTTTCACACGAACCTACAGTAGTAGACGAGGGGTCAAATTTCAGGATGCTAAATTTTGAAAAAGTATTATATATGTAAATGAGACTACATAATGTTAAAGACCTACATACTTATGACTTCAGAAAAACAATTCTTCATTTATTTTAAGCCCCAGTTATAATAGTTCACCAGAAGCTAGCTATAACAAGCCTTATATATTTTTATGTTCACTTAAGAAATGAAATAAAACAATTCTTTAATACAACAGATCTATTGAATGCTTATTTAACTTTTTTGTATGTCTCAGTGCTATATTAATAACAATTAGTTTGTAAACCTTTACATTAGCAAAGTCTTTTCAATCAGTGAAAATACGTTATACAGATCTCGAAAGAATATTTATTATAATAGCTCTGAGATATTCATTAACTTTCCTAAACCCTGTTCACTCAAGTTTCAGTTTCTGGCGAATTCAGTATTAGTAGGAACCTTAATAGTTCCGAACTGCTGATTTGCTGGAAGCTGAAATTCGAGTGAACATTAGTTCCTTGAAAATAATATGACTATATATTTGAATTTCGCGCCCTATTACTACTAGCGCCACCTACGCTGTGGTTGCAGTGATCGCATAGAACATTATACATTGAGATAGGCGTCTCTCCGTTAGTTGTCTCTGCCTGAGCGTATATGAAGTGAGGTTGAATAGATATGTGTTAGTTTGTTTTGGTTCGTTCAAGCGCTTCGGTGTCTCTGGATTATTAAGTATTTTGCGAGGTATTTTGATTCTTTCCGTTTTGATGGCTTCAAGCAGTTGCAAGAAGAAAAAGGCATCGCTCTTCAGTAAAGAAGATGAGCTGCGGTCAGTGGAGTGGAGAAAATCTATGGAGAGAGGAAGTTCATAGATAACAAAGAAACAAACAAGGTTCCAAATACTGAGAAGGTGGGTCCATTGCAGTTTAAAAAAAATGTGACTGCTCATATCTATTTAATTCTAGCGGTTAGCTAGAATAATCATGCGTGCTTCCATGAGGAGTTTCTTGATCCACATTGGGCTCGAGTATTATCTATCCTTGACTAGTTCATTGGCTGAGTAATTTATGTGACATATGATATGTTTGCAGGAGTTGGCATGGGTACGGATTTGCGCTACTTTCAACACCAATAGTTTAGAATCCAGAGGTGTCGACCAATTGGAGTCAAAGTATGACAACCTCAAAACCAAAACGAGGAAACAAGTGGCGAAAGAAAAAATATGAGAAGGGCACCGGTGGTGGTTTATTCATACCGAAGATGGACGACCCAGTTATGGACATGGTTCTGAAAATAGTGAATGCCAAAACGGTTGTAGGTCTCACGAACCCAAACGATAATGACATGGTGAGTAAATACTGAAACATCTTTGAATATATTTATGAATTCGTTTTTTATTCCAGGCAAATGAAACAATTTTGTAGAAGATGGATGACGATCTGAGACAAGATTTAGATGTCTCTCTCATTGAACCGCCATTGCATATTGAAGAAATCGAAGTATGTATCTTATTGGTTTCAAATGTTCATATTTTGACTATTTCATGAAGAATGTTTCATCGATGGTTGTCAAATTGCAGGTGGTACTTGCAGAGTAACTGACATCTGAAGAAGTTAGTACACAACCTGCGAAACCTTCGTGCCATCAAAAACCCCTCCAAAAAAGGTCCTTACAGGAAAAAGTATCTGCCTGGATGTTCCAGAAACGTGAGTTAAAATGAACTTGCTCTTGAACAAGTAAGCATTTATTCATTTAAAGGTTGCTTCAGAGAAAGTTACCAACTGGACGGATTATAATCCTCATAAACTTAAACAATCTCCATCCAAGAAGCTGCGACCTGTTATGCAGAGTTCATCAGGGGAAGCGAAAGAGAACTATTTCAAAGTCATGGCAGAAACCATGAAGGATGAACTTCAATTGAAGAAAAATGAAGATGTCAGGGAGCAGGATATACACGAATTGGAGAACCAGAAAAAGAATATTGAAATTGAATTGTTAAAACTTGAGCTGTTGAGGAAACAAATTCAATGAATGTCTCGAATATGATTCCCTTAGGAACTTAATTTTTCCACTTCACTATACACAACTTCAATATTAATATTTTGTTCACAAATTTGCAAAATTATTGTTTATTATTAGCCTTTGCATGTTTCTGCCTCCGTTCAATAAATGTTCATCATCTTGGTCTCCTCCTTCGTGTTCTTCTTCAACTTCAATGTCTTCTTGGACAAGCCACTGGGGTAGAGGTTCATCACTCCAATCAATAGCCATATTATGTAAAACCGCTGTTGCTATAATGACTGGCATAATGGTGTTAAGTTTGAAGCGCATTCCAAAGCTCAGAACTGGGAATCGTTTTTTCCACACACCATATTGTCTCTCCACAACATTCCTTGTTCTGATTATAGTTTCATTTTCTGCCTCATTCATGACATTGCGCAACTTGGTCATCAAGTATGGTTCAAGATGATAACCGCTGTCTCCTATCAAGATATATGGCTTATACGTGTCCCGCGCAAACTCATTCCTCAAATTGCTATTGTTGAAAATGGTTTGGTCATGGGTAGAGCCTGGCCAACGAGCGACAATGTTCTTTATTTTCAGGTTTGCATCGCTAACAGTTTGAACATTAAGTGCAAAGAAGTTTTTGCGACACCTGAATATTTCAGCGTCAGCACCTCCAACATCTCTTCCCTGGTAGATGTCATGTTTATGTACTTTCTCTTTAGCCCTGCTATCGCATATAACACCTTTTTGACTATTCTACATGCGGAAGTTTTAGTAATTCCCATGAAATCTCCTGCAGTTATAAGGAAAATTCCCGTTGCAAAAAATCGGAGCGTCAATAGCAACTGTTGCATTGGTTTAATAGCTCCTTCCCTAACGATTTCAAATGTAAAACTGGTATAGACGATATCCCATATATCATGGATATAAATAGTGACATACCTATTGGTACGAGGGGCAAGGACATCTTCTATTTGCTCCAATAATGAAACAACTGTTTTTTTTTTTTGAGGCAAAACCTATCATAAAATTATTTATCACTACATGTTGTTAGGTATGCTCCTCTTTTCCTGTGGACCTTCACTATCCTCAAATCCACATAATTTTCATCCTCATCTTCATCCGAAGAAATCAACTCAAATCGACGATAATTCATTTTAAAGCTCAAAAGATACATAAATGTATTGGAGGTTATGTTGACAAAAAGCCTCCTTTTGCACTAAAAAGTCGCTATATCGCCGCTTTAGCATAAATGACACTTTTACGTAAAGGAGCCTTTAAAAATACATTATGGAATCGACTTCAAGCTTATAGGCGACTTCAGCTCTTGGAGGAGACTTTACCATCGATTATGGAACCGGGTCTTAACAGCCAGTTTCATAACCAACATTATAAAGACTCCTTTATTTGAAGTCAGCTTTATGATAAAGTGTCCTTCGGAGTAAACTTTGAAGCGACTTCCGTTCCATAATCGTACCAACACCTTCTGTTAGATAAAGTCGTCTTTAAAGCGGCAATCGTCAAATTTTATACCGTTGGCTATCCGGACGAGTAGTACTTTTATGAATACAGTTGTGGCCATACTGCAAATATTTGATGTCAAATTCAAATACAGGGTGTAACTAAGTAAGTGTAAAGGCGGCGCTACACATTCGGGTATTTGTCACAAATATCCAAATATTTGGCATTTAGACGAATATGTGTACGGAGTGTGTAAAGGCAAATATTCGCTGAAAAGGGTGTATTCGGCAAATATGAAGATTTCCCGCTCGATGTCGGTAAATGAACAAAAATCGAAGGCGCAAATATTTGCCAAACAAGCAACGACATGTCTGATCCACATATTCGTACGGCCGGTGTGATCAGTTTTAGTAGATAGACGTGCGCTGCTCTATTTATGCTAAATACGTGTGATTTGTCGAAAATGGAGTGGTCAAACGAAACAGTAATGGAGTTTTTAGAGTTATACGAACAGGAATCTGTGATTTGGAATGCGTCGCATCCACTGCACAAAAATAGGAACGAGGTCTTCGATGCGTGGAACAGAATTCAACAAAAATTAACTCTCAAATGTGCAGTATCAGAACTGAAGAAAAAGAAAGAATCTCTAATGGCGAGATTCCGTCAATGTTACACAAAGGTAAAGGAGAGTTCAAAGAGTGGCGCAGGGGCAGATGATGTATATAAACCGATATGTTTTGCGTACGAAAAGATAGTGTCTTTTTTGAAAAATAAAGACCAACCGAGAGAAACAATAAATTCGATGGTAAGTGACATTGAAATTATTTTTATTTGTGAACCGTACATTAATACTCAACAATAAGAATCTTGCCAAGATACTTTGCCATTTGTAATGAAATATTGTGCAAATTTATCTCGCATATCTTTTGCTGCTAAACTAGGTTTCCGTGGAACTCTCTGAATTGGTAAAAACGATGACATTTTGCCATTATCTTGACGCCAGGTACCTGGTATAATATTCCCTTCTTCTTCACGGTCAAAAGTTCCCACAGGTGAATAGCGTGAACGTGATGTTTCACTTGTTCGCAGAAAATTATGAAGTAAAGCACATGTCATCGCAACCATAGTAACTTTATCGGGCTGTAATAATAGTGGCTTTCTCAGTACACGAAATACCGCCGACATAATTCCAAAGACGTTTTCTACGATGCGACGAGCCCGTGAAAGGCGGTAATTGAAAATTCGCTGAGTACTTCCTTTTGGGTAAACACCAGGATAGGGTTCCATCATGCAAGTACCTACTTAATGCAAATGCATCGTCTCCAACAAATACATATGGTAAAGGTGTTTGCTCTCCTGGCAGGGCTTCATCAGGAGGTATATTCAGCTGTTCATTTTCTATTTGTCGGAAGAGCTCAGTATTCCGAAAAACTCCACTATCACTCACTCTGCCTTGGCATCCGCAATCTACGAACGTGAAATAGTAATTTGCATCTACCAAACCAATCAACACCACACTGAAGAAACCCTTATAATTAAAATATTCACTCCCACTATTTATGGGCGATTCCATCATTATATGTTTTCCGTCTAAAGCCCCTAGACAGTGTAGAAAATTCCAATTTTTTTCAAAACCTTCAGCTACTTCTTTCCATTCTTCTGGCATGGTGGGGATCTGAAAAAGTACAAAGTATTTGATACCAGATAATTAGAAACCACACAGTGTATAGTTGGAATTAACCAACAAAAAAAATATTAGAAAACAATATGTTAATTCCAGGCAGTTGAGTCACAAGTAGCAATAACAAATGATATGGAAAGTGAAAATGGCGAGGACGGTGACGTCGAGAGCGGTCAGGAGCAAAATAACAATTTACGTAAGTTTATATCATTAAATATCTATTAAAACTATGGTTCACCATATTATGTATTGTGAACAGGTGTTCCAAATGATGCTGAGACGGCAATAGAAAATAGTGAAGCTTTGCCACCATATGCAGGAAAAAAGGATACGTTTAAACCACCCCAGCAGAAAAAACGGCGAACCTACACATCAGACCTTGCTAATGTAGAAAAGAAGATGGATGATGCCTACAATATTCTGAAAGAAGCAACCCAGAAAAAAAGTAACCAGCAATGATAGAGACGAATATGATATATATGGGGCGTTGCTTGCCAGCAAATTGCGAAAACTAGATGACGGGATGAGGGATTACGTGATGAATCAAATCGACAATTTTCTTTTTGAAGCCAAAACGTCTCCTACTTTGAACTATGAAGGGGGGTTGGGGGGGGGGGGGGGGGGGGGGGGGGGGGGGGGGGGGGGGGGGGGGGGGGGGGGGGGGGGGGGGGGGGGGGGGGGGGGGGGGGCGGGGGGGCCCCGGCGGGGGGGCCCCCCCGGCCCCCCGCAGGGGGGGGGGGGGGGGGCGGGCCGCCCCGACCCCGCGGAGGGCCCCCCCCGGGCGCGCGGCGGGGGGGGCCCCGGTGTCTTTTCGCCCCCCGCCGTCTCCAACTTCAACATCAATCACAGCAACCATTTCAACGTTACGCTACACAAAATACAGAATTTCCATCCGCGACACCATTATCAGCTGCTCAGTGGATATCACCCCTCAACTACCAAGACCTTTATTCTGCAGGTACTCCTTCGCGAACTCATCCCTTACCGGCATCATCACACTCCATTGCAATTCCCGCCCCGTCACCTTCTACATCATCATCCGACGTTGGGAGTACCAAAAATTTTTACGAAAATTTCCCAATACACTAAAGTTCACTAATAAGTTCACTAATTATTAAGATTGGATCGATGACTTATTCTGTTAATTTTGTTATTAGTACATAAGATTTTTTTTTAAATTACTGTTTTACGGAAAAATTATTACAAGTTTATATTAATAAATATCATGAATCAGAATACCTCCCAGAATACGTACCTTTATTGAACTACGTAGTTCAACAATCAACGCTGTACACACTTCAGGAACTATCTGTGATATCAGCTGCGGCGAAATTTTAAATAAATAATGGAGACTTTTGAAACTATCGCCAGTCGCCAGAAATCGAAGAGTTAACGCTAATCGTTCCTTTGCAGGAATAGCTTTTCTCCACTTCGTATCCTTCTTCGTAATGTGCGGCCCTACTTTGTTTAGCAGACGTTCAAAATCTTCTGCAGACATTCGGCAGAAGTTTGCAAATGCACCAGAAGGCTCCTTCAACAAATCGGCAAGGAGATGTGTGCCATTATACCTGAAAAAGTTACATGTTTTCAAATGTTTAAATAATTCATTTTATCAGTGACTCACCTGTTCCTGCTCCTATTCAGCGATAATGTCCACCATCTTCTTTTACATTTTTCTTTGTTCTTTTTCAGCAGTAAAAATGCTGAATTCATAAGCACAAATGCCGCTGATGCGTCTTCCACTCCTTCCACTTCCATATTATAAATGAATATTTGTGCTTTCCGCTTCGAATACACCAATACATACAGGCAAATGTGGGGATATAGTTTGGCATTATAGCAAATATTCAAACACAAATATATCGACAAATATTCCAATATATGTGTATTTGCCAAATACCCGAATGTGTGGCGCCGCCTTAAAACATTTAGGGAGGTGATTCCTCATCGGAAAAAAGATGGGATCTTTCATATAAAAAAATTTCATTGGAGCATCCCCTGTTGAGATACAGCCCCTCAAAGGGGGAACATAAAATTTGTATAACAATTTTTTTCACAAGCACTGAAAAAGTTACAATATTGAAATTGATATGACCTTTTGTACTACCAAGGAGACACTCAGCCAGTAATTTATTTGGTTTACCCCATGGTTGTAAGGGGTGGAAAACGCAACCCCTAAAATGTATTTCCAATGTAACTTTTTGTCTTATTGTTTGTTCACCATTCAAAAATTTAATTCCGATAGCTTGTTTCATTCTGAACAAAAAATATCTCTTGGGTTTTTTGCCCAAAATAAACCAGTTCGCAGCATAAAAATATTTTACCAACAACTACAGAGATACATCGTCATAAATACGCCAAGAGCCAGAGCAAAAAAAGTAGGTTCATAATGCAATCTTCTACAGAATTGATTTTCTTGTTGGAAAATGTTTGGGGGTGTCCTCTGAATATAAATTCAAGTTGGCGGGACAGGGGGGGGTTGAGCTTCAGCCGCCATCTTGGAAAACACGTTTTATCAAATATCTCGTGAACCGTGCATCGTACGACAAAAACAGTAGGGATCATTTTCGTAGATAATAAAATTCTCTTCAACTTTTATTCGAAACTTTCTTCCGTATAGTGCATAGGTTTTCATTTATAGCGCGCCAAACTGTTCCCAGCATGGTTATTGCTAAATATATAGTGAACGGTTGATGAAACAGTATAAATGGCAGTATTTTGGCGCGCCATAAATAAAAACCTATGCTTTATACAAAAAAAAGTTCCTATCTTTTTTTTCGATGAGGAATCACCTCCTCAAATGTTTTACACTTATTCAGTTACACCCTGTATACACCAGAGCATACACTTCAGAGTGATAGTTTGAAAACTAGTAGTTCACGGAAACGAAAAGGATTGATTTTCAATTTGCAATGGAATTGGGCAGGAAAAAAAAAGTGTTTCTTTCAGCGTGGAGAAACAATCACGGCTCTTAGATTTGATTACCAGGGAGGAAAATATAATAGAAAATAAGAGACCACAAACAAGTTCACAAATGATGAAAAGATGAGTGAAAAGTATTATTTCAATAGGAAGTTTTTTTCTAAGTAATCATTTTTGAAGGACCAAGCCTGGCAGCGAGTTACTGCAGCATTCAATGCCCTAGCTCTCCATCGCAGAAATATGGATCAATTGAAGTCCAAATACGAAAATTTGAAAACAAAAACAAGGAAAGTGGTAGCCGCAAAATTAAAGCTTTCTTTATATGAAAAAGTGACCTTAAATGGCAAAATATGTCCCATAAACCAATTTTGAAACAAAAGGACATTTTAAAGCCTCCTTCATCCATAAAGGCTGGACAACCGCTCTTTACTTGGGAAAAGTGTCCTTTGGAGGTGAACATAATCTATTATTTGCCTGTCATGGTGAATGGTGATCACACTGATAGCTGATAAGTATCAAAGAATATGGTTTAGTGTTATTGTTCGGTTGTGGTTTAGTGGTGATAGATCGTTGAAAATTATCTGAGGTAGACTTCATTATCATGAATATTATGAATTCATCAAGTTCTAGTTCTTCATCAGATGATGAGGAAATAATATTAAGGAGGCCCAAAATATGTAGAAGACGACAACAGCATTTTGTTACTTTGAACGATTTGGATTTTTTTAATAGATTTCGGCTAACAAAACCCACAGTTTAATCGCTGCTGCAACAAATTGCATATTTTTTACATTTTCCAACTAACAGGTAATTGAATTTTGAAAAGTTTTAGGTGGTCGATAAATATATGAAAATTTTCTAGGGGCGGCTGTATTGATCCTATGAACCAGCTTTTATTGACATTGCGATTCTATGCAACTGGGAATATGTTATTGTCATCAGGCGATTTTATTGAAATTTCTAAGACTTCTGCTAGCAGAATTGTTTCAAGAGTTCCATTAGCAATTGCATCTCTCCGTCCACAGTACATAAAGATGAGCCAAACTGATAATGAAATGAGAAGAACTGCAGAAAAATTTTATGCACTTGCTAGTTTCCCACGTGTTATTGGTGCTATAGATTGCATATTGATTAAAATTGATTCTCCTGGTGGTAATGATGCAGACATTTTTCGTTCAAGAAAACATTTTTTGCCCTAAATGTGCGAACGGTGTCTGATGCAGATCTGAGAATCAGAAATATAGTAGCGAGGTGGCCGGGATCAACACATGACCAAACTATTTTCAATGATAGTGCTTAGAAAAGACAGTTCGAAAGAGGAGTGTTCGGACAGTACTGTTTACTTGGTGATAGTGGTTATACTCTTTAACCATATCTCATGACCAAATTACAAGAAGCATATACTGCAGCGGAAAATTTATTCAACGAGTCAATCATAAGAACTAGGAATGTGGTAGAGAGACAGTATGATGTTTGGAAACGTCGCTTCCCTATACTTTCTTATGGAATGCGGGTTAAATTAAAAACAGTTAGGGCTATCATCGTTGCAACAGCTCTGTTGCACAATAGATATGAATGAAGCACATCCGAATGGATGGCTGGACGAAGTGCCGGAGGAAAATGATTTACCAGCACAAATGCATCAAAATAACAATGTTGGTCGACATGTGAGGCAGATTATTATAAATGAACACTTTGAGAATCTGTAATTATTTTCGAGTAATATATATATAGAGGAAGGATAGTCGTTGCTGACTAGTTAAGAATAGAACCAGTGAATAGTGGGGTGTTTCAGCAAGTAAAGGAGTACTCTTTTAAGTTAGTCCAAGCTTTCGGAAAATTTTATTTCCATCATCAGGGAAACTACAATAATATATAAAAAGTTGTAAAGTAATTCTAAAATATTAATAGCTAATGACTTACATCTTATTTGAGGATGGTTACATTGATGTTAGAGATGAAATGATGGTACATTGTTGACGATGAAACATGATACATAATTAAAACTTGATTAAAAATTTTTTCAGTTAAAATCTAGACGTTACTCTCACGTGAGCTTGTCAGTTATACTAATTGAAATTTGAAGTTTGAAGTATGACATTGATTTGAAATTTGAATTATGAAGTTGACAAATTGAGTTGTGGCTGAGGGCCTGGGGTGTCAGTGTGTTACCAACTGAATTCTAGTTACTAATTTGATACAATTTGAATTGAAATATTCATCAATGTAACCATCCTCAAATAAGATGTAAGTCATTAGCTATTAATATTTTAGAATTACTTTACAACTTTTTATATATTATTGTAGTTTCCCTGATGATGGAAATAAAATTTTCCGAAAGCTTGGACTAACTTAAAAGAGTACTCCTTTACTTGCTGAAACACCCCACTAATCACTGGTTCTATATATATATGTTGATTCTGAATTTGTCATTCATTTCCATTGGCGGTGATTCGTCGATAAAAATTATTAAACAGCAAATGGATACTAGCCAAAATGTACAATTATCTTCGTACCCAATGAGAATACTTCGCATTGAATAGGACAGCTTAGGTTTTTCTGTTTTTATTCTCATTAGTGAACGAATTCCTCTGTTCTATTATGAACATAGTTACTCTCTTTCAGCATTTTCATTTTCAACATTTCTTAATTTTGCACTCATTCAATTTTTATCTATTTTAGCATAGAATTCATTCCTTTCCTTTTTAAACATTGGAAATCCTTAATATTTCTTCTCATACAGAAACATTGTCTAGCACGTTCAAACAAACATCCCTGTAAATGTCAAACGGAAATTAAAAAAACTCAAAAACACTGCCTTTAAAAATAAAACCTTCATGTACAGCTCTTCTCTGTTTTTTCCCAGAGCAAAACACAGTGCAGGGTTATCATTTGTTTTTATTACGTAACTCAGAGATTTATGAATCTAATATAATTTGTTTTTTCATGTGAGCTTCTTTCTGTCTTCTCTTTTCTTCTTCAAATGCCCAAATCTGCTTCTCAAGAAGGTCAATCTTTTTTTTATGAAACGCTTCTTTTGCCAATATTGCAGGATTCATTACCGTTGGCCTTAACTGTCTCGTAACGGGTTCCTTCAATTTGCATGGTGTATAACTTGACCATTTACGTTTCAATTTCTTCAACAAAAATGAAGGCATGAAGTTGAATTCAATGAAAAAAAAACTTTACTTTGAGAGGTGCTGGTTCCGTTGCTTCATTGCAAAGCTTGGTGGTGAAATTTTCCTAAAAATTAAGAAATGCTCATATAATAAGACGTTCGCTAACGAGTTTCACTTATAGAAAAATCATCCCCTTCGTTTCCTGTGTCTAGGTCCTACAAAAGCGCGAATAATAATCAAGTTATACTCATGAGTAGCTCCTCCATACATCATCACAATCTTAAATGCTTTCTGAGCCCACCACTGTTTTGATATTTATGTTTTTCAAAACATTTTCTAAAACTGGATCGAATTCATCAGTTACAGGAGGTCCACCACCAGTTTCTTTAAAGTGTTCGACATAAAATAATTTGAAATTGTGAAGTATAAACATTTATGAGTTACGAATATTTCAATTGCAACTGGATCCGTCGCTGTACAGCACAAGGGCGAGAGGGTGGGTATTTTCCTGATACCACAATTCCATTTCAGTATTATATTGTTACACATACATTTTTCCATTCTCAAAACCTGATTGAATAGGAGTACAATCATAATCACAAGTTGATTATGTTGATTTTCCCAAATACGAAGATAGTATGTATATCCCTGTTGGGGGGCACTATGCATATTGCATTGAACGGATAACATGAGACAAAAATATAATAACATTTGATATTTCAGAATTTCAGACTACCGCTTCATGAGCTTCTGCAACTCTTAGAAGACGATGAAGTGACTTCCGCAGATATTTATATAACTCCACCCCAAGATGGTCAAGTAACAGACCAAGAGAGTGATTTGTCTGAGATGAGTATGACGGTAACATCAATCATTTGGAACCTGCAACCCTGGAAGCTGATGTCGAAGCTGCTATAAATTGACAAAAGTCTTCGAGTGATAACAACGAATTTTCGAGTAATCATATTTCTGACCAAGTGTACTCCAGTGAAGATGATTTGCCACTATCTTCGTTTGTGCAACCAAAACCTACATCTATAAAAAGAAGGATGAAAAATTTACCCGTCGAGAAAAATCAACAAAAAGTACAGGAAATTGGATGGAACAATAATGAACCTCAGTTTACGGTACAGACTGGTTGTGTGCCAGAAGATCCACCATCAACTGTATCAAGGCAGAACTCCTCGGCCGATTTTTTTCACTTATTTTTTGATGAAGAATTGATGCAGGATATTGTAATTGAAAGTAATAGGTATGCGTTATTAAAAAATGCAAATATGCCTTTGGCTTTGACGGTTGAAGAATTACATGTATTCCTTGGCGGATTGCTTCTTTCTGGATATGGAAAGTACACAAATAAACGGATGTACTGGGCCCGTGAAGATGACGTTCCAAAAATTTTGGCCAAGAACATCCGTCTGAATCGAATCGAATTCATTTTGAGGCACCTTCACATGAACGACAATACAAAAATCGATCCAGACGATAGGCTCTACAAGCTTCGTCCAGTTATCACTAAACTAAATACAAATTTTCGCAAATATGGGGGCTGAGAAGAAAGGTTGAGTATTGATGAGAACATGATACCATATTACGGCAAACATTATGCGAAACAATACATCAAGGGTAAACCGATCAGATTCGGTTTTAAGAACTGGGCCCTTTGTAGTAGCAACGGTTATATGTTGGCATTCGAAATATACACAGGTAAATCTTCAGAACGTCATGATTTTGGAATTGAAGGTCATAGGGTGCATGCACCGGTTATGGCCACTACACCACTTATGGCCACTTGAAGTTCATATTTCAATTAATAAGCCCATCGGAGATCTAGGAAATAATATTGGGGCGTCACAGTAATCTACATATACATTTACTTCTACCACTAAATGCTAGATGGTGCTGCTACTATACTTTATTACGTTGAATAGTGGTTTATGTTTCGGAAATTCGTCGTCTCTGATTTCTCAAGATATTTGGTTGTTACGGTTCAAATTCAAACTTGTTCAATACCAGTGATTCACTTTGAACTCATACAAGAAATAAATCAACTCACATGAACTTGATGCAACTTAATTGAAGCCCTCTGTACATCCTGCATGAAATGAAGCAACTACGATATTTATCTTTCGATCTAGAACTTATGGTTGTACTTGATGGTTATTTCAGATTTATTTCTCTTCTGCAGCAGCAAGGTACCTTTGTCAGATTGGTCTTCTTCACTAACTTTTCGAGCATATTGAGCTTCTTTCTCTTTCGGTGACCCACATAGATTCCTGAAATAAAGTAAACTATTAGTAAACAAATCCATCGAATTATCCTCAAAGTATAACCATCATCTGTCACAACTCAGGGGTTATGTTGTTTATTTTCTGCTTTCATCATCTCTTTGCGTTCCATGATTGATAATTTTACTTTGGCATCCTTGTTGAGACACAAAAAAAAAGGAATAGAACAGTCGAACATTCCATTTAATGAAAAAAGTGAACTTCTCCTCCATGTGGTTGGATTTTCATTTCACGCATTTCTAGCAGATTTATTCTTTGAGAAGCTTTCGAAATTTCCAAAATCAAGATAATCTGGGTAACTTGACCAAATCACATTTGTTGTGGACATCATTTTTGAATTTCGAATATCTCATCATACATTCGACTTAGTCACTTCGAGGCCACCCAACATCGAAGGTATGTCTTTTATGTTTGAAAAGGAAGATAGGAAGCATCACTATCGAATATCATTTTCAGGCCTCTTACTTTTTCTCCAATTGTTCAGTTTTTTTTTGGTTCTCGGGCCAACATAACCTAGAACCATCTTTGGGTACGAGTTGGTGTCTCAGGGAGACCTGAAGATTGTTAGGCTGTCCAAGATAATTCTAGTACTCAACCCCATCACCTGAGCCAGGGGTCAGGTTAGAATTGCAGAGCCTGAATTCCTGGATCCCTCTTCGTCAAGCTCATCTGTCGACTTTCTGCAAGAATCTTGTGGTGTAAGGTGACGGACAACTACAACAGTTGCTTCTGGTGTTGCTGATTGGAAACTGGATGAACAGATAAGCCATTTTCTCTCATTTTTATCTCTCATTTCATTCATTTGTGCCATTTGACTCTCATTACTTTATTTTACTTCAATGGAGGAATTCTGCGGACTCGACCAAGCCACAAATGACATTCGAATATATTCGTGAAGTACTTTGTGCCTAGAATAATTTTCATACTTAATATTTAATGAGGAAACCTCCTAGAGGGACCTACCGTTTCATAGTACATGTACACTTTCGGTATATATACTCAAAGGCCTGGTGATATAATCTTAGTTATTCACTGATTGATCTGATGGCAACTATCAACATTTGCTGAACTGAAAAGGTCATTGATAATATTATATTCCATTGGGAATCCAGTATTGAAGAAAAAAAAAATAACCTGATATTACATAACATAGTTAACATAATCATGAGTCAGTGCTGTCAGAAAATAGGGACATTTTGAACTTCACAGGGGTGTCGATTCCTCTGTATGGATGTGACTACCACCGTTATTTTTAAAGCGTTTCCCACCTGCCTTATTTTGAATCAAGAATTTGTGACCACGAAAACCCCCTTTATTTTGTCATTGATAAAGGACTTATCTTTGGGACCATCGTATTACTCCCAAGTTTAAATGAAATTGTGTATAATTCATTGAATTTGCCGTTTTCAATCACCCACTCCCTTCTCTACTGTGTAAATAGCTCGCCGAGGTACAAACCGCTGCTGTGCGGAAGAAGTTTCGTAACATGGTGATGATCATGATCAGGATGATTTTTTTTATATTAATTTTTATCGCATGCATCATTCAGTATTTTCAATCAATTCAAAGACAGAGCCCAAAAGTGCATGCTATAGTTTGGTCGAATATAAATATAACCTGAGTAATACTGATATATTAGGTTATTTCCTTCATATAAACGGGGAAAGATATTCTGCTTTTCTCTATTTACGGCCAGGAGATGAAGGAATCCAGTTATGGCCATAGCTATAAAATAAATTTTCAGTAGATTGAGTATATATGTACAGTGCTAGTCAAAAGTCCCCTCCCCCCCTCGTATCTTTTGAACGGTTATACTTATAATAATGAAATTTGGAGGGTGGAAATAAACGGATGCAGGCCTCTCAACTTGTCATAACAGGTGACGCAATAGTCATAAATGACGTCACAGGGCCACTGTGACCAATAATTTTAAATGGGACCCTATGGCAAGTGACAGCTCGTTTGAAAGGTATTGAAAATACCTATTCAGTCATACCAATTTTGTTTGGGTTTCGGCTGATTTTGATTGATGAATTGAATAAATACTAAAATTATAGTTTCGCATTTAATTAATGAAGATTTTAAAGTACGCCTCTGGTTAATTGCCAAAAAGGTTGACGTTTTTTAATTCTCTACTTGTCAAAAGTGTTTATACCTTAAAAATTAACTTAAGCTATTGTTTAACGAGACGTTTAAGTGTTTACATAGGCAAAATGGTACGTACTGTAGCCGACAAAGTAGCAGCTATCTTAATAATTGGTGAATGTAGAAACAATTTCCATGCAGCGGAACGAATGTTTAATGAGAGGTACCCCGGTCGCCCTATATCGAGGGTTTATTTGAGGGAGCTTCTTCGGAAGTTTGAAGCATCAGGTAGTGTTCAAGATGCCAAACGATCTGGTCGACCAACAATTAGTGATGACAAAAAAATTGACATAATTGGAGAAATGGTAGTAAACCCTACTTCTTCCACAGCCCAAGTTGCGTCTATCTGTGAAGTCAGTCAAAGGACAGTACATAGGGTGTTGGCTAAAAACAAATTTCATCCATACAAATTAAAAATGGTGCACCAACTTTCAGATGATGACTCCGACCGAAGACTAGAATTCTGTGAAACTATGTCCAATAAAATGAACCAACAACCAGGCTACATACAGACAATTTGTTTTAGTGACGAAAGTACTTTCTTTCTCAATGGAAATGTTAACACTCAAAATGTGAGGTATTGGAGTGACACAAATCCTCACATCTTTCGTGAAAAACATACTCAATTTCCAGAAAAAGTAAATGTTTGGGCAGGTATTTTGGGAAACCATATAGTTGGGCCTCTTTTTGTCAATGCTAACTTAACCGGTGAATTGTATCTGGAGATGTTACAAAATGATATTGAGTCGTTAATTCTTGGAATTCTAGAAGATAATCCAGATGAATTCGACTACTTGGAAATAACGTTTCAACAAGATGGTGCTCCTGCACACTATTACGGTGCAGTAAGACGTTACCTAGATGAAGAATATCGTGGTAGATGGATTGGACGACGAGGTTCGATAGAATGGCCAGCTCGGTCACCGAACCTTACACCATTAGATTTTTTTCTATGGGGGTACTTGAAATCTAAGGTTTACGCTACAGCACTTGACAGTATTGCCATTCTGAAACAACGAATTGTTGAAGAATGTAGGGCAATTTCCGCTGACACACTGGGACGAGTACGACAAGAGTTTAGCAATAGGATGCATCACTGCCGGAAGTAGATGGAGCACATTTCGAACACTTATTATAAGAACTGGTTCTTAAATCTTTATTAATTAAATGCGAAACTATAATCTCAGTATTTATTCAATTTATCAATCAAAATCAGCCGAAACCCAAACAAAACTGGTATAACTGAATAGGTATTTTCAATACCTTTCAAACGAGCTGTCACTTGCCATAGGGTCCCATTTAAAATTATTGGTCACAGTGGCCTTGTGACGTCATTTATGACTATTGCGTCACCTGTTATGACAAGTTGAGAAGCCTACATCCGTTTATTTTCACCCTCCAAATTTCATTATTATAAGTATAACCGTTCAAAAGATACGAGGGGGGGAGGGGACTTTTGACTAGCACTGTATATAGATCCTCGTGTAAAGCAGTCTATTTCATTTTTGGGAACTCTTCTCAGAATCATGGCTCCAAATAAAAAGGAAGCGAATGCCAAACCCAAGTTGGAGAGATTGATCTATTCACCGAACAAGGTCAGTCCGGCTCTTCGAGCTATTAGTAATGGCATGCCTGTACTGGAAGCCAGTAAAGAATCCGAAGTACCACGCACAACTTTAAGAAATAAACTGTCCGGAAAGTGTCCAGTTGAATCACATCGTCATTGTGGACCAGATTCAATATTAGGAGAATCAAATGAGAAATTGTTGGTGGACTGGCTAATGAATTGCGCAAAAATGTGGTTTCCCATCGATAGAGAGGGACTGCTTCATTCTGTAAAGAAGTTGGTCGATGCATCTAACATCAAAATGCCATTTGTTAACAAAAAGACGGTAAAAAATGGTACTATACATTTCTGAATAGACATCCTACTCTTTCTACAAAACATGCAGAATATGTAAATGAAGCCAGAGGAACTGTAACAGAACAAAAAATAAGAAATTGGTTCTCAGAAGTGTTCGAGCTGTTAGAAAATCCGGAAGTACTGAATTTTCCTGAAAGAGTGTTCAATATGGATGAGACATGTTTCTGCTTGGCACCTGAAGGAGGGTTAATTATTGGACCCAGAGGACAAAATGTCTTTAGCGATGTTAGGGCCGCTTTTTCTTGTTAAATCCCAACTAACTTTATTTTTGAACAGTAACTGGGGGGAAGTCCTAACAAAGTCTGAATACAAAAGATCGACTAGCTTTTATCAGCGGAGAGGGATATATGGGTGTAATAATCAAAAGGCAACTTTCAATCTAGGTTTATAATTTCAGCACTGGTTAGTGACAGTTCCGATACTCGGGGAAAATCAGTATTACCTCGGAGCTGGGTTTCGCTCTGGTTCTGCATCCCAATATTAAATTCAGCTTTTCAGCTCAAACGCCAAACAGCTGATTTCTATTTATAAATGGGTACATAGGATGTATGAAAAATGTTATGGATTATGTGATAATTTGTTATGGTATTCTACCTACTTGGCTAGAAAATAGGATCACAGTCTATTAACTAGTGCTCAAAGCTCTAAGTCACAATCAAATTCCTGAAATTAATCAAACAGAGACCCCTCTAGTATATACTATCGGTGCACATATCAGTAGTGGGTAAGTATTATTATGATTAACATCCAGAATGGAGAGAATATATGAATTGTTATGAATTGATGTATGTTTTAGATTAGATGTACTGGTATCACCATAAAGCAACATTCAAAACCATGTCCAATCACGATATCTACTTCGAAGCGTTCACTACAAGTCACACAGTTCCAATGCAAATCAACCAAGCGACAGCAGCGAGTATATTTAGCAACAGTATCGTTCAAATATGGAAAGATCTCACTTGTACTGTGGTAGGATGGTGGCAGCTCTTCCGGTCGGTACTTGATGTTCCATACGATAACCAAGCTGTGAGCATACTACTACAAGCTGAGTAAGACAACTACTACTACTGCTAGGCCTGCACCATGTGATAACTAAGGTGTAAGCACCCTACTGCAAGCTGAGTAAGCCAACTACTTCTGCTGCAATGCCTGTGACCCAGTGGCTTTGGTTACAGGGGGAGTAGCGTATGATACAGGTATATTGACTACTGGTATGTTATGAGTGGCACTAATGAGGCCTGAAAGGGTTATTAATATCAGTTATTTCCTTTTCAGAAAGTTATGGATGATGGAAGGTTAGAATGATGGGTACCTACCGTAGATATTGTGTGGCCTCGAAGAGAGTTTCACGAAGAAACGAATGCAGTTCGAAGACTCGAATCTCAGTAGAGTTATGTAAGGATTATCCAAATAATCACATACAAAATTGAATCTTCGTCTGCTAATGTATTTTCACTAAGAAAAATCCGCAAATTACAGCGAAAATCGAAAGCACATGCTTCATCAAAGAAAGTCAGTGAAAGAGAGAGATAAGGCCTTTTATAGAGAGAGACATTCATTTCCACGAGGTTTAAAGAAGAAGGAGTATGCCTTTTGAAAAGTCAATTCATTATCAATTCAAGTCATTCAGTGACACTTGACAACTATTCTGACAGCTGGGCCAAACAGAGTGAACGTCAACAAAGCAAAATACTGGGTTATGATTTCAATTTTTATTTTTAATAAAAGGTTTTTTCGATATTCATCTGGATGAAGCCAATGGGATGGGAAAATGCATGTAAGTACCTATATTTAAGAAATGAGGATCACGAATGACAGGTATCTATGTTCTAGTGGCAGATTCATCCTTCGGAATCACTGCGCTGCTTATCAAGATGCCCCATCCATTCCATATGAACAATTATTGCTGAGTAAGCTACTAGCCAGGGAGCCACGTTTATGAATTATGTCATCAAATAATCCAAACTGGGAGATGATTGGAGTTATAAAAAGAGGCTGCAAATTCGCACCGTAACAGCGAGTCTGCAAATTCTGATAAGGAAAACATCACTACTTTATTCACAGTCAATGCAATGGGACAGTTTGTTCCACCGTTAACTATATATAAGTATGAACGAATTCCAGCTTCATTGCCTGCAGCAGCACCAATCAATTCGGGTATTGGAAAAACAGAAAATGGCAGGATGACTTCAGAAAGCTTTTTTGAGTACATCGCCAACGTGTTTGTTCCTTTTCTTAGGGAAAATTCAATATCTCTGCCAGTTATAATATTCATAGATGGTCATCGCTCACATCTAACTCTAGCGTTTCTGTCGTGAAAATAAACTCATACTTATCGCGCTGTATCCCAATTCAAGACACATTCCACAGCCACTTGATGTAGCGGTATTTGGCCCCTTGAAGAAGATGTGGCAGAAAACTGTAAGGAAGTGGCGTATTGATAATGATGGAAAGGAAATAACAAAAGCTGATGTCCCTAGGATTTTGTCAGGTCTCATAAAAGATCCAGCTGTACCAAAATATAATTTCGGGATTCAGGGTAACTGGTTTGTATCCATACAATGTAGAAAATGTAGATTTTTCAAAAATTGTTCTGAGACGAGTTGAAACGTTAAGTAAGGATAAAACCGAAGATACATTGAAGCTCCATTTCAACCATCAGAAAAATTTTTGCTCAGACGCAAATAGTGTGAAAACAAAGGGGTGTTTAACATATGAAGAAAAGTTTACAACATAAGCCTATCATACAATATTGGATCTATTCATTGATTATGAAAGATCGTTGTTTCACTTCCATCGTGAACTGACTAATAATTTTGGCCTCGGTCAGAGTGATGTTGGTGTGAGTATTTCTCAGTGAGGTCATATTTTCTAAGATGTGACAGTCAGGTTTCAGAGAGCTGAGAATGGGACAGGTGAAAAATTAATGTTCCAATGCCTGGAGTAATTTTAGGTTACAAAGTGTACGAAGCTCAGCAAGATCGATATGATAATAAATATTTTTATGCGTTATTCTCAGTTCTTCAGCATAAGATAGTCGTAATTGTGCAATAGATATGTTCGAAGTGGGGGGGGTGAGTGTAGGTTACAGTTGTGAAATGAAAAGAAAACGAAGTTTGATCGAGTCAGTGGAAAAGAGTAGTAGTATATGATAATAATGTCTGTGAATGTAATATCCTCAATAACATTGAATGCGGCAGGTGGAGCTTCAAATAGTAATGATTTGGTTGATGAAATCTCCAGTGAATCAGCTATAGTGCTTCCATCCGATGAAGAGGTTGTACCGCCCATGAAATTGGTGAGGCGAGGTCGTGGAAGATACTGCACTGCAGCCAGTACTCCACCTCTACGCAGTGGCGGTATAAGAAAAACACCAAACCAAATGTGTTTAACTGGAGATCTATCCCCACAACCAGATGCTAATTCAGTGGAAATGCCTTCTAAATCACGAGAGGCGACATCCCAACAAGGGCATTATACAGAACCCCAGGCGGAAGCAGAACAGATAAATGTTGAATCACTCGAACAATCGCAAGACGGCGTCAATAATTTCCAGAGTTTGCCAACCCAAACCTGTCAAGCAGTATTGAAGCAGGAAGCCATCGGTTTCTTGAGGGCCACGATGATGCGGGATATGGAAGTTGAATAACAGCTGAATGGGAATGCCACGAGACTGGCAGAGAAAAATTAGCGTGAAGCTCAATTCGTTGCCGAAATTGCTGATCAAGAAGAACGCTTGAGACAGATGCGGGCTGATGCAGTCCAAGTTGAGCAGGAGGCTGTCGAACTGAGTCGACAGCGAGACGAATTAATTTTTCACTAAGAGATGGATCATGAGTTTTGGCAGAGTGTTACCCTGATAGAGGCGAATATTGAATTAATCTGTGAATATTTTATTTTTATTTTCTCTCATCCATTTTGATATCTTGGTTTATAATAATATATTGAATATCTCATAGTCGATTTTTTGTATTTTATCGTTAACAGAGGACAAACTCAATTTGTTGTTTTTTCATCGTTGACAGAGGACAAATTTTCACTTGTAATAACTGCTTGAATAATTTCCAGAAATTTGTTCAAACTCAAGAATATTTTGAAAATTATTTCGAACCGAAGGCGAGGGATAATTTTCTTGAAATATTCGTGAGCAAAAAAATATCACCAAGAATAATTTAAGTACGCGAAGTATTCGGTAAAAAAATTCCACACTATATTGAACTTCAACGAATTATTGGAAATTCATGTTTTAGCCTTTTCAAAGTATGGATTACATCACAGATTGAACAACTGAATCTAAATCGCCTTGTTCTGTCACATTTGATTCAAGTGACTGTGTGAGCTTTAACAAAATGAATCGATTTGGTCAAGAAACTACCGTATCAGTGTCTCGTAAATGAAGATGTTGAATAATATTGTATCTTCATTAGTCTGCTAAATTGCTATGGTGCCGAATTTGAACAAAATATGCTCTGCTTTTGTAAAAAAATTACACTATAACTTTTTCGATAAAATCGTCAAAAATACCTGAGTTGCCATGGTAACGCGAAACAAAATGAGCACTTCATTGGTTGAAAACTATTGGTGTGATAATTTCAGTGTATATTGAGTGTACATTCAATCAAGAGGTACCGATTGATGTAACTTTTAGCGAAAACTAAAATGGAATTTGTGACAGCACTCGTCTAATTCAATCCATTGATTTGTAGAGTGATTAAGGCATATATAAATCCACCGACTTAACACTAGTTTTCTCAAACGATTTCAGTACATATCATTATCACCTTTCAATCGTTTGTACGGGATGTGAAATTCCTCCTACCAAACACAATACGAATAGATAGTAAAGCATATATTTCAACAAATACAAGCAAAACTCCTTCGAATAAGTGGAACCATAGACGTATTGGATGGCTTTATTCGCATGAAAATATAAAAAATATTAGAATGAATACAAGCAAAAGTCATGGTAAGAATGACTATACTAGGCCTATTACGAGCGAAAAATTGTGATCCAGTGCGTATAATGGCCTCATCCTCGAGTTGCGTACTGTACTTTTTCCACTCCCACCACGATTGTGCGGTAATTTCTGGTGGTGTAGCACGAATTTATTCGTTATCACTCATTTTCTATGATCGACGAGACACTGAATGACAGCAAGTAGGTGAAACAATTGCTTGTCGATTCATGGATATAAGGTAGGAGACCCAAATTCAGACACTGTCCTAAATTCCTACACATTTCTGTTTATACGACTGAAATAAAATATTCACAAAATACAATTGCATGTTGAGACATCTGATGATAAAATCCAACATTAATTAATTAGGTCAAGATTCGATTTCTACCTCACCGACACTGTCACGGTCGAGACGTAACCTTAAAGTTGGATGGTGACTGAATGTTGTGAGTTGTGCTCATTTGTAAATTATTTCTAATAAGGTAAGCAGATTTTGACTATAAGTTTCTTAGCCACAAGTCACCACCGAATGAGTGAATGTGAATAAATTGCATGGGGTTGAATGTAAAGTCTTTAAATTCAAAAAATTTAAATAGTGTCGGAATTAGGTACAAGTAAATTCGTGTGTTTCCCAAATCAGACAATGGGTGTCAGAAATGGGTAGGGGAGGTAGGGGAGCATTGGGCAGTCGGGAGATTTGGGCACTCTCTCTTTTCTCGGAATCTATGGTAGCTATTTTTTGTTTTCTACCACATCACTCTATTTTAAATACTGGCAACACCGTCTATTTGAAACGTCAGCTGTCATTTCACTTAGTTATCAAGTTAAATGCAGTGAACGATTTAATGCGTACAGAAGTAAATATTTTGTTTGTGATTTAGAGAATCATAACACGAAAATCTGTGAGAAAGTGTAAGTATCAACGTTAAATTCTTTATTTGTGTTTAATTAAGATTATATTTACCTGTCAATTAGAATTCAATATTAGATTCGAATTAACTTATTCAAATTTATTTAAAAAGTGAAGTTATGGGGAGCATTGGACACGCAAGTGGGAGGGAGGTTTGGGCATGTCCAATGCTCCCTCTGTTTTAGAGCATTTTGGTGTCATACTTTCGTACTTTTTTGCTATGCCTATTGCAATGAATATTTCAATCATTTCTTTTCAGAGCAATGCCGTTTACATTTAAAAAGAAAAATAAGCGACGCGAAATCCCTAAAGATATTATTTCGCGCATTGGAGGAAATTTCTAAAGGGGCAAAAATTAAAACTGCTGCGAGTAAATATGATATACCCAGGTCGAACCTTCAAAGATACATAAAGCAAGGTGGCGTCGTGAAAGATAGTTCTTCTAAATTTATCTCGTCCCAAATATTCACGAAGGATGAAGGAGAAGAAATTTCAGAATATCCTATAACGTCATTCAAACTAAATCATGGACTGTCAAAAGTGAAGGCACGCGAATTAGTTTATGAATATGGCACTGCTACTGAAAAAAAAAATGCCAAATAACTGTACGGAAAAAAAATTGCATCCAAAGATTGGATTTGAGGATTTTTTTAAGACAACCTCAGCTTTCGATAAGGACACCCGAGGCCACCAGTCTCTCCCGGTCCACAAGTTTCAATAAGAAAAACGTCGAAGATTTTTTTATAGAAACGATAACGTTTCTATAAAAAATTTATATAATATATAAATAATACTCGAGCACAGTAGTATAGTAAAGCAATATGTGGTACTATGCCCAAACCTCCCTATATGGGTGCCCAAACCTCCCGAACATCGGGTGGTTTGGGCACTTTGGACATGTGTTCGGGAATTGTTTGAAACTTTGAGACGAATTATAATACCAAAACTTTTCTTAGTAATAATTACTGCGAAATATGTATGCTAGATACATACGAAATAAAATTTTGATTATGACAAAAAATAACACTTTTATTTCCAATTATGTAAAAAAGTGCCCAATGCTCCCCTACCTCCCCTACATCTGATATTTGGTAGATATGGTTCTGTTCCTTTCTATTCGCATGAAATAACATAAGTACATACCGTTTCGTATAGCGGAGTTCCTTTTAGAAATCCAATCCAAATTCCGACACAGGTGTCGGAGTTCGGAACTTCAACTGTCTGAATTAAGTTCGGTTTATGTAAACGGGTATCCTCCGTTATTTTCACGTCAAGATATAATCATTTATCATTGTGTTTGCTTTGGTTGCAGAATGTCAACAAAAAAAAACCTAGATATAGCAAAGACGATTTAAGACGTGCTTTGGATTCCATAAAAAATGGAACACCTTGTTCAGCTGCAGCCAAACAATATAATGTCCCAAGAACAACGCTAATTGAAAAGATCCACGGCATTTATCCTGAAGACTGTCGTAGCGGAACACCTTCAATTCTAACTGTGAATGAAGAAAACCTGTTGATACAGTGGATCATTAATATGGGGCGTATGGGTTTTCCCGTAACCAAAGATCAATTGCTCGACAGTGCCTCTCTTCTGGTAAAACATTTGAAGCGTACTAACAATTTCACAGATGGATGACCAGGTCGCCAATGGTTCGATATATTTACCAAAAGGCACCCTGAAATCAGTGAACGAATAGCACAAAACTTATGCGCATCTCGAGCAGCCGTAACTGAAAATAAAATCAGAAACTGGCATAAGGAAATAGAAGATTACTTTATTTCAACTGGAATAATTATAAATGACCCAAAAAGAATATTCAACACGGATGAATCTGCTTTTTTTGTCGCCAAAAGGCCGTAAGAAAGGAAGTAAGTCACTTCATGATAGATCTGGTGATGACAAGGAATGTCTAACTGTCCTTGTGACTGGTAATGACCTCCGAATCTTTTTTCGAATTTATAACCAACATTTTTTAACAATGGCTTTTTTCAGAAAGCATCCAGTTTCCAGTAATATTGTGCTTGGATGGGCATGAATCACATTCCTTTGACAGACTTTTGCAGAGAAAAACAAATAATCGTGATAAGCCTTTTACCGAATTCTACACATATACTACAACCACTAGATGTGGGATTGTTCAAAACTTTAAAAATGAAATGGAAAAGTGAAGTTCAAAATTTCAAAACACAAAATAAATATTTGGGTAAAGATACCTGTTCTTCAAAATGCTCTGAAATCGGTAACAAATTTGAAAAATATTTTCAAAAATTCTTTCAGAATATGTGTTTTTTTTCCTTTCAATGCTGATAATATTGATTATCACAAACTTCTTTCTCAAGATAATAATGAATCAGACAAAACAAAAGAAGCAGTAAATACTGAAATAGAGAGCCATTTGCGATATCTTGAGTCTTATGTTCAGCCAGATTTTTTTGAATAAATGCTATGAATTGAAGGGTGCAGATTGGACAGGTAATATTGAAGATAAGAGTTTATATGACATTTGGTATAAAATGTACCAAAAATCGGGCTTATCCCAAGACAAAGAGGAACAACCAAACATTACAATAGGGATTCAAGAAGGCCTAATTCTAGAAGATGGATGGGAGAATTTAGTTCAATACATTTTTCAAATAGAACCCATAATTGAAAGTATTGAAACTGCTGTGGACGTCATTATTGGTTCCAAGAAGGAACCTGTTAAAGAAACTATACCAGAAAAGGAGAAAAGCATTGACGAAATGGTTGAGAAAGAAAATGGTGGAAATAGAGAAACTAGTGTGTCAGGAAAGAGAATAGAAGGAATACTGCAAAATATTGAAATATTCCCAGAAAAATGAACCGATAACGTTGAAGGCGGACAATCAAGAGGGGAATCAGTCAATGAAGCAGAAATTGGGGATAGTCGCAGTAACACTGAACATTCTCGAGTACTACCAGGAGTGGTTATCACTGGCGCACCCAGGGGGGGGGGAAGGCACGGGGGCACGCCCCCCCCCCAAGCATGTTATTTGTAATTGATATTTGGACTGAAATCGAAGTTCTTGTTATGATCTCGCAGATTAATATTCTCTCTCAATCTGGATACCCAATTGAAAATAAATGTGTTAGATATTTTTGGGGTGTACTGTACGTTCCCTGTATCAACTCCGTCGTTGCGTGTTGCTCGATAAGGAATTCGGGCAATCGGGCATCATTGCATCTTGCATCATTTTTCACGCTGTGAACTGTATTGTTTCATGTTAGTGCTAGTACTGCCAGTTCAGTGTTGAGTGTTGGTCAAGCAAATACAAATTCGATTCTGCATTATTATTGTCGTTGGGCGTCGCATTGATTTTGAGATATCGGTGCATTGCTTGAACAATAATTATCATACAAATTAAAAAACTTATTATCAAGAAATTTGAGTCGTAAGTAGACTATTAAAAGAGTACCTATAAAATTTTTTATTGGATAACTTATTTTTTTTAGACGTTGTTCATGAAAATGAATGAGAAACGAAAGAATCAAACTCTATTGGATTTTTTTCAATAGAAAAAGTCCAAGACAATTGGGGATATTTCAAATGAAGGTGCAAATATTGATGCTGTGATTGATTTCCAGCCATCAACTTCTGGGGTGGGTGTTGCTACTTGTTCGGTTGCAGACCAATCTGATATTTTTTTCTTCAGATACAAACAGCGGAAAGATGTTGAAAAAATTGAAATACTGCAGAAGTTATCGGTACCACAAAAACAATTTGAGTTTCCAAGTACCTTTTTTGGAAATAAATATAGTAAATTCCAGTATGCTTGGCTCGAAAATTATAAGTGGTTGATATATTCGAAATCAGAAGATGGTGCTTACTGTAAATTTTGTTTCGTTTTCGCCCAAAAAGAAGTTGGACATACTTCAGCTCAAATCACTGGACATCTTGTTACTGATCCTTATCGAAATTGGAAAAAAGCTTTGGAGAATTTCCAGAAACACCAGACAACCCAATACCATCGTGCTGCAAGTATAAAGGCTGACAACTTCTTGTCAGTAATGGCGGGAAAAAATAAATCGATCGATAATCAAGTTGATGCCGTGAGGGCACGCCAGGTTCAAGAAAACCAGGAAAAATTGGTTCCGATTATAAGGGGACATCGAGATCATGGCATGTTCAACATCAATGTAGATCCAGAAGAAAATGAGGGAAATTTTCGTGCCTTGCTGAGAGCTAGGATTGATTCTGGGGATGTAAATTTGAAGAAACACTTCGAAACATGTCCTCGAAATGCTACTTATATCAGCTGGAATATACAAAACCAAATAATTGAGGCATGTGACATTATAATGAAACGAAAAATTGCTAGCGAAGTAAATAGTGCTAAATGTTTCTCCATATTGGCCGATGAAACAACGGATATATCGACCATTGAACAATGTTCAATCTGTGTTTGGTATGTTAAAAATATTGGAACAAGCCAGAATCAATTCACTGTGTGTGAAAATTTTCTTACTTTTGTGCCGGTTCAGTCAACTTTTGGAAAAGATCTTGCTGATGCAATCATAAATGGACTGATATCTTGCAATATTGATGTCTCAAATTTAAGAGGACAGGGATATGATGGATCATCCAATATGAGTGGGCATTCAAAGGGGACACAAGCTTGTATTGCCAAAGATCATCCAACAGCGCTCTATGTACATTGTGCAGCACATAATCTGAATCTGGCAATTTCTGGTGCTTCCGAAATACCACCTATCAGGAACTGCATGGGGACTATTGAGAAAGTGTATACTTTCTTCAATACCCCTAAGAGACAACAAGTGCTACAACATAAAGTGCATTCGTTACTGCCAGAATCTCGCAGAGACAGATTGAAACAGATGTGTCCAACCAGATGGATTCAGAGGCACGATTCTGTCATGATTATGGTGCAATTGTTCAAACCCGTGCATGCAGCACTTCAGGAAATATCTTTGTGGAAAGATAAAGATTCCAGTTCAGGTGGTTTGTTTTGATAGGTGCTCTGGCCCAATCACAGTTCATCATTTCATTGTTTTCAACAGAGAAACTCCTCGGATATAGTCTTCCTTTGTCTAAAATCCTTCAACTTGAGAACTCAGATCTTGCGATCGCGATGTAAAATGCCGAACAAACAATCTTCACTATCAAATACGTGCAAGAACATGCTGAAGCACAGTTCAAAAATATTTTCGATGAAGCAAAACAGATCGCTGATACGTTTGACATTGAGATCAAAATCCCAAGATTGGCCTCAAAGCAAACAAATCGAGCTAACGTACCGGCTGACAGTGCTATGGATTATTATCGAAAATCAGTTTTCATACCATGGGTTGATTCATTTTTATCTGGTTTAGAAGATCGATTCGCCAAACATAAGTCAATTCTCAAAAAATTCATGGTATTTCTACCAACAGAAAATTTTCCATCTGCATCAAACAGAGAGGACTTTTTGGGCCTTGCTGAGTTTTATAGTAATGATATCCAGGATTTCAGAAGGAGTATTCTGGAGGCAGAACTGTCTCTGTGGTACCAAAAATTCAACACCACAAGTCATCTACCAAGACCAAAAAATGCACGTGATGCGTTGAATCTATGTAATCCAGATATATATCCGAATGTTTTCATAATACTTAAAATATTTGCAACTCTGCCGGTATCGACTAGTTCACCGGAAAGGTCATTCTCGACATTACGTCGACTGAAGTCCTATTTGAGAAATACAACCAGTGAAAATAGGTTAAATGGACTGGCACATTTGAGTATACATAGGGAAATCCACGTTGACCCGAAGGATGTGATGAAAATTCTCAAAGATAATGGTCCAAGAAGGCTCGATTTTCTTTTATGAATTTTGAAATAAATTTTTATATCATTTGGCTCATATATTTACTCATCTCTCGTCCATAATCCTTTCTTGTCATTAAAATGCGTTTTCTCTTCTTGAAAAAAAATTCATCGTCAAGAAAATTCATTTTTGCTATTGTTCATTATATCGTAATTCCAAAGTTACCATGAACTTGACCTCAAAAAAACGCCTTCGGTGCTAATTCATTTCCGCATGCAGCTATGTGTGCCCCCCATAATGTCATTCTGGGTGCGCCACTGGTGGTTATACCATCTCCATTCAAAAACTCTTCATTCTGGCCAGAACCAACCAAAAAACTGAACAAGAGGAACAGTAGGGTTAAAGTTCCTTCTGTAGGCACCTCCGATATTTGGAGAGAATATTTCTCGCAGAAAGAGGACGAGCAGAAAATATCAATTCAAGAAAAAGAGGATAGAAAAAAAAAGGAAAAAAACAAAAAGTTGCGCCAAGAAAAAATAAAGAAACCCAGAGAAAAATCTATACGACAAAATAAAGGAAAGAACACATCAGAAGAAGAAAAAAGAAGAAAAAAGGTCAGATAGTGAAGAAGACTTATCTGGGGGTCACGAAGAAACGGGTAATGGCCGAATTCCCAATGAAGGTGAGAAATCATGTCTATGAAGTACTTGAGTAGCATAGTTTCACTATATAAGAACTGTTGTAGGTAATGGAGAAGCGGGACCGTCAATAGATGACGTAATAAAAATTGGTGATTTTGTAATTGTCAATTATTTTGACAACTTTTATCCGACACGAATCTCGAATAAAGACACTGAGAAATGGTTGGCTAATGCAATGGCTAAGGCTGGTGGAAGTGGCCAAATCCCAAAAATGAAATTTGGTATGATCATCATGAAATTGTCAAGAAGATCAAGCCTCCTGTTGAAATTACTGAAAGAGGATTTTATGCGGTTGAAGAAATGAAGTACACCTAATATGATGTCAGAATGCGTTTGTGTTATTTTTGCATCAAACTTTCAATGATGGGGAGCTCTTGTTTTCTGTCGGAATAATGTTTCTCAAATGTCTGATTTAGGGTCACCGTCTGAATTAGGTTCACTGACCTGTCTGATTCTGAAACAAAGTTTTCTCCCACTGTCGGAATTAGGTGTTATTGGGGTGGTTATAATAAAATGTGAATGAAATTATTGTGGACAGAGTTTTATTATGAATAACTGTTCAGATCTCCTCACAAATGATTATTGAATCCAAGAAATTGAAACTGATCAATATCATCAAATAATCACTAGTTATATTGGATAAAAAGTAACATAAATTCCTGAAGGTGTCTGAATTTGGGTCGCCTACCTTAACTGAAGTCAGAACCAATCCACGAACTGTTGAACAATGGGTTTCCCGAAAATATGATTTTCAATTCAATTCTACAAAGCAAGCAAAAATTCGCTGAATAACATAGATTATTATTTCAATTCGGTAAAAGAGAATTAGATTATTCCTTCGCATATATTTCATATGTATAGCAAAAAAAATAATTCATCAGAAATGTGATTCATAAAGCCAGTTCTGGACACTGAATGTCAATCAACTACCTTCTCCTAATGATGCTTACTTTGTTAGTGAAACTCGCGTCGAGTGCAAAAATATCAGTTTGGTGTTAGGGTAATATCACTGTTACTCGAGATTCCACCAACCATTTACAAATACGAATAAAAATATTTTGCCTATTGCCCCCTATCTTGGGGGATCGACAGCGGGACCTCGATCATGAACCGGGCAACAAGAACTTGCGCCAACTCCCTCACCATTGTGTTTGTAATATATTCAGAGACAAACACAGTTGATATGTGATTGTATATAGATTTAATATTTACCCATTATAAGTGTGCCCTGAACTACAACAAATAATTGATTTCCTGAAAATATGATTTTTTAATCAATTCTACAAAGGAAGCAAAAATTCGCTGAATTAAATAGATTTTTATTTCATTTCGGTGAAAGAGAATTAGAATATTTCTTCGCATATATTTCACATAATAGCATATGTATAGCAAAAAATTTTTTTTTTAATGCAGATCAATATGAGAAGGAAACCCTGTAATGTTCGAAGAACAACCTGCGTTAATCAAGTGATAGGAGATATGAATAACATTCACTTTGGATTTTCGAGTATTATACCTGACTAATGCCGTTTGAAACCATCGATTATGGTGAGTTGATAGTGTTTTATGGTATATTACGTAACAAGAAGGATATGTAGTCTATTAATGATAATGATAATAATAATAATAATAATAATGTTTATTATTACATAACATAATTTTCAAGAGTGAGAGTAGCCTAAGGATAAAATCATGAATAAACATAGGCACCACAAGAAAATTAATCCGCACTTGGTATGGCCTCAGTGATTCTTGTGAATGGCGAAAGATAGAGCTATAAAGAAGATAAATTTCACAGTAAAAGTGCAGATAAAATATTATTTGAGGTGAGTCATATTATATAAGTTTATATAAAATTAAAATAAAATCCTAAGCATTGACTAACATATTTACACGTATAAAATGTATATATATATATATATATATATATATAATATCTGGGATTTATCAATTATTTTTCAGATCTATTAGATATAACGATTGCTTGGGAAACACTGAAAAAATTGAAATGTAAACATATCACACATGTATTTAGTACACTATTATGTTGTCACGAAAGAGATATAGAGCACGACGCAATATCCCAGTGCGCAAATTCGCGAGTGTGCTTCAACTAGTTCAAGTGGGCATACCTATTGTGAAACGATGCTATTCAAAAAAAAATTTCGCAATACATTCGGACAAGTTTCGAATCACCATGCGTCATTTGGAATAGAAATCTGTGGGAGAGTCTGTAAAAAGGGCAATCATCCAAATTATTGTTGAACGTTATGAATGCAAATTCCAAGCTTTATATGAAATACTACGCAGCGCTCGTTTATTTATAAATTCGAAAATCAACGGCTTTCAGTGTATATTCAGACGGGGCAGTCACTCTTAGGCCCGGTTTCACCAACGACTTCAATCTGGATTATCTTACTGACTGGAATTTCTGAACGCAATGCGTACAGATATTTCGATCAACAAGATAATCCAGATTGAAGTCGTTGGTGAAACCGGGCCTTAGACAGAGTGGCACTTTTATGAATCGTAGGGTACTGCTAATTTTGAATTTTCTTCAAGTACAGAAATACCAATAGAAATCACATATGTGGACTATAACATTGTTGTGTACTTGAAATAAAATATCCATGACGCCATGGATTTTCAAGTAACTTCCCAAATAGCACACGACGTCCTGAAGACTAATCATTTATGTCCCAGTTACGAGAATACGTCCCGGGAGACATTCGAAGATCGTACATTACCGGATAGACCATCTATGTACTGGTTAGACGTCCCATGTAGGTACATACTTGGTCCCGTTCCAATCGGAATGTAATAAAAACGAAGATGCTTGGAAGTACTATGTACTTTATTGAGTGTCCCTGCTACGTTTACATTAACTCCTCTTCAGGTACGTACTTTTCGGAATGAATTAGGGACATATCAATGACGTACTTTTTTGTGAATCCCATGTACGTACTGCTCAGTCGTATCATCTACGTACATGTTTGTTTGGAAGGACTATGCACGTACTATTTGGACCTTTCAGGTGCGTACATATTGAGTCCTTTTCGGATACTTACGTATCTTTCGAAACGTTTGAGGGACATAGTAATGACGTACATTTTTGGAAATCGTATGTACATACTATCTGGACGTCTCGTTGACGTACTTTTTTTTACAAACTGTTTGGACCCCCCGAGTACGTACGTATTGGGTCCTTTTGTGTTCCAAAAGCTGATGTCTAGCGTTCTAGAAGGATACGTCGATGTCGACAGCCTCCAGCGAATCTGAGGCCTATTGTGCCTACGAGACCATGGCAGACGATTTCGATAGACTTTTCGGGATCCTACCCTCAAAGTCCAAGTAATAACAAGTACGTAATCTTAGCGACGGACTGTTTCAGCAAGCGGGTCGAGGCACGTTGTGTACCGAACTCGCAGGCAGAAACCGCTATCGACTTATTATTACAGGATGTTCGTAGTAGGTAGGGTTACCGGAGAATATTATTTCGGACAGCGCAGGAATATCTCATGGAAACATATGGAAACGATTCTGTCAGGATAATCAAATCGAACGGAGGCTTAGCCCCAGTCACCACCAACAAGCCAATCCGGTTGAGAGGCGAGCGCAGGAGGTTAAAAAAATACTATGAGCTGCTTTGTTAAATAAAGCCGAAAATCTTTGGGAGAGTTGTATTTCAGAAATCATGTTTAATCTCCGAACGCGAGTTAACGCGTCAACGGGGATGACTCCAAGTACGCTAGTACTAGGAAACGACTTACCCAGGCCTGGTGAGTGGGCGATGCCCTCTAAACGCCGTCGACGCGCGGCCCTAAATATAGACAGAGCGGAGCGGATCGCCCAAGCCGGCGAGACCGCTGCTGCGTATCGCGAAAAATGTTTCCCTAACCGTGGAAACGTCCAGACCGAATTCGAGCCGGGTCAGTGGGTTCTCTGCAAGAACTCTGACCAACTCAAGAAGAATTTCGGCCCTACGTGGTCCGAACCTTCGAGAGTTGTGAGGAAACTTGGAGAAACCACTTACTTGGTGAACCGAGGTGGACTCGAGAGAGTTATCCACCTAGACCACCTACGACCCGCGCCGCCACCGCGAGCTAGGCAAGATCGATTAGATTCCCGGCCTAGGCCGCAACCGTAGCCGCAGTTTTTCGTTGTTACTACCCACGTAGATAAATCACGGGAGCCGTTGGCGTCGCACGGACGATGCCACGGTGCTTCCGTCGGGAAC